>CM052895.1:88535031-88550512 GCA_028534135.1 Potos flavus | reverse complement strand
TCATATCAGAGAGATCATATGATAATTGTCTTTCTCTGATTGACTTATTTCACTTAGCATAATACCCTCTAGTTCCATCCATGTCGTTGCAAATGGCAAGATTTCATTTCTCTTGATGGCTGCATAGCATTCCATTGTATATATGTACCACATAAGGAAAAGACTATCTTTTCAATAAATGGTATTGGGAAAGCTAGGCAGCTCTATGCAAAAGAATGAAACTGAACCACTTTCTTATACTGCACACAAAAATGATCTTAAGCCAGATTAATGACCTAAATGGGATACCTGAAACCAAAAAACTCCTAAAAGAAAACATAGGGAGTAATCTCTTGGGCATCAACAACATATTTATGGATATGTCTCCTCAGGCAAGGGAAACAAAAGCAAAAAAAGAAAAGAAAAAAACTATTGGGACTCTACCAAAATAAAAACCTTTTGCAAAGAAAATCAACAAAACAAAAAGGCAAATGGGATAAGGCAAATGGGAGAAGATATTTGCAAATGATATGACAAGGGGTTGATATCCAAAATATATAACGAACTTATACAACTCAACACCAAAAAGAGGGGAAAAAAAGCCAAGTAAAATGAGCAAAATAGACACTTTTCCAAAGAAGACACACAGTTGGCCAACAGACACATGAAAAAATGCTCAGTATCACTAGTTATCAGGGAACTGCAAATCGAAATCATAATGAGCTATTACCTCACACCTGTGAGAATGGCTGGCATAGAAAAGATAAGAAATAACAAGTACTGGTGAGGATGTGAAGAAAAGGAAACCCTTGTGCACTATTGGTGGGAATGTAAATTGGTACATGACTGTGGAAAACAACAGGAAGATTCCTCAAAATATTAAAAATAGAAATACCGTACAATCCAGTAACTCTACTATTAGATATTTATCCAAAAAAACCCAAAAATGCTAATTAGAAAAGATCTATGCACTCCTATGTTTATTGCAGCATTACTTACAATAGCCAAGATATGCAAGCAGTCTAAGTATCCATCAGTAGATGAATGGCTAAAGATATGGGGTGTGGGGTGTGTGTGTATATACATATATATGTGTATATTTATATATATGTGTATATTTATATATATATAATAAGTGCATATTTATATATATATGTGCATCTGTGTGTATAGGAATATTACTCAGCCATAAAAAGAATGATATTTTGCTGTTTGCAATGACATAGATGGACCTATGGAGTATTATGCTAAGTTAAATAAGTCAGACAAAGAAAGACAAATACTATATCATTTCACTTATATGTAAAATATAAAAACCAAAACAAATGGACAAAGAAAAATAAAAGACCCATAAATACAGATAACTAGTAGTTGCCAGAGGGGATGGGGTAGTGAGAGGGGTGAAATGGGTGAAGGGGAGTGGGAAGTGCAGGCTTCTAGTTACGGAGTGAATAAGTCACAGGAATGAAAAGTACAGCATAGGGAATATAGTCAGTAGTATTATAATAGCATTGTATGGTGACAGATGGTAGCTACACTGGTGGTTAGCATAGCATAATATATAGTTGTTGAATCACTATGTTGTATGTCTTAAACTCATGCAATATTGTGTGTCATCTACTTTAGAAAGTAAAAAAAAAAAAACACCCATAAAAACCTCAAGGAACAAAAATTAAAATTTTTTTTTGTTTTTTAATGAGAAAGCTGCTCATTGTTAAATCATATGAGGGATAAAGAGAATAATTTCTGGGAGAGATGATTATTTTGAGCCAAAAAGTCAAATGCTGTTTAAAGTATGTTCTATTTGAATTTTTGTTAACATTCCATGTGAGATTACATTGTGCTGAAAAATTGGTGGATAATTTTTCCACTGGAACAAAAAAATTCCAAGTCAAGTGTTGGTTTCTGGTTAAAAATAAAGAGGGAAATAACTAGTTTAAATAAAATGTCCAGTTTAACAAAAAATTATGAGATATGCAAAGAAATAAGAATGTATGAACCATACTCAGGAAAAAAGCAGTCAATACAGTCACTGGAAAATTAGCAAAGACTTCACAGCAGTTATTACAAATATATTCAAAGAACTAAAGGGAAGTATTTTTAAAGAATTAAATAAAAGTATGTTGATCAATAATAAAAATAAAAATTTCAATAAGAAAAACTATAAAAAGGACCAAATAGAAAGTCTTGATTTAAAAAGTACAGCAAGAAAGAAAAATTCACTAGAACATTCAATGGAGCATCTGAACTGGCAGAAGAAATCAGTTGTATCTGAAGCAAGATCAACAGAAATTATCTAAAGATATAGAAAAATATACTATAAAGGAGAAATGGACAAAACCTCTGAACTCTGATATAATATCATTAGTACTAACATACATGTAATAAGAAAGCAAAGACAAAAAGAAAATGGAGCAGAATATTTGAAGAAATCATGGGCAATTTTCCCTAAATTGATGAAAATCATTAACCTACATATCTAATATGCTAAATGAATCCCAATTAGGATAAACACAAAGAGATTCATATCAAGACACAGCATAGTCAAATCGATGAAAACCAAAGACAAACGAAAAAGAGGCCATTGTTACTTAAGGGTCTCACAATCTTCATCAAAACCCTGGACAAAACCACATCTGTGATCTTTACTCTTTAGTTGGCATATGACTAAGTCTCTTATCCAAGTAACTTGAATTGAAATTCTCTTGTGCAGAAGAACCCTATGAGCACTTGTACATGGTGTTTCATCTCTGTGCAACGGAGTAATAATAACTGGAACACAAAAGCGTAATTAAGAAAACTACACAGCTTGGCCATATTCAAAGCAGCTTCCCTGAATGGATACAGTTATGTCTAGAACGGACGTTTTGTCTCAGAGGAAGATGTCAGTTGCCTCTTGACTTTTTAGGCATATTAGTTTCGCCAGAGAAGGTGAGGAGGATTTTCTAGCTTTTCTGAAGATGGTGACAGGAACATTTATACCTGTACCTGTTAAAAGACATAACTAGCAAGAGCTCATCAAGATCTGGCTGTTGATGCCTAGTTTCTTTTTCCCAGACTCCCCAGTTGCTCATTCTCTCTCCCCAGAGTCTCTAGATTCAGGGTGATTTCTTTAGGCAGGAATTCCTAACAGCGCGTTTGAGAACTTAATGTTCAGATCAAAGCATGGAGCATTTAGGGAACAATAAATGTCCCTAAATTCTTGGAACAATAAATCTGTTTTCATTGGGCATCTGCAGTCCAGACGATGATTTCTTAGAAATTATAAAGCCTCACATCAGCTCATCTGACAATATCTCATCAATGGTGGGTCTTGCTCTGCCTTGGCACATCAAGATAATAAAAATTTGTCAACTCTAATCTTTTTGCTTCCTTTATCCTCAAAGTGTATTTCATTAGCAAGATTAAAAGGGCCTCTTACTGGGCGCCTGGGTGGCTCAGCTGGTTAAGCGATGGCTTTCGGCTCAGGTCATGGTCTCAGAGACCTGGGATCAAGTCCCACATCAGGCTCCCAGCTCCGCGGGGAGTCTGCTTCTCCCTCTGACCTTCTCCCCTTTCATGCTTTCTCTAGCTTTCTCTCAAATAAATAAATAAAATCTTAATACATAAATAAATAAACAAAAGGGCCTCTTACTGTCCACCAAGCTCTGGGAGGTAGAAAGAAAAATAAGTAGCAAGCCCAAGACTGAACTCCGCTCATAGGAGAAATTTAAAGCACCTAATTTCTAGCAGTGATATTGCAACATCCTTACTAGATTTAAGGAGTTACTTAAAGGTAGGAAACAGGTCTTTTCTTTTAATAATAATACATAATATGTTTCCAACCTCAATGTTGAAAGTTGCAGAATAGCTGTTTTGAGATATGATAATGGGGAATTGTCTTTTTTTTTTTTTCTTTTTTCGCTTGTGATTTAAACCAATTCAGTGGTCTCTGGGCAGTATTGGTTATAGAGTTGTGGAACCTCCTAAAAAACGTATTTATTTAACCTCACTGGATGTTGAAGCTTCATTAATGTTTAGAATCTATCCAATTTCTTTTTTAGATTCCCTAATGAAAGATCTATTTGTAGTGCAGTCAGGACATTTCACAGTGCATTCACATATATTGGTGCATTATTTTCAACACTACATTATTTATAAAAGTACAGTACAAATTGCACAATTTAAGTGTACACATTAACAATTATTTTCACTTTGCCAAAGTGAAAATTTTAATGAATGCTTAATTCCTTTAATGTCTTATAAACCAAATTCATTAAATGTTCACTTTTTTGTTCTTTCCTGTTTTCTTACCCATTGTGTGCTTAATCTTTCTATCTGGTTTCTCTCCTTCAACAGGAAAGTGAGAGAGATAGGCAGGGAAGGATTAGAACCACAAAATATTATTTCATACACAATTATTTTCCTTGCAGTTTCTTTGGTAGTGACTGTCTCTGGTCCCAAGACTTTGTACTAGCTTTTGCTATTAACTTGAGCTATAAGAGTATTTGCAATTTTATTTTTCTCTAGTCTTTTAAAGATATTTTCTAGGGTCTTTATTCCACAAGCCATAGATGGGCAACATCAGTGTCATCTGGGAAATTGTTGAAACTGTGCTATGTAGGGTCCCATTGCAGACAGAGTTTTCATCTTGTCAAGAACAAAAGGGATTCTTATAAACAGTAAAGTTTGAAAAGCACTGCTTTAACTCACTGGTTCTCAAACTTGGCTGCAGACTGGAAACATCTGAGGAGTTTTCAAAAATATTGATTTTAGGTCTATCCTCAGAATTCTGGTTAAAGTGGTAGGGACATTGTTATTTAGGGGAAAAAAACGCAGGTGATTTTAGTATGCAACAATGTTACAAATGTAACAAAGTTACATCTACAGATAAACAATGATGCTATAAATAAACGTTCCCTCCTATGCCTATGTTCTCCTCTCAGTACAACTGGGAGATCAGCAGGTAGGCTATTAACATGCCCATATTACAGCTGGAAATAATAAGATTCAGGATGAATAAGTTACAGAGGAGGGATAATTATGATGGAATCTACTCTACAATGTGCTCTCCTGATGCTTTTTCTATACCGCTACATTGCCTTTTACTAGTAAGATATAAAGTACTATTTTCAAAATCTAGACAATGTGTACTTCATCTGTGATTGTTTCTGACCCTACCACCAGAAGACAGTTTTATTAAAATAACTTGCTTTTTTTCTGTATAGGTATTCGAGAAAGCTTGTTAAGTTGCTGTAAAAGAAATGCCAACATGATCTTATCATTATTTAAGCAGTTTACTTGTTATTTTTAAAATTAGAGACCAAAGTTATTGAAGTCCACTGGCCAAAACCCACTAGGAATACGCAGCAAAAATGTTTGATTTATTTCACTTGCATAAACCATGGGGGTGTGTTAGGGGAAGGAGGCTAGGAATGCTTGTTTAGGCTTATGCTGGATGATTCTCAGGAGAGATGAAGGAAGAACGGACTGGTTCTTGACTGGAAGCTGTATGTTTTATTGAGGAGGTGGGAGAATTATGGGGGCTAGAGTCGTTACTGGTAAAGAAGCATCAGGATCATGTATGTCTGTCAGAACATGTGGTACGTAGTCAATTGTGGTTGCAGAGTGGCCTTATCCCTGTTGTATTCCACATATGATCCTAATGTGGTCTTGTCTGAGCCTTATTCATATTCTGTGACATGTCACAGTCTGGCTACAAGGCTATTATTTTTTACTTTGTAAAAGTATTATTTCATATGCTGTTAAATTCTAATAACTCTTAAAAATCCTAATAAGAAAGAGAAAAGGAATACAAGTTCCCGGGTCCTTATTACCACTGAGCTCTGAAAATGGACATAGTAGGAATTTCCTTTGGAAGTAGGTTATAAAATATTATAAATCAAAAAGATTAGACATTTATAATCCAACAGCTTTTTTTATTTTTTAATTACCAACAGCTTTTTAAAAGAGTGCATTTGGATAGTTGAGAAAGTTTTTTGCTCGTTTTGTTGTTTTCGTTGTTGTTGTTGTTATGTTGATTAAATTCTAGGTGTATTTATGGTAAAATGTTATGGATAAAAGGATAAAAACAGAGTATTTAATTACCAAGAAAGTAAAGGAGGGGAAGTGGAATTGGAAAACAAATATCTATCTCAGTCAATCAAAAAAAAAAAAAATCAAGAGTAAAGGAGATAGATTAAAAGGAGAGAAAAAAATAGAAAGCATCAACTAAAATGGTAGAAATCAATTCAAATATATTAATAATCACAATTAATTAAATTGGATTATGCTTGTCAATGAGGAAATAGATTATCATATAAAATTTTTAAAAATCCAACTCTATTACATTTAAAAGACACTAGACTGTGGGAAGCTTGAAAGAAAAATGATGGAAACAGGCATAACTGCCAAGTACTAACCAAGAGAAACCTAAGTGATAAGATGGATTATAATTTATGATCAATAAAGAACATGATTAGCTATAAAGTAAATTGATATGAAATACTGATATGATGGGTTCAACTTACCAGTAAGTCATAATAATTATAAAATTATATATATATAGCATTATATATATTACATGTAATATATATAGCATATATATATATATAACATTGTATATATAGCATAAGAACTACATGGGCACACTGATAGAGCCACCATTATGATGGAAATTTTCAATATATCTTCCTCAATTTTAAGACTAACAGGTGAAAAATTAGTAGAATATAGAAATTCGAATACACATGTAACAAGCCTGATAAGATAAATGTAAAAAACACTGCCTCTAACAACTAGAGAATATATATATTTTTAAGCACATATGGAACATTTATAAAGCAAACCTAATACTAGCTCATAAAGCAATTATTAATAAATTTCAGAACATGTGTATTATTATAACACATTTTATAATCACAAATGCACTTAGAAATACCTATTTATTTACTTACTTAAATATTACTTATTTTGAGAGAGAGAGAGAAAGCATGAGTAGGGGGAGGAACAGTGGGGAAAGGAGAGAATCTCAAGCAGACTCTATGCTGAGCATGGAGCTTGATGTAGGACTCTATCTCATGAAACTGAGCTGAAATCAAGAGTCAGACACTTGACCAACTGAACTCCCCAGGTAGTCATGCCTTTTTAAAGACATTTAAAGAAATAATTAACACTAAAAGAAAGTTAAAAAAAAAAAGCCCTCTAAAGTTTTTATCTTCAGACAAATAAAATTATAATGGAAATAAAAAATACAACCGAATGATAATTAAAATTCTAAAAATACTATGGTGTAGTCACGTAATGGAGTAATGAAATTAACAAATTATGGTGATGTGGAACCACATGGATGAATCTCACCAACATAAAACTGAGTAAAGAAGCCACATATAGGAGTTTATACAATCAATGATTTCTTTTTCATAAAGATAAAAAAGGCAAAACTAATGGATAGTAACATGTCAGAATCATATATCCTTTCATGAAAGGACAGTGACCCGGGGAGGGTGTGTTCTGACAATGTTCTGTATTGTGATCAGGGCAGTGATCACGTGGGGACAATACCTCTGCTGCTACCACAACCCAGCAAAACTAGTACTACTTTCACCTTGGAAACATTTTGCATGCTGCAAACTTAAGGTTTGTGCATTTCTCTCTGTCCTCCAGTAGAAAATTTCCTTTAAAAAAGCAAACAAAACTGTGTAAAATACTATAATACCTATGTACTAAAACTTCACTCTTTAAATAAACAAGACAATGGTACACCCAAATTCAGAATAGCAGTTACCTCTGAGGAGCAGCAGGAGGTTGACATGTGACTGGAGAGGAATGTAGGACATCATTAGAATGGGTGATGCTCCAGGCCAGGGGTTGGCAAACTGTCAAGAAACAGATAATAAATATTTTTTGCTTTTGCAGGACATAGTCACTATTGCAATTATTCGTCTGGGTCATTGTCACGAAGGTAGCCACAGACAACATATGAATAAATGGGCTTGACTGTATTTCAATAACTTTATTTACAAAAATAAATGATGTAGTGGATTTGGTCCACAGGGCAAAGTTTGCTGATATTTGTTCTTGTTCTTCACAGAAGATCAAATGGCGTTATTCACAGTTCACATTATTCTCCGACTTTTTATGCTTTATAATTTATATCTGCTTTATTTATATAATTTTGCACATTTCAGAAAATATGCATCCACAAAACTCACATAGGGCAGTATGAGGGAATTTCATGTGAAAATGCTTTTAAGATGGAGTTGGTACTTCAGATTTCCGTTGTATACACTGTGCAAATATGTTAGTGTCATAATCTCTTGGGTAATTGACCTTGAACAAATTATCCAACCTCTGTTTCTTCACCTATGAAATGAAGACAAAAATTCTGTGTTTTTCATAGCTATGAAAACTAAATGAAATAGTGCAGATAAAGTGCATAGAACTCTATCCAGGTCCTAGTGAACATTCTGTGCTGCTGCTACAACCACTAGGATTATGGCTGTTGCTGCCACCACCGCCACCACAATTAAGGCTAATACCACTACTGTATTCCTACTATTAACCTCTAGGGTCCAGTTCTGTTTGGTAGAAAATAAGACAAAGTAAACTCTAAAGGTACTTCTAGCTCAGTGTCATAGATAGACAGGTACTGAGTTAGGATTGCCATGTGTTCGTCCAGTTGAGGTGACCTGACATAATGGATAAGTAAGAACAAGGATATTCAGCCTAGGAGTATGACTGAGTGTTTTCTAATGCCCACGGGGATGCCTGAGGACCGTTTGCTTCCTTAAGTAGTTCAAACAGATTCTTGGCACCATTCATTTACATTGGATATGAAGAAAATATTTGCTAAGTAATGTGAACTGTTAGCCTCAACATCAGAATGTTGATAAATCCCTAATGAGTTAGGCTTTACTGTAGAAAAGATACTAAAAAGAGGTCAGGAAGGGGGTGTGGGAGCAGGATAAAGGAGGCTATGCAGCCAAGAACTTAGTGTTGCTGAAAAGTGCCACCATTGAGTGTTTTGGGTCTCCTGGTAAGCCTGGATTCCACCCTGGTTCTGCCACTTGCTAACTAGGTCACTGATGGGAGTTACTTAAAGCTAGAGCCTGAGTTTCTTAATCTGTATAAAGGAAGTGATCATGAAAAGTACCTTTTAATGTTGAATACACATCAATCACTTTCCTTCACGCCTGCTGTAGTAAGTGCTCATCAAAGGGTCTTAGTATCAATAAATACTAGTCTGAGTGTTTCTTCCAAACATGGAGGGCAGAGGACAAATTTTAAAATCTCCAACACTTTGAAAGAATGGTTTTTTCCCCCGCAAGGTTTCAAGAATCAAAGAAGTTACCATGCATTTGTTCATGCTCTGTGCCAAAAATCAGTCTAGGGATGTCATGTGTATTATCTCACTTAATCCTCACAAAATCCTGCTGAGATGGACAGTATTATCCCCTTTTACAGAAAAATAAGGTCTTGTTGAGAAAGGACAGGTAATTTATTCCAGGTCACATAACTAGGAGCTTAATCTAGTCTCTCACTTTAAACCCAGTACTTTCATCACATTGTCTCTTTTTCAACAGACCTTTTTGTTCTGCAATATTTTAGTGGTTCAAATTGTGTGCACATTTTTGCATCTGTCACTTGGGTATTGGCCTCCAACCTACTAGGCTCTCTTATGCCAGGGGTCTGAGGTTGCCACCTTCCTCTCAGCCCAGAAGTTAACTTTTAAAAATAAGAAATATTCCTGTTCCTAGTTCCCTCATATGTGCAGATACCTCCTGGAGGAAAGAGTTATTTGTGTATTTATTGAGGATAGACTTCTTAGTGCAACAGAAAGACTGCATGTGTTCTGCAAAATTGAGCCCCCTTTTCCCAAGGGCCATTACAACTATATTTTTATATAAATCCAGCATGGAAACATTTTTTGAAATTTCCCAAGAATAACTATTACCTATTACCAATTGAATAATTATGTCAAATAACTTTATACTTAAAAGAGAATAAGAGAACTGAAAATAGTGGGAGATATTTTGTCAACTATAGGACCATGAGGTTCTGGTACAAGAGCCCCAATTTGGGAAGGGTAGACACAGCAGGACACTACTTACCCCCAGCAAATGTCCCATCTCCTCAGAATAGACTTAGCTTTGATGTGACCCTTATTCCAGCTAAGTAAAATCAAGAGAAAAATCACACTACTCTATACATATAGGATCAACATGTTGTGATGTTATCCTCTCCTCAGCATTCATGAGCTGTTTTTGTGACTGAAGATTGATACCTTTCCACTGCACCATTTTGCTCAGTCCTTCTTCTGACCCATATGCTTTGTGTGGCTAGAGTTATAGCACCTGACTTCAAAAGTTGAGAGAAACTAATTGGTCTGCAAAGATATCAGACCCACTGAGTGACTTTTATCTTCAACAACCTAATTAATGAATGAATATTCCCTTCTCTACTGACTTGGTAAAGTCATCTAGTGTATATGTGAAAAAAATTTAAAAATTAAAATATGACTGCTTGTCAACAGAGGAAACTATACTGACTGAGCAAGTATTCTGTGCCAAATGTTGCATGAGGTGCTTTATATACATATTATGTTATTTAGGGTTTTTTTAATTGAAGATTTTATTCATTTATTTATTTGAGAGAAAGAGAGGAACAGAGGAAGAAGGATAAACAGATTCCATGTTGAGTGTGGAGCTGGATTCCATAATCCTAAAATCATGACCTAAACTGAAATCAAGAGTCGGCTGCTTAACCTACTGAGCCACACAAGCACCCTCATCATTTAGTTTTTAACACAATCCTTACAGCAGTGTTATTACTTCCATTTAAAGGCAAAGAACATGGACCTACGGACACAGGGCGACTTTTTCCAATGTCTCGAAGTCTCAGAAACCAGATTTAAATGCATACATTTAAATCCATACATTTTCATAATCTCATGCTTCCTCTCCCCTATAAATTTTGCATTTTCATCTTCATATGAGTCTTTGAGGTAAGTACTAGTATTATCTCCATTTTACCGATGAGGATACTGACGCTGAGAAAACTTAAGTAAATGTTCAAGATGACAGTTTGTATATACAAAAAATAGTATTCTCATTCATGTACGTCTGACTGCAACAGATTATAAATATTAGCAATGACACTTGGTTTTTAGTGTTTGTTTTTTTTAATAAAATACTGTGTCCAACTAAACCAGCTGACCATTGACTTGCAAATTTCAGAAAGAAAGCTTGGGACTGAATCAAATTGGAATCATCATTCTGCATGGATGGAGAAGACAGTAGTCTGAAAATTCTGCTCTGATTAGCCACTCAGCAAAATTCTTTTTCCTGTTTTGCCTAATCAAGGAGTCACTGACTTCTTCACAGCTTGGTTAAGAACTACTGTGCTTTAATTGAGCAGTGGAAAGAAACTGCAAAGAAAAAACACAGCAGAAAGTGTTTTGGTTGCTAACTCATTACTACTTTTCAGAAAGCAGAGTGATGCCTGGGGTGTGGAGAACAGGGCCTTGGGAAGGGATTGTGAAACCTGGTGGTAAATTCTCAGGTGGAGCAGAGATTTGAGGAGATAAATCCAATTCTGCTAAACTACTCACTTGCTGGATGACCCGTCAGGGTGTGCGGTGGAGAGGGGAGTTAGTTAAAGTCCTGGGATGTTGAAAAGATTAAGTAAGTTTGTGCAGGTGATGTATTTGGCATAGATCCTGGTACATAGTAATAAGAATACCATAATTGTCTATTATTATCATTATAGCATCAGCCAGGGCAGAGGCTTAATCATATCAGTCCAGGCTAGAGTCTATCTTGGTTCATTCATGTGCTTACCCTTTCCTCGTGTTTCTGAAAAGCAGAGGGGGTGGTGAGGGGCGTGATGAGGGTACGCAGGATCCTCTTGACATGCTGCCTGCAGCTTTTCAGAGTAGCTGCTCTGCAGACCAGGTGTTCCAGTCACCAAATCTTTTGCAGGTACTTAGCAAATCAAAGCTGACAGCAGGAGGCTGTCAGCGTGACATATGATAAACACCCTCTGTAATTTAGCACTTTAACACAGGGAATGTGCTAGCAGGATGAGTTAATTGTCAAGCTATCAACAACTGAGCACCCTGGAAGCCAGCTGACAAAGGTCTAAGAAACTTGGGGCTCTGGGGGTAGTGGGAGGCTTCTAAGCCTGAAAAGAAAATTGGGTGGGGATGGCCAGTGAGGGGATTGGCTGGTGGTAATACAAACTATATCAATAACTCTTGACAATATGATTATCTACAAGCAGATTGAAACAAAACAAAACAAAAACAAAAAAACAAAAAACTAACCAAAAGAATAGGAGTCAGAAGGAGCCCTAGAAATAATACAATAAAAGCCTTTCATTTTATAGGTAGAAAGTGAGACCAGGGGTGATGCAGGGTTTGAGGGGCCGGGAATGGACTGAAGGCTAGAGAGTCAGAGATAGAGCTGGCTGACCTCTGAATTCAGTTTTCTTGCAATCATATGGTTATTTTCTGTGCTATTAGATTATGCTGTTTTTTTGCTATTGAAATTTTCTCCTGAAATTGACAATGGACAGCATAGTGTAGACTCTGGCATATCTTTGCCAGTTGCTAGTTCTGTCATCTCAGGCAAATTATTTAGTCTTTCTGTGTTTCATTTTCCTCAACTCTAAAATGGGTTAATATTAGTACCTATTCCAAAGGATTATTATGACAATTACATGAGATAATACATGTTAAAGGTTTGAATTTGTGAAGGTGTGAGTAAACTTCATCTATTATTGGTCCCTGATTATTGGCTTTAATTTCTTGGTGATGGGTTTGGCTGGGATTTTTGTAGTGACTGAGGACATGGCAGAAACACCAAATTTCTGATAATTTCCACCAAAGTCCTCTCTTGTAATTCCCAAACTCATATTGAGGGAATGAAGCTATCACGAGAAAAAAAGCCCAGGACCAGTATTGCAGAATTTGGTTCTGGTCTCAGCTATGGATTAATTACTGGGTCAACAATGGACCATCCACTTGATTCCTTTGAGGCTTTTTATCTGTAAAGGGGATAATAATGTCAATCCCATTGTGTTATTGCAAGAATCAAAAATCATATAATACATGTATTTTGTGTAAAATCTGTATAAACAAAATATAAGCTTTGTATTTTTTAAACCAAAACTTCTGACATTTCCTTTTCTCTCAGATCCCTGTTTGTTCCACCACTAAGTCCTACCAATTCTACCATTAAAATAGATCTCAAATCCAACCAATTATCTACCCCACAGCTACCACCTTAATCCAAGTCTTTGTCATTTTTCACATGGTCATTTTCAATAGCCTCCTAATCCATCTCCCAGTGTTCAGTTTTCCTCTCTTCCATCTCAGTCTCCACAAAGCAAATTGGCACTTCACTATGTCACCTGGCCTCCTACCCTAGTCTCCTTTCAACATACACTCCTCACTCAGGCTTGCAGGTTTTCGAATACTTGATAAAAACATCTTTCTGTATGAGAAAAAGTCCATCTTCCATCTCTTGAATCTCCCTTACTGCTCCCACAAAACACTTCTGGTCACCAAATACATGTTTGTTTGTTTTTTTCCAATGCCACGCAGTGCTTCCTGACTCCAGCTAGGTGTCCTACAATTTAACTCAGGGCTGACACTATTTACCTGGAGGTAGCATCAGTTCCCCACAATCTAAGGGCTCAGTCCCAACAGACCTCCCCCCACCTCCTTCAGATGCCCGACACAAGTCCAGTTTATCATCTGTCCTTCTGACCAACCAGCCCTAGATTAGAGGTTCCACAATACTCTGAGAAACATTGTACTTACTTGATTACTGGTTTGTTATGAAAGTATATAACTCAGGGATAGCCAGGTGGAAGAGATGCATAAGGCAAAGTATGAGAAAGGACATGGCGTCCATGCCTCTCTGAATGCACCACTCTCCCCAGACTCCATGGTTCATCAACCTGGAATTTCTCCCCGCCCTCTCCTTTTGCGTTTTTATGGAGGCTTCATTACACAGGCATGATTGATTAACTTGTTAGCCATCGGTGATTGAACTCAATCAACTTGCCAGCCCTCTCCCCTCCCTGGAGGTCAGGGGATAGGACCAAAAGTTGCAACCTCTAATCATTTGTTGGTTCTCCTGTTATCCAGCCCCCATCCTTAGGTGCCATCTATAAATCACCTCATTAACGCAACAAAAAACACCTTGACTGCTCCCATCACAGGAAATCAAAGAGTTTTGGTAGCTCTGTGTCAGAAACAGGAAGATCAAATAAATGCATATATATTCACGTGCTTATACATATGCATCTATAAGATATATATATGTCACTACAAATCATAATGTCATACTTTCCCACTTCACAATATTACATACAGTGTTTCTTTCCTTCGAAATGATCTTGTTTCCAATCTTTTCTGGAATAAGTTCTTATTTTTGAGGTCTCAATTTAAGCGTTGCCCCAGGGAGGATTGACCTGACCCTGCAATCTAAATCGACAGCCTTTTTTACCTTATGCACTTTTTACCTAAATTGTATGCTGATTTTTTTTAAAAGATTTTATTTATTTATTTGATAGAGAGAGAGAGAGAGAAAGAGATCACAAGTAGGCAGAGAGGCAGGCAGAGAGAGAGGGGGAAGCAGGCTCCCTGCTGAGCAGAGAGCCCGATGTAGGGCTCCATCCCAGGACCCTGAGATCATGACCTGAGCCGAAGGCAGAGGCTTTAACCCACTGAGCCACCCAGGTGCCCCTGATTTTTTTTTTTTTAATGTAATTCTCCCACTCAATTTTAAGCTCTATAATGGCAAGGACCATATATGTATTACACATGTTTGTAACACTTGAAGCTAGTACAGTATCTGGTATTTAGTTAAGGACTCACTGTGATTTTCAAGATGGAGAGCTGGTGAAGGGATGAAAGGAAAGTTGTGGAGAAATTTCCCACCTCAAATTCATCGTAGAAATTCTATTTCCAAGTTGGATAAAGTAAGTAGTAAGAAGCTCTTGCTTCTATGTAGCAGCCACATATAACAGAATTGAAATTTAGAAATATTGAAAAAAATACATTGGAAAAAGTATGGTAGCAAAGATAGATAAGTGATATTCCTGAGAGAGAACAGACCCTTCTAGGTGGGCTGAGATTTTTCTGGAGACATTTGCCAAATCTGGGAGTAGGCTGTCAGTCTGGCTTGCTATCACCAGAGGGACACTCCCAGGAGAAAGAAACCCGTGGAGTTTTGGAAGGTTATGGTTGCTGCTGTGGCAATGTGAAATCTAGAACACTTCTAATTCTATGCTTGGTATTCACACCAGGACAATTCTGCACTCCCCCACCCCCCTCCTGCTTTATTGAGGAATAGTGAACAAATAAAAAAATTTTTTTAAGATTTAATTTATTTATTTGAGAGAGAGAGTAATGGTGCATGAGCAGGGGGAGGGGGAGAGGGAGAGGGGGAGCATCTCAAGCAGACTCTCCCCTGAGCATGGGGCCCAACACGGGGCTCCATCCCACAATCCT
>CM052895.1:88508139-88534931 GCA_028534135.1 Potos flavus | reverse complement strand
TTCCTTCCTTCCTTCCTTCCTTCCTTCCTTCCTTCCTTCCTTCCTTTTTTTGGTGGTGAGAATACTTGAGATCTACTCTTCTAGAAAATTTCAAGTACACAATACAGTATTATTAACTATACTCACCATGCTTTACTTGAACCTCTAGGATTTATTCATATTATAACCAAAAGTTTGTACAATTTGACCAACATGAGCTTATATTTGTTTCATTGTGGTTTTGATTTGTATTTTCCTGATGAAAAAACATCTTTTTCCTGAACTTAGAGGAAAAGCTTTCAATCATTCACCATTGAATATAATGTTATCTGTAGCAATAGATTAGCAATATTGAGCATTTTTTCGTGTACCTGTTGGCCATTTGTATGCCTTCTTCGGAAAAATTTCTATTCTCTGCCTATTTTTAAATTAGACTTCATATTTATTTTATTTTTTGCTATTGAGTTTTATGAATACTTTATATTTTAGACATTAACCCCTTTTCAGATATATGATTTGAAAATAGTTTTTCCCACTCCATAGATTGCCTTTTTATTTTGTTGATGGTTTCTTTTGCAGTGCAGAGCTTTTTAGTTTGATACAGTCCAACTTATTAATATTTACTTTTGTTGATTGTACTTTTGGTCTCAGATCCAAAAAATCATTACCAAGATCAGTGTCAAGGAGCCTTTTCCCTATGTTTTCTTCTAGGAGGTTTCTGATTTCAGGTCTTACGTTTGTCTGTAATCCACTTTGGGTTAATTTATGTGAGTGGTATAAGATGGAGGTCCAGTTTTATTTTTTTTTGCATGTGGATATTCAGTTGTCTCAGTTCCATTTATTTAAGAGATTATTCTTTCCCCATTGTATATTATTAGTGCCCTTTGAAAAGATTAGTTGACTATATATGCATGGCTTATTTGGGGGCTCCATTCTGTTCCATTGGTCAGTGTGTATATTTTCATACCAGTACCATACTGTTTTGTTTTGTTTTAGAAAGAGAGAGAGCACAAGAGGCAGGAGGGGAGGGGCAGAGAGAGAGAGGGAGGGAAGAATCTTAAGCAGGCTCCACACCCAGTGCAGAGCCCATCATGGGGTTCGATATCATGACTCTGATCATTACCTGAAACAAAACCAAGAGTTAGGGGGCGCCTGGTGGCTCAGTCATTAATTGTCTGCCTTTGGCTCAGGTCATGATCCCAGGGTCCTGGGATCAAGCCCCGCATTGGGCTCCCTGCTTGGCGGGAAGCCTGCTTCTCCCTCTCCTACTCCCCTGCTTATATTCCCTCTCTCACTGTCTCTCTCTCTCTCTGTCAAATAAATAAAATCTTTAAAAAACAAAACAAAACAAAATCAAGAGTTAGAAGCCTAACCTGCTGAACCACCCAGGTACCTCAGTACCATAGTGTTTTGATTACTATAGCTTTATAATATGCTTTGAAATTAGGAAATGTGATGCCTCCAGCTTTGTTCTTACTAAATATTGCTTTAGCTACTCAAGATTGTTTGCAGTTCCATACAAATTTCAAGATTGTCTGTTCTATTGCTGTGAAAAATACCATAGGAATTTTGATAGGAATTGCAGTGAATCTGTAGATTGCTTTTGGGTAGTATGTACATTTTAACAATATTAACTATTTTAATCCATAAACATAGGATATCTTTCCATTTATCTCTTCTTCAATTTCATTCATAATATTTTACAATTTTCAGTATACAGATCTTTCCTCTTTTTGGTTAAATTTATTTATGTTTTATTCTATTTGATATTATTATAAGTGGGATTGTTTTCTTAATTCATTTTTTTGATAACTCACTATTGGTGTGTAGAAATACCACTGATTTTTGTATGTTGATTTTGTATCTCACAACTGTACTGAATTTGTATATTAGTTCTATTGTTTTTTTGGTGGAGTCTTTAGGAATTTCTATATATAAAATCATATAATCTACAAATACAATTTTATTTCTTCCTTTCTTATGGATGCTTTTATTTCTTTTTCTTGCCTTTTTGCTCTGGCTAGGACTTCCAGAACTATGTTGAATATGAGTGATAAGAGTGGGGACACTTATCTTTTTCCTGAACTTAGAGGAAAAGCTTTCAATCATTCACCATTGAGTATAATGTTATCTGTAGGCTTATCATATATGGTCTGTATTATGTTGAGGTAACTGCCTTCTATACCCAATTTTTTTGAGTTTAAAATCATGTTGAGTTTTGTCAGATACTTTTTTAAATCTATAGACATAATCATGTGATTTTTATCTTTCTATTAATGTGGTGCATCATATTTATTGATTTGTGTATGTTGAATCACACTTGCTTTCCAGGGATGAGTCCCTCTTGATCATGGTTTAAGATCCTTTTAACGTGCTGTTGAATTCAGTTTGCTATTATTTTGTTAAGAATTTTGCATCCAGGATCATCAGAAATATGGGGTACAATTTTCTTTCTTCTTTTTTCTTTCTATATTGTCCTTGCCTCACTTAGGATAATGTTGGTCTCCTAAAATGAGTTTGGAGGAATTCTTTTCTCTTTCATTTTTTGGAAGAATTTGAGAATGATTGGTGTGAATTCTATTTTAAATGTTTGTTAGAATCCACCAGTGAAATCATTTGGTCCTGGGATTTTCCTTACTGGGACTTTTTTTTTTTTTTTTTTTTACTGATTCAATCATACTACTTGTTATTGGTCTGTTTAGGTCTTTTTCTTTGTGATTCGGACTTGGTAGGTTGTTTGTTTCCAGATATTTATCCATTTTATCTAGATTATCCGATTTTTGGTCTATAATTGTTCATAGCAATCTTATGATTTTTAGTATTCCTTCGGTATTAGTGATAATGTCTCCTCTTTCATTTCTGATTTTATTTGAATTTTCTCTTATAGTTTTCTTGGTTAGTCTAGCTAAAGATTTGTCAATTTTGTTTATATTTTAAAAATCCAGCTTAGTTTGGTCTTTTATATTGTTTTCCTGGTATCTATTTTCTTTATTTAAAGTCTTGACTTTGTTATTTCCTTCCTTCTTCTAACTTTGAGCTTAGTTTGTTCTTTTTCTAGTTCTTTAAGATCTTTATTTGAGATAGGTTGTTTATTTGAGATATTTCTTTTTTCTTAAAATAAGTAGTTACCACTATAAACTTTCCTCTTAGAAATGCTTTGCTGCATCCTATAAGAGGTTCAGGAAAACAAAGTCTTATTGCATCTCTTATACTGTGTTTCCATTTTCATTTGTCTCAAGATATTTTTAAATTTTCTATTTCTTTTTTGAGAGTATTTAGGAGTATGATGTTTAATTTTCATCTATTTGTGACTTTTCCAGTTTTTCTTCTGATACTCATTTCTAGTTTTATATCATTGTGGTTGGAAAAGATACTTGATACAATTTCAATCTTCTTCAATTTGTTAATACTTGTCTCATTACCTAACAAATGATCTATTCCTTTCACATGCACTTGAAAAGAATGTGTATTCTGCCACTTCGATGGGCTCTTCTGTGTGTCTGTTATGTTCTTTTGGTCTAAAATATAGTTCAAATCCATTAATTCCTTATTAATTTTGTCTGCATAATTTATCCGTTGTTGAAGGTGGTGGATTAAAGTTCTCTACTATCACTGTATCTTTGTCTATTCCCCCTTTAGATTTGTTAATATTGGGTTTATATATTTAGGTACTCTAATATTGGGTGTATACATACTTACAATCTTTATATCCTCTTGACAAATTTACTCCTTTGTCATTATACAGTGATTTTCTTTGTCACTTAGTATAGCTTTTTACTTTAAATTGGATTTGTCTGATATAGTTATTTCTGTTCTCTCTTGATTTCCATTCCATGGGATATCTTTTTTCATCCGTTCGCTCATCCTATATGTGTTGTTAAATCTGAAGTGAGTCTTATATAGGCAACATGTAGTGGAGTCTTACTTTTCATCCATTTAACCATTGTATGTTTTTTGATTGGAGAATTTAATTTATTTACATTTAAGGGAATTGCTAATAGGTAAGGCCTTATTGACATTTTGTTAATTGTTTCTGCCATTTTGTAATTCTTCTATTTATTCTCTCTCTATATATTGTCTTCTTGTGTACTTTGGTGATTTTCTATAATGGTATACTTTAATTCCTGTCTCTCTTGCTTTTGTATATTCAACAGGATATTTGTAGTAGAAATAAAATACATAAAAATAATAGCTCAGAGGTTGGAAAGGGATAAAAAAAATTAAACTGTGGTAAGGTTCCAACAGTACTTGGTTAGTACCAATAATTTAAGGTAGAATATTTAAGTTCAGGATACCTATTGTAATCTCCAGGGTGACCACTAAAATAATAAGGCAAAACAGTTTAGCCAAAAAGTTAATGGAAGAAATAAAATCATATGAAATGTTAAAATAATATGGAATAATAAAAACGCTTCATAAAAAAAGGATATAGAACAGAAGGAATAAATAAATGAAAAACAAATGGAACAGAAAAAAATGAATAAAAGAAAATGAATACCAAGATAGTAGGCTTAAATCAAATTATACCAATAATTACATTATATGTAATTGGATTTATCAGTCCAAGTAAAAGACAAAGGTTGTTGACTTACTAACACAAACAAACAACAAAAAACAAACCCACAAAACTAAAAGAATATCTGTTTATAAGAGCCACATTGTAAAAAAAAGGTCTTTGAATGCTTGGCATTAAGGATATGAAAAGATATACCTCTTTTAGTAAGTGATAATAAAAAGCAGACAAAAAATCAGTTAGAATATAGAATTAATGTTTACAAAAACATAACACTCAACAAGTATAGAGTACAAATTATTCTTGAGTGCATGTGGACTACTTACAAAAATAGACATTTGTCTAGGCCAAAAACAGTACATTTCAAAATATTGAAATTGTAGAGTATATGTTCTTTTACCACAGTAGAGTTATAGAAGTCAACAACAGAAAGATAATTAGATTATTCCCAAATGTCCAGATATTAAGTAGCATACTGCTTAATAGCCTATTGCTCAAAGAAGCCACAATGAAAATTAGAAAATATTTTGAAATTGAGTAAAAATAGAAAAATGACATAAATTCATTTAAAACTACTTTATGGCCAGGGCCCTTGAAGTCGAAGAGTTTTAGAAGTAAAATAAAATTGAAAAATCCTATGGTCAGATGGTATATTTGTTTGCCAGGGCTTCCATAAAAAAGTACCAAAGACTGGGTGGCTAAAACAACAGAAATTTATTTCCTCACAGTTCTGGAGGCTAGAAGCCCAAGATCAAGGTTTCAGCAATTTTGGTTCTTCTGAGGCCTCTGTCTTTGGCTTGCTGATAGCCACTTTTTTGCTGTGCCTCCACATGGCTTTCCCTCTGTGTACACACATCCCTGATGTCTCTTCTTCTTATAGGGACACCAGTCATGTTGGACGAGGGTCCAATCATATGTCAGTTAACCTTAATCACCTCTTTAAAGGCCCTGTCTCCAAATATAGGCACATTGGAGGTTAATATTTAAATATATGTCCTTTGACAGGGGACATAATTTAGTCCATAAAAGATGAAAACAGCTTGGCCAGGCTTTTCTACATCATTAAGGCTGGGAAAAGAGAAGAGGCAGAGCTGAAGATAAAAGGGAAACTTCTTAGAAAAACAGAGGTTCAGGAAAAGAAAACCTTAACAAATGAGCTATTGACTGTAGTCAAAAGGCCACAAAGAGTGACAACTATAATATCACTAGCCACTAATGTTTGTTACCTGCTTATTGTTAGAATTTTCTTGATGATTAAATGAAATAATCATATAACACTTCAGCAAAATTTGGAGCATATACCAAGCATTCAATAAATGCCACACATTTGTTATTATTTTTGAGCTTTGTTCTTGCCAGTGGAAGAAAGGGGCAAGCAGTGTCTCAGGAGCTGAATTTTGTTTAAAATGTAGCTATTAAAATGTATGGAGCTGTGTTATCAAGTTTTTTTCAAGAAGTATAATGGCAAATGGAGGTTAAAAGGAGTCTGCTGATGTATAATAGAAAATATTGGTTGTCATGGTGAATCAAACCTTGAAGTAAGCAGAATATGTTTCATTTTATTTTAACTCTTATCCAAATGTCTATAAAAGTATTCTTTCATTTGGAAAAGAATACAAGTAAGCTATGAAAAATTGATTTCTCACTAACAGGATATTTGGCAAATATGATGTAAATATGTATAAGCAGGAGAGCAAAAAATGGTTTTCATTTTAGTTGAGAGTAAAAGGAGACAGGATAGAATTGTACCATGGACAAGTTTCTTTATTTTGTCCTCCAAAGTCTCTACCACCCTTTCCATTCCAAGGGAAAACCTGTGATACAGTTAACAACAAGAAGTACCCTTATTGAACGCTTACTATATGCCACTATATATAAATCATTTTCCTCCTAAAGAAAGCCCACTAAAATAAGAACAACACATTAAAATAGAAAACAATCTCAGAGGGATTATGTGACCTCCCGAGGTTCACATAACTATAAATGAGTGAACTAAGATACAAGCCCAAATTTGCTGAATTGAAATTCCATCCTCTTTCTTTCTTTTTTTTTTTTTTAAGATTTTATTTATTTATTTGACACAGAGAGAGAGATCACAAGTAGGCAGAGGCAGGCAGAGAGAGAGGGGGAAGCAGGCTCCCTGCTGAGCAGAGAGCCCGATGCGGGGCTTGATCCCAGGACCCTGAGATCATGACCTGAGCTGAAGGCAGAGGCTTTAACCCACTGAGCCACACTGGCACCCCTTTCATCCTCTTTCTGCTAAAGAAATGTTTGTTTATTGAGTGGTTGCTGGGTAAGGAGGCAGGATCGATGAAGTGCTGCAGCATTGCTGAGTACAGACTTGGAGTTTTCAGAACTGTCACTTTGTCCTCTGCAGGAGGAGGCCAGCTTGGGTACCTCACCCTTAACCCTCCCATCCATTCCTCTTTCCCTGTCCTCTTCTGTGCCATTCCCATTATTCAAACCTCTAGGTCTAATCTCAGGACTTCAGTAAAAACTTCCTAAGTAATGTCCCTATTTCTGGTCAGTCCCCAATCAGTGTTATCCTCCATATACACTGCTACCATACTTTGGTTTTCTGAAACACAGCCTGGAATTTGTTACTTCTTTGCTAAAACTGAAGCAACAACAAAATCATTCCTCTGCATCATATTCAGAATGAAATCTCAATTCACCTCAAGCTGCCTTTCCTACCTTCCCTTCCACTCTACTCTAAGCGTTATTGGTGTCCAGCCATCTGAGATTACTACTTTACATTATGTAAGTATGTCCTATAATTCCTCACATCCATGCCTTGGCTTGTCCAAGGCATGGACTATCCTCCCATATGATATATACCCATCTATCAAAATTCCTCTATATACTTTGAGGCCAATATCAGTGCAGCTCCTCTTTCCAGAAATCTGGAAATCTTTTCAGGGACCCAGAGTCCCATTTCTCCCAGAGGACTCTTTGTCTTTACTGTCACATTTGACATGGCTACCTTATTGGTTTCCCAGCAGATAAGCAGTTTAAAGACACTGACCATGGACTATTTCTATTTCCACTGCTTTACAGTAGCCTCTTCTCAAAAAGTATTTGCTTTGGTTGAAGAGATAATTCTGTGATACATGTACTTCACAGTCATACTGACTGTTTACTAAATATGGCTGCTATAGAATTTGGGCAGAAAGGAAGGGAAGTAGCTTAGTTTTAAAATCTTAATTGGTCAAAGTCTGTATAACTTTAGAGTCAGAATTCCTTTCTCCTATTGAAAGAATATTGGAATGATTTAGTTGGAAAATTTGTGTTGTGAAAATCAAAGTGAAGACTACAGAGTTATTTTCTTTTCTCTAATAAAAAACTACCTCACAAATCATAGCTGAAACAAACAAAAAATGGGACAAGGGCAGGCAAGTGTGGGAAACAGAGAATGTTAGAATTCCCATTTATTTTATACACAGGAAAACTGAGGCATGTGAAATGACTGGCCAAAAATGATTCTTTCATCAAATATTTGAATTCTTATAATCTAGTGGAGCATGTAGACAAGACTAAAGCTTGACCTGGCTCCCAAGTCTCCAGTCTTCAACATTTTGTCCATAATTTTGTTTTGTTTTGTTTTGATTGAGAGAAATGGCTCTGAAGGAAAAACAGGTTTTGACTATTTACTAGTGATGGTCTTTGATCAGTTAATGAATTTGTCTAAGGACCATTTACTCATCTGTAGAATGAGAAAAGTAACAGAGTCTACTTCATAGAGATGTTATAAGGATACAGTTGAATGATGCCTGTAAAGGGTTCAGCTCAGAGCCAGGCACACAATCAAGTACTCAATGAATATTACTGCTATTGCCACCAACAGCATTATGTTTTATTGTCATTATCACTACTCCACCACTATACCACACTTCTTTACTATTTCCTTTCGTGAGATCTTGGGCATAGCTCATCTCAACAATGAATGTAACCTAGCTAGGGGCTGCCACTGCTTCCCTACCTTCTATGATAAGAATACAGACATCAGGTCTTCCAAGGCTGATCCTTCACACTGGAAATTCTAGTGCAGCAGATCTGGGTTGGGGAGGAGGAATTTGGTTTTAAAAAGTGACCTTAAAAAAATAAAAATAAAAAGTGACCTTGATGATTGCTTAGAGAGAGGCTTGCAGCTCACAAGGCAATCTCCTCACTCTTTTGACAATTCCATGATCCAATCTGATAAAGTGGGGAGAGGGAGAGCAAAATAGCTGCTGCTTTTTTAAAGAAGTATAAATGGGTCCTATTCCACTGGAATATCACATACTGAGGAGTCATGATGTGTCAGAAACTCTTCAGGATACAAGCTCATATAGTCTCCTCCAATAATTCTATAAGGTGAGTGTTTTAATCTCATTCTATAGATGAGGAAACAAACAAGAAAAACAAAAACAACAAACAAATAAACAGAGTAAGTCATTTGCCCAAGATCATACAGTCAATGGCTTAACAAATGCCAGGGTCAGCATTTAAATTTATACCTTCGTTGCTATGAAACTCTCCATTCTTTGAACATCTCTGGAAGGTAATGAAAATCCAAGAATAAGGAGCTTTGAGTTGAAATCCTTTTAAAGCAGAGAATGTGCATTAGACATGATTTGATTCCCTATGCCTAATAGGGTATCTTGCTCATGATACGTTCTCAGTAAATATTTATTGAGTGAATAGATTTAGCTTTTTTCAAATTGAAGCAATACAGATCATACCTTAAGACAAATTATTAAAGGGATAATATTTATTATGGATATTCTCATGTTTTCCTTCTCCTCTTCCTTCTTTTCCAATTGTCCAGTATCCTTGAACTTGGCATACTCAGACCCTGACTCTTCAGAGAGAGGGCACCATATTTTCAATCTCTTCTGCAAATTGTATTAGTTTGAGAAATGCCTTTTGCACATAAAATTGCTTTTTAACTAGAAGGTTGTAAGCCAAAATAACTTAATTTGAAAAAAAATCAGGAAAGGGAATATTCAAGAAGTGAAGTGCGAGAGATATTTTTAGGGCATATTCTTCATGATATTGTAATAGTGGAAGCATGACACTATGAATTTGGTTAAGTACCAAAAACTTTACAGCACAAAAAGTGAACACCTTAATATATAAAAATTATACACAATTTAGAAGATTGGGGGAATCTCAGAATGGAATACAGAGTATGACAAAATACTTTCATTATTACAAATGTATGAAATAATCTTACTTAAGGGGTAGGTGGCAAAAGATTTTGGCCTAAATAACTTTGGACATGAGTAGAATCTGTTAAGACTAAAGGCAAAAGAAACCGCACACAAGCACTGTATTCTAGATGGTAAGGTTGTTTCCCATGGGAACATAGTTAACAGTTCTGAAACCACTTTACATGTATACTGAAACTGAACAGAACAACTAAATGGTGGGTGGTGGAATAAGAAGTCAGAGATGAGCAAAGTAGAAAGGCTAAAATAATCCATGTGGTAATGGATTATAGTTGGAGACATAAGTATGAACTCATAGGTTTAATATAGGTACTAATGGTGTCATATAGAAATATTTATAGATATGTGGATGCATATATATAACATATATATATATATATTTATATATATATATATAATGCAGACTTATATTTCCTTATTCAGTCAGCTGAGAGGGTCTACATGCAAGCAAGCCCCATACAAACTAGAATAATGCTAAAAAGAAATGGAGCTCCATGGAGAAATGGCTAATTTTAGAATTGTGGTAGGAGATGTATAAGATGGGCCTAGAGCATTTTGTGCCAGAAAGTAGTGCAAAAAAACAAAACAAAACAAAACAACCCACAATGATTATGTCAAAGGGACACAGGAACCAGCTGAAAGGACCCCTAATAGCCAAAGCCAGAATAGTTTTGTTACAGGATTTCTTCTCCGTTGGTGCCCATGGTTCTTTGTCAAGCTGCTTTGAAGAATGAAGAGGTAGACCAGACAGAGTGGTCGGCAGCAAAGCAAGGTTTATTGATTGATAGCAAAGTGATCATACAAAGCTCCTGAAGAGAGAGGGGACCCAACAGGGTTGCCACTGGGATTTCTAAATCTAGGGTGTTTTATGGGCTTGTTGGCGGGCTGTTTTAATCTGATCAACCCTCCCTGCATCTCATCCAATCAGTTTTTTGTCACATGGAAAAGGGTGGAGGGCTCCTTTCAAGGTGGTATAAAATACTTTTAAGGGTGGTTTCCTCTTAGGGTGGGGGGCACCTTGACCCTGCCTGCTTACCTTCCAACTATCCTTCATCAGTTCCAACAACAATATAAATCAATTAGTATTTGATTATAATTCAAAGTATAAAATAAATATCCATGAGTCCATACTGATATAAGCAAGTAAACAATGATATAAGTGATAAATAAATAAGTGCTTAAATAAATAACTGAAGGTAAAGAGACAAATCTCTTGGCCAGAAGGATTTCAATGAATTTATTTACATACTCTACCCTCCACATTATCAATATTGGTTCATCAGTCATAACAAATATACTAATTAACATAAGGTGTTTATAATAGGGGCAACTGGATGTGGGGCATATGGACCCTCTCTGTACTATTTTAGCAATTTTCTGTAAATCTAAAACTACTGTAAAATTAAAAGTTTATTTAAAATAGGATGGAAAAATATTCCTAACTGAAGTGAAAATCTGGTTTTATAATGCTCTTGCTTCAGAGACATCTGTTAGCATATTTGGACTTACATGTTCAGATATGCATTTGGTGCCAAGAAAATGCTTCCAAAATAATGGCCCCTGAACAAAAAGTCAGCTTTAGTAAAACAGTTTCGTAGTTCACAGTTTAATAGGCTGGAGCCAGCTCCTGTAGTTGGTAACTAGAGTCCCTCTCCTATTTAACTTGTCCAATTACAGCAAAAACAGCTCACCAACATTAGGAATGGCTTTATAAGAAAAGAAAAAAAGGAGAATTGTGTAACTTAGTACCTGTCTCAGCTGTATTGGCTTTAAGGCTTTATGTTTTTCACCGAGAGAGGAAAAATACTTTGGAATAGTGAGCTGCTTATATATTTTTGTACCTAGTATAGCACCTTTTCCCTATGTTTCACTATATTACGAGGGTTTGTATTTATTGGAAAGGGGACACACCAAACTGTGTTTAGAGATTTGATTTAGAGTCTTTTTCATATGATGTGTATTGTAAAAGACAGTCCCCATTATTCCTTTGGCTTGCAGGTTTGTGTGTATATTTTAAAAACATCTTTTCTGTTTCTATAATTTAACCTTGAAATGACTGTTTCTAATAAATGCTAATGTTTAAATGCATCTAATACTTCAATGAGTTACTGAAAGCATGAGACTTGGAGCTTTAATATAATAAGTAAACATTTAATGCAGGATTATTGGGGTACTTGTCTTTGTAATTAGTGTATTGATTGAATCAGTAATTATAATCTTTCAGCAAATTAGTGTATTAACATGTGCACTTAAACAAAAATTACACGCTTTAAAATAACTAAATATTTACTTAGCTTATCAGGATTATTTGAATAATTTAAAATTGGTATTTTCTCTCATGAATTTAGACAGGAATTTCATACACTTGGAATTTCATACATATTTACTTTAAATAGAGGGGGTGGGGTAAGAGGAAAAAAGGTACAAAAATTATAAAATAAAAACTTACATTTTTGTCCAGTTTTGGAATTTTATCCTTTTTGGAATTACCATTCTCAATTCTGCATATCAAAATCTTATTCATCTTTAAGGTCCAGTCTGTTGGGGCCCCTGGATGGCTCAATCTATTAAGTGTCTGCCTTTGGCTCAGGTCATGATCCCAAGGTCTTGGGATTGAACCCCCAGGGTCCTAGGATCCAACTGGGAATAGGGACATAATCATAAATCCTATAGATGTTAAAAATATATTATTTAAGGATTATAGGAACAACTTTATGTAAACAAATTTGAAATGGACAAATTCCTAGAAAAAGATTACTTAGTCAAACTGACTAAAGAAAGAGGATATTTGCTTAGTTCTATAACCACCAAATAAATATGTAGTGAAAAATTTTCCCTCTCTGCCCAAAAAAACAAACAAACAAACAAAAAAAAACTCAAGTGATCCTCTAGGCAAGTTCTAATAATTATCCAAGGAATAGATGATCCCAATCCCATGCAACTAACTCCAATTAATAGAAAAGAAGGACCTCAACTACAGTTCCATTTATATAAGGCTGATAAACCTTGATACCAAAAGCTGATGAGGAAATAAGAGAAAGGAAACGTACAGTCCAGTTTCACTCTCGAACACTGATACAAAAATCCTAAACTAAATAGTAGTAATGGAATCCATCAGAGCACAAAAAAAATATAATACAATGTTAAAAAGTTAGATCCATCACAACTCTATAATCAACTAATGTTCAACAAAGCAGGAAAGAATATCCAGTGGAAAAAAGTCTCCTCAACAAATAGTGTTGGGAAAACTGAACAGCCACATGTAGAAAGAAAGTGGATTATTTTCTTACATCATACACAAAAGTAAATTCAAAATGGACGAAAGACATAAATGTGAGAAAGGAATCTATCAAAATGGTAGAGGAGAACATAGGTGGCAACTTCTTTGACTTCAGCTGTAGCAACTTCTTACTAGACACATCACCAGAAGCAAGGGAAACAAAAGCAAAAATGAACTATTGGGACTTTATCAAGAGATTAAAAGCTTCTGTACAGTGCAGGAAACAATCAATAAAACTAAAATTCAGCTGATGGAATGGGAGAAGATATTTGTAAATGACGTATCTGATAAAGGGTTAGTATCCAAAATCTATAAGGAACTTATCAAACTCAACACCCAAAAAACAAATAATCCAGTTAAGAAAAGGGCAGAAGACATGAATAGACATTTTTCCAAAGAAGACATCCAGATGCTCAACATCAGTCATCATCAGGGAAATACAAATCAAAACCACAATGAGATACCACTTCACATCTGTCAGAATGGCTAAAATTAACAACACAGGAAACATTAGGTGTTGATGAGGATGTGGAGAAAGGGGAACACTCTTGTACTGTTGGTGAGAATGCAAACTGGAGCAGCCACTCTGGAACACAGTATGGAGCTTCCTTAAAAAGTTAAAAATAGAACTACTCTATGACTCAGCAATTGTATTACTAGATATTTTTCCAAATGATACAAAAATACAGATATGAAGGGGTACAGGCACCCTGATATTTCTAACAGCATTATCAACAATAGTCAAACTATGGAAAGAGGCCAAATGTCCATCAACTGATGAATGGTTAAAGAAAGTATGATACACACACACACACACGCACAATTGCACACATACACACACACGTGCGTGCATGCACACACTGGAATATTACTCAGCCATCAAAAAGAACAAAATCTTGCCATTTGCAATGTTGTGGATGCGACATGGATGGAGCTAGAGTGTATTATACTATGTGAAATAAGTCAGTCAGAGAAAGACAAATACCATATGATTTCATTCATATGGGGAATTTAAGAAACAAAACAAATGAACATATGGGAAGGAAAAAATAAGAGAGGGAAGCAAACCATAAGAGACTCTTAAATATAGAGAACAAACTGAGGGTTGATGGAGGGAGATGGGCAGAGGATGGGCTAAAGGGGTAATGGATATTAAGGAAGGCAATTGTGATGAGCACTGGGTGTTATATTAAGTGACGAATCACTAAATTCTATACCTAAAACCAATTTTACCATATATGTTAACTAACTCGAATTTAAAAAATTGAAAAAAAGTTAGGTCAACAGAGATGCAAGATTGGTTTAATAACTTTAAAATTCAATCACTATCACCACATCAAAATGTTAAGGAGAAAAAAATTATCATCTTATGAAGAAAATATGTTTAATAAAATTTAACTTCCATAGATGAGAAAAAAATGTAGCAACTAAAAGTACAAGATATTTAACCAGATAAGTTTATCTACACAAACATCTATAACAAGTATTATTTATAATAATGAGATACTTAAAACACTGTTTTAAGATTAGAGATAAATACAAAGATACTGCAAATTTTTCTGTTCAACATTATGTGGTAGCACAAGTTTTAGAAGTACGGCACGAAAAAAAAAGATACAAATATTGGGGAAAAAATAAAAAATTCTATCATTATAGGCAGATAATAAAATTATCTACATAGAAAACCCAAAAGGATGTACAGACATATTATTAGAACTTATGAAAGCACTTAACAGTTGCTGGATTAAAAAAGATTAATGAACAAATTCCAGAGAAATTTCTTTACATCTCCAACAAACAGAAAATATAATTTAAAAATGTAGCACTTACTTGGATATTACCTGGAGATAATACACTTAAGTTATAAATCTAAAAAGATGTAAAGTCCATAATGCAGAAAAAAGTAAAAGCTTCATTCAAAGACATTAAAAAAGATGTAAATAAATGGCGAATTTCACCATGTCCATGAATTAGAAGCCAGATATCACAAAGACATTAATGCTTCTCAAATTGACCTAGTCCAATGTAATTCTAAGAAAGATCCCAATAGCATGTTTTGTGGAACCAGATAAGTTGATTATGAGATTTATATGTAAGAACAAAAGATCTGAAGAAAGCCAAGGTATTTCTGAAGATGAATAAGATGGGACAACTACGCTAGCAGAAATGAAGACTTACAATCAAACTCTAAGTCTTAACACTATTATAGTGGAGCATGAGAAATGGATCACTCAAACATAATTAAAACCCAGACATAAGACTGCATATAAGGAAATTTGATTTTGACAAAAATGGAGTAACACTTCAAGGGAGAAAGAATGGATAATTTAAAAAACAATGATGGAACAATTTGTTATCCATAAGGAAACAGTTGAACTCTCAAACCACAACTTACAAAAATTCAATTCTAAAGGCAGACATTAATGTTTATAGGAGAAAATATAGAAGAATATTTTATAATATAAGGCTAAGTAAGGATCTTAAAAACAAAAACACAAAAATGCAATTGTAAAAGACTGACAAATTTAACTTCATTGACAATAAAATGTGTACTCAGCAAAGATATGATAAGGATATGGAAATATAAATTACCTGTTGTAAGGAGATAGTTAATAAAGTAGTTTTTTTTTTCTGAATATGTTATGAAGTTCTACAAATTAACAAGAAAAAGGCAAACAATCCAATCAAAATTGATAAAGGACTTAAGAGACACTTTACAGAAGGAACAAAAATGGCTAATAAGTATATGAAAATATGTTCAACATCATTAGAAATCTTCAAAATACAAATGCAAATGACAATGAACTTATGTTTTACACCCATCAGATAGGCATACTGAAAGCTGGACAATAACAAGTATTGGCAATATTGTGGATCAATGGGACTGCTTACATCCTGATGGCATTATTAATAATATAAATTAGTACAACTACTTTGGAAACAATTGGGCAATATTTGTGAAGCTGAAATGTCTATTCACCACAAACCAGTAATTTTTGGAGAAATCTTGCATATGTGTTTATGCTTAAGTATGTTCACTGGAACAGCAGAAAAAGGTGGAACCACCCAAACATTGAAAGGAAAATGGAAAAATAAAGTGGTGTCTATTAAAGTAATTCTAGAGAGAACTGAAAACAAGTGACTTAAAGCTATATCCATCAACATAGATGACTCTCAAGAATGTATTATTGAGAGAAGAAGTACCAAAGAATTCCTACACTATTATTCCATATACATCAATTTCAAAAACATGAAAAATGAAATGATCTGTTTGGTGATGTACAGATGTGGCAAAATTTTAAAACATAAAGTCACAGAACAACAGAAGTAAAATTCAGGACAATGGTTAACTTAGGTGGTTGTGCAAGGGGAAAATAGGATAGGGCTTATATGCAGTTATAAAGTTTTGACCCTTAAACTGGTGATGGGTATATACATGCTTGAATTATTGTTATTTCTAATAATTTGCACACATTATAAATACTATTTTGTGTATATATCCACTCTTTAACATGAAAAAACAATAAAAAAAGAAAATTCATTCATATAATATTAGATCCTACAAGAAGACTTGCCTGAAAACAATTAAAAGTAATCCACTGCATGTTAATAAAAAATAATTAATTAGCTAAACTCAGAAATTTAAAAATATTAATCATCTATTTCATAATTATTTGAAAATGTGATAATGACCAGATAGGACAAAATTTGGCAATGTTCTGCTTGGTAGAAGTTTGGAGTTGAAAGGTAGTAGCCAATCTTGAAAAGTTTCCCTTACTCCAACTATTAAATGGCACATTTCAACATATACACAATATATAATATACTTCATCAACTGCTTGAGAGGCTGAAGTTTATCTAATTCTTTCCTTAATTATTATTTAAAAACAAGAAAATAAGTGCCTTCATGATTTTGTCATTTTGTCACTTTAAAAGGTATCTTAAGGAGACTTAGAGTGATGAAGTCTGAAATTATGTTAATGTGTAAAGTGATTCATGATAAGATAATTATTGAAAATATTTCAGCCCTAGATATAAATGTTTTAGTGCACATGTGATTGACTGAAAAGCTGACTAGACATGAGTAAATGAGGCCAAGCTGTTGTTAAAGGGCTACGCAAGAAGAATGGGGAACTTGATCATGGCTTCTAGGCTTTCTGAGTTCACCCATGGACTTCATTGCTGGAGTTTCTCCTCCGACATTTAAGAAAGTACAATGGGCTACTTTGAAATAGTTTTGAACCATGAGAGAGTGTGGACTCCAGGAAACAAACTGAGGGTTTTAGAGGGGAGGGGGATGGGGGGATGTGTTAGAATGCTGATGGGTATTAAGGAGGGCACGTATTGCATGGAGCACTGGGTGTTATAAGCAAACAATGAATCATGGAACACTACATCAAAAAACAAAACAAAACAAACAAACAAACAAAAAACCTACCTTCACAGGGGGAAAAAATGTATTTTGAACACAAGTCTTTTTAGAAAAATTTATAACCAAAGACCTCATTTTCCACTCCATTATTTTCTGTCTTAGCCAGTAGAAGGAGCTGATGAGGGTAAACATAGAGATTGAATTTGTTTTACTCTAGGAGAAGAAATAAAATGGATCATAAAATAAAGAGAAAGGAACTGGACTGGGTGTATTTTTTCAGTTTAAAAATCAAGAGAGACTTACAGTTTTGGCTTATGAAGTAGGAGTTTTCTCAAGCCTGCACGCTTTTAACAACAATTGCAAGGCAAAAAGTGTAAATGTTTTTTACTAAAGAATAAAATGATTGCTGCCATGTAAAACAAGTTGGAGCAGTGGAAGAAGCAAACTGGCCATGGAGAGACTGCAAGTCATTTGAGACTCTTGACTCATTAAGATGTGATGAAAATAAAAAATCCACCCCTCGGCAGTAACTTTTAATCTCTCTCTCTCTCTCATTCTCTCTCTCTCTCTCACACACACACACACACACACACACACACACACACCCCTCCCTTTTGGTGGCTACTCTGCTGAGAAAGTAAAATCAACTACTTCAACCTAAGATATGGCATCATGTTTAGTCTATGAGAAAAGAAGGTGCTTGTGGAAACTTTCATCAAACTTTACTGATTTTTTAGCAGCATTCTGATCACACTGGTATAGCTCCTGAAAGAGTAAAAGTACTGTTTTGATTTGTACCCACAGGCCTATTTCTGCATCTGCTAAAATGTTTGCTCAAGTCTAGCAATGACAGTATCTCGTCTCAAACATTTCAGAGAGTAGAGCTTATAATTTTGGACCAACTTTAACAATTTTCTTTAGAGAATGTTGGAAATGAAAGAGAATTTAGGAGACAGTCCCACACTTCCTTCCCTCATTTTATGTAAGTGGAAGGTCCAGAGAAGTGAAGATGACCTCAAGGCAACATACTCTTATTTCAGGTTCAGTCACTGGTTTATCAACTTCCTCTACATACAGAGGGAATGGGTGAGGGAGAGGAAGTTTTATAAAGTGGAAATAGGGTATCAAAACAACTCAAAACCTTAGCATATTCTGAGAGCTGGGGATTTGAGTAATGATGGGAGAAAGTAAGGAAAAAGTACCAGACGAGAACCACTCTGCCTCTTTCCATATTCTGTGTACATTTCCTGCCCTGATGTCAGCACAAGGGACATTGATTTATACCGGGTGCTCTCTTGTGGCTCTCTCTAATGTCTGAATCTGCCAAGTCATTACCCACTCTTATGTTGCTATCTCTTAAGTAGTATAGATACATCATTGATGAAAGAAAAAGAAAGAAAGAAGGAAGGAAGGGAGGAAGGAAGGAAGGAAGGAAGGAAGGAAGGAAGGAAGGAAGGAAGGAAGGAAGGAAAGAAAAGAAAGAAAGAAAGAAAGAAAGAAAGAAAGAAAGAAAGAAAGAAAGAAAGAAAGAAAGAAGGAAAGAAAGAAAGAAAAGAAAAAGAAAGAGAAGAAAGAGAAGAAAGAAAAAGAAGGAAGAAAGGAAGAGAAGAAAGCAAAAGAAGGAAGGAAGGAAGAAAGGAAGGGAAAAATAGATATTGGGAAATATTTGAAAAATATTGGGAAATTCCCTATATATATTTAGGTCCTGGAAAAATCCCACAATTAGGGTGCAAATCATTTAACTTAGTTAAATTTCAAGAAACATATAGCCACAACAGTATTCTCTCTGGAGCTGCTGGAAGTCACTCCCTTATTCACAATACACTGATAACAGCTCCAAGTACTTGCCATCTTACTTACTGGGCAGGGACAAAACAGGAACCTGGCTTTAGAATGAAGATGATAATAAGGTACTTTTCAGATCATGGCAGCTTTTCAGTTGTTGGAAATTCCCTCACATGGAAACCACTGCAGGTGTTGTGGATATTTTGACAATAGATTGAATGTGCTAGTATAAATAGAATCAAATAAAAAAGAAACCTGACATAGAAAATATTAACTATTTTGGTAATTTGCAAGAATAGGGTTTTTAAAAAGATGTATAATAATTTTAAATTTTAAATAAAATAACCGATTTTTAAAAATCTAACAAATTAGAGATCTCACATTCTTCTATAGCTACACTATTAATTTTAATAACATTTTATCCATGTTTGGATGAGTCCTTAATTGCAATAATTTGGTTTCAGAAGATGGCATTTTAAAAAAAAAAGGTGAAAATAGTTGTGAACATTCTTATGAAGATACTTCATTCTACCTTATTTGTAGATTGTAGTAGATTATTTGGTAATCAACTCCCTGGGTACTGAAGAGGACATTTTGCTATCTCCATGGTATGTATATTAAAATTCTATTTCAAGGTTCATTTTTGACGGCAGGCCATCAGGGTAATGAATGCATATGCTTGATGTAGTTTTCCAGCTTCCTGATAATGAGGATGTATGAAGATCTTCATGTTCATCGTGGAACATTCTTTGCATCATAAAACTCCAGAACAAAGTACAGAGCTAGCAAGTCTCCAAGTGATAATTTAAACTTTGTTGGAATGAAAATTATTGCATATGGTATTGAAAGGCTTTCAAGATTGGCCAAAGATCACCAAAATATGTCTTAGGTTTAAAACCAATTTCTCTTCCTTTGGAAGTTACACGTGGGGTTTTTGATTAGTAGGTACTGCAATAATGTTTTCTCATATTTTATGGCACTTTATACAACCTTTATGTTGTGCAATAGGTTATATTAATTTGCACCGATTTGCTAAAACAAAGTCAAAACAAAAACTGTAGCGCAACCTTCCCTTCCATCATGAGCGTTTGCACTAAAGGGAGCGGGAGGAAAGAGAAGTAAATTTGCTTTTTTCTCTCGGATCTTATGTGCCTCTGTGGATAGCCCCTCCCCTCACTGAGTGTAAGTCTGCTATTCGAAGGTGAAATTTTTTATACAATCTGACTCTTAACCCAATTTTCTCTGCCTGGTTCTTCAGTGAAAAAAACAGATCTGTTCCAAGACTGGAGGAAAGCCAACTATATTGGAGTGAGAGATGATCTTATTAGTTCTCTTATAGTAAGTGAGTGTGGCCATGAATTAGGGCTGTCAGGTAAAATGCAAGACACCCAATTAAAATTGAAATCTGGAGTAACAGAAAAATTTTTTAGTGTTCATTTGTTTTGCTAAATTTGTCAATGCTACCATAAATCCTGTATTTTAAGAAATATTTCAAGGACATATTTCTCCCCACAGGTAATTTTGATTAAAACTGATTTTCATTTCCTGTATTGATATTAGAATTTAACCCTCTTGTAAAATGAGATGATGCTGCACTTTTATCAAATTCCTTCATAGCTATTGTCTCATTTAGATCTCCATGATGATTCCCATGGAGACCTTAAGTCTCTCTCATGAATGCCCATTTTCTAGATGAGAATGTTGATATCCAGAGTAATTCTGTTAATCAAAGCCATTTGGAGTGTTGAGAGGCAGAGTTTGAACTCTCTTTTAGCTCCATGTTCTCTTACAAACTCACTCCTATGTGGGAGTGGATAATAACTGATTAATCTTATGAATATATTGGGGCGCCTGTGTGGCTCAGTTGGTTAAGCAACTGCCTTCAGCTCAGGTCATAATCCTGGAGTCCTGGAATCAAGTCCTGTGTAGGGCTGGCTCCCTGCTTGGCAGGGAGTCTGCTTCTCCCTCTGACCCTCCTGCCTCTCATGCTTTCTCTCTCTCATTCTCTCTCTCTCAAATAAATGAATAAAATCTTTAAAAAATCTTATGAATATATTTCATGTAGTTCATTTTAGTTACCCCCGCCTCTCTCTCTTTCTCTCTGTAATGTACTATAGTATATAAATATAATACCATATAATAAAATTATATAATACTACCTCATTGATGGCATTGTGTTCTAGCCTAATAAAAATGTTTGCTTTCCTTCAAGATTCTAAATATAGGTAATTTGGGACAGTATTGCCTTCTACTGAGAGATCAACAGGCCTATCTAAACACCTCAACTTTTTGATTTTTACCACATAGATTACCACCTCCTGAAATTGTTCAATGGCATAAAAAATGGTGCATAAATTATAAAGATAAGATTTTTTAGAAGAATAGTTCTTTAAATGGTTAAGTCTTTTGAGGCACTCCTGTCCCTGAGTCCGCACATAATAAGCATTCGCTGTTTATGCCTTTGGTTGAAACATATCTCTAAACCTTCTCTCTTGAAATCACTTTCATATAGTCCGTCCAATTGAGTTTTATGGTTTTAAAGGTATAACCTACCTTCCTTTCATGGTCTGTTTCCATTTCTGGAACTAGCAGAAGTTGCACAGTGACAATATGAATCAATAATTCTGTTATTACACACTAAAATGTTCTAGATGGTTAATAACACATACCAAGGCATGTAGTCATAACCAGATCAGCTTTCATCTTTGCCACATCTCTGGTATAATTTCTTCCCTCAACCATTTCAGATCTTCTTGGTATCAATGGAGAGTTAATAGTAGTATCAGGAGGAGTAAATTTTGAGTGAATAGTTTCTTCAATGTTTAAAATGCCCTGAGCATAATCTTCACAGTATTGTCAATTACTGGCTTCTCAAAATGCCACATTTTCAAAGAATGTAACAAACATGTGTCAACCTAAATGTGGCTCATCATGGCATACGGGAGTGAGGAAATTAGTAAGGGATTAATATATATGAAAAATGTGGCTGAAGTTTTCCTATCCCCATGCATTTGTTAGTGGGTGAGTTCATTTTCTGGATTCTTTATTTTTATCAAGGTCATCTCATCAAATCCATTTTCAGTTAAGTCCTCAGTACTTTAGTAGACAAATTTATCTTCTTCATTGAGGGTAGATGGTAACACACAGGTGCAAAGTGACTTTAATGAAGAAATCTAAGGAATATGGGAGTAGGAAAACAATTAAGAAAGAGAGGAGAAGCTGGGTAGGGGGGAAACTGTCAAAGTGGGGGAGAGTGTTTAAAAGGAAAATATGGAAATTGAGACTTTAAATCCTTTTTGATAGTAGAAAGTCATGCCCTTCTTTGTTCAAAGGAAACTGAAGGCTTTATGAGTTCTTTGGACATCAAATACCATTTTATACTTGATACTTCAATGAGGAAGAAATGTGCCACTTAAAGTCCCTTTGAAATTAGCATTTGATATAAAACTCAAGTCTAAAATTGGTTTTAGCATAAATAAATTTATAGAAGGACAGCTCAGGAAGAACATGCAAATAGGTTAAAATACAACCCTATGGCTTCCCAGTTTTTTCTCTCTCTGGTACTGGCATGATGAAGATATTTTGATTTTTTATTTAAATAAAGGAACAGTGGCTAAAAAGAAGCATTGAGTACAGATTCAAATGAACAGAACTGATGAAGTGGAAATGAATATGCTTGAATTAATCATAATGCTTTAATCAGGGTTTTCTAATGCTAGTTAATTGCATCCACAAAATATAGCACCAAATGAGCTTGGTGAGTTGTAAAAGGGAGACTCAGAGACTCTGAATAGGATCCTGTTTTGAACAAGAGTGGTGTGGAAAAATTGATCAATTGCCACTGAAGCTGTTGTGTGCCCAAGTGGCTGAATAAACTTGGTATCAGTCAACTCAACTAAATTATAGGCCTAAATTAAACTTATATCATAAGGCTACCATATTCAATTTCACTTGTTTTTCTAAGTAATTCCATTCCCAAGAGACACTAGACAACTCTCATGACTGAAAATAAATTATCTTTCTTTTCCAATGTGGTTTCCATTAATTTAATTCCACTGCATAATAATTAAAACAGTTTGGCCTCTGTGGGATTGAAATATCTATGTGTTCAGAGTGATTGTTGTTCCCAACAATATCAGAGCAGGAGACTCTGTGAACTCTGCCCCCCACCCCCTTCAGAAACATCACTCTGGTCTCTCTGACAGGACCAAAATTTTTATCACTAATTCTCCTCTTTGGCTTAGCACATAAATGATTTTAATTTCATCCTGCCTGTGTGACACAAAGGACCATATCTTAAACACCGTATTTGTTATTGCCAACAGACCATTTCGTTAATTAAAACCAATCTTCTTCTTCTTTTTTTTTTTTTTTTTTTTTTTCCTTCAGCAGTATATTCATTCAACTATCTGGCAGAGACTCTCTGGTGGAATGTGTTGTTAGAATTTATAAGCTCTAAGATCTCTGCAGCTTCTCTGTCCACACTGACTTGCCTCAACATCTGAATCCATGAGAGCCAGCTTATTCTGAGGAAAGCCAATTCTTAATTAGGACATGAAGTTTTTATCAACGAACATGTAATCTTTCAGAATCCCTTACAAGCCTTAAGCCTTCAGATCTTTGAGACTAGTAGTAATGGTTTTATAACCCACATTTCTAATATGTTGCTTTTTTTTTTTTTAATTTGAGTCTCTGAAGAGAAATCCTTTACTTATAAACTTTTCTGGGATGATAAGTTGGATGATGTCAGACTCTGAGGGTGAATAGACAAGTAAGAAAGTTAAATTCATGGTGAAGTTTGGGTGGGGTGGGAAATGCATGGTTGGTGTGGAGAGTGGAAATTATCCAGTGAAGATGAACTGTGCGAACCAAGGAAATTCTTTCCTTAGCTACATTCCTGGGCCACTGAGATTTATCATTCCAAACATATCTATCTACCTGATTTATCTAAAAAATAATCTAAACAGCTTTGTTTGCTTTTTTGTTTATAATATTTGCTGTTTCTGTGCATCGTTTCTTCAAAGTCAGGACACCGGCAGACAAGTGTTTGTTAGTCACTTGTATTGAACAACTTACTCAACAAATTTATCTGTGTTTCATTAACTTATTAATTGGTCTCAAAAGCCTAGGCTCTGTGTTATAATAGATGTCTGGTTTCCTCTTGATCAATACTCCTTTATGCTAAAAAACAGAGTGGGTTCTAGTCTAATCATGAAGTGGGAAGACTATTTCCTTAATCACCCATCTGCTTGCTCTTACCTTTCCAATAAGCTTTTTTGATCACCTTAATTCTAATCAACTAAGCATCTCTCACTGTGGTGCCCAACAGGTTAGGACAGAATTCTATGAAGGGATATTTTCTATTAAGTGGCAAGGAGTGTTAACAGGTTAACCTCAGTCTCCTCATTTGTAAATTCACACTTAATGTATCTCTTCAGAGAAAAGTCACAAGATCAAAAAATAAATAAAATTTTCATAATATATAAAAAAAGAACAGAGCAAACCAACTTCCTCTTTTCCATTTCACTCATTTACAGTATTATTAATAACAACAGGTAACACTGGAGTAGGAGATAGATCGTTTGCAAACACAGCTCCTACAATTCCCCCTATGTTTTGCAACATAACTTTGAAGATAATCCGATTGAGTGGTGGAGCCTAGTTTTCCCAGCCCTTACATAGGTGGTCTTGTGATTTGCTTTGACCAAAAGAATGTTGAGGATGACTTCTAAAGCCAGATCATATGAAGTTTTGCAGGTTTTGTTTTCATACTCTTAGAATGATAACCTGAGATCATCATGCCATAATGAAAGCTGGGAGGACAACCACGTGGAGAAAAAGATCCAGATGTCTCAGCTATCTCAGCTGAGTCCAGGCCTCAGTTGATTCTCCAGCAGAGTGCATTCATGAGTGAGCCCAGGGGAGACTGCTCAACCAACAGCCAGAATTATGGACAATAATAAATTGTTTTTTAAAGCTATTAAGCTTTATGATAGTTTGTTTTACAGCAATAGATAATCAATAGAATTATTGTGGTAAGGATTAGCAGTGAACAACAGAGAAAATCCTTGCTTCGTAAATGTATATTCTAGTCTCAAACGTTACAAAAATTGTAACTATAATTCAATTATAATTGAAACATAACTTATGCAGTTTTTATTTATGTTACATAAAGGGATGGTATGTAAAAGTATTTCATATTTTGCTGATGGTTGTCTGTGATGCTTAGTAGGAAACGTACTGGAGTTAATGGCTAAATTTTTAATGCTTACTATATAATAGGTTTACAGTATTTTTACAAGTGTTAACGCATTAAATATGTACAATAATCCCATGTGATATATACTATATATGTGTGTGTATATACACTTTGCATTAAAGGAACTTGAGACACAGAGGATGATAGCTTTAGCTAAGTTTACGTAGATAGTAAGTATTGGAGTTGGAATTCCAATTCAAGCAATCTAGCTCCAGAGTTTACACCCTTAACTTCTGCACAATGTTGGACTAAGGCAACTATTGCATTTACATAGAAATTCTCCCACTTAATGTCTTTAGGTAATTTGGGGAAGGCTAATTTTTATTATAATGTGTGAGACAAAAGATAAGGCTGATTAGGGCAGTAAATCTCTTAATACTCCCCATTGAATTTTCCCAAGGATGTATATAGGGATTTTTAGTCTTTCTACACATCACTCAGACTTACCCTCAAGGTAGTAAATAAGGTAGAAATTATATTTATTTAAAACAGACAAATGGCACTGGACATTATTATACCAGAGATCGAATTAATTAAATTTTTGTTCTGAATAGAGTGATATTTAATGCATTTATTTTGCTCACTAATAGTTGGTAAACCTGTAAAATGTACACACTTATCTACACTATAATCTAGTGATTATTTATCTTAAAGATTATTTATCTTAAAGATTATTTATCTTAAAAATTCACTATCTTAAAGTGAGTTTTGTTGGAATTTAGCTCCCCTAAACTTTTTTTTTTTTTAAACGAGTTGTTACTTTCAGCACCATGGAGAGAAACCATCTAGGTTGATGATTTGCCTGCACCAACCTGAAAGTGGGCTACAAAAAGTTGAATTAACTATGGCCCTGCTAGGGGGGCAAAAAATCTACTGGACTGTAATCTCCAGAAATGGGGATCAGAAATATTGAGCATGTGAATATGTTCCTTAGGTAATTCTGAACATCAGCCAAGTATGGAACACCTGACCTGGCTATTGGTTTTATCAAAAAATCTTAGAAGAAAAGGGAACCCTCTTACACTGTTGGTGGGAATGCAAGTTGGTGCAGCCACTTTGGAAAACAGCGTGGAGATTCCTGAAGAAATTAAAAATAGAGCTACCTTATGACCCTGCAATTGCACTACTGGGTATTTACCCCAAAGATACAGATGTAGTGAAAAGAAGGGCCATATGTACCCCAATGTTCATAGCAGCAATGGCCACAATCACCAAACTGTGGAAAAAGCCAAGATGCCCTTCAATAGATGAATGGATAAAGAAAATATGGTCCAGGTATACAATGGAATATTATGCCTCCATCAGAAAGGATGAATACCCAACTTTTATATCAACATGGATGGGACTGGAGGAGATTATGCTGAGTGAAATAAGTCAAGCAGAGAGAGTCAATT
>CM052895.1:88463246-88507639 GCA_028534135.1 Potos flavus | reverse complement strand
GATGAACCATGAAAGACTGTAGACTCTGAGAAACAAACAGGGTTTTGGAAGGGAGGGGAGTAGCGGGAAGTGAGCCCGGTGGTGGGTATTAAGGAGGGCATGTATTGCATGGAGCACTGGGTGTGGTGCATAAATAATGAATCTTGGAACACTGAAAAAAGAAAAGAAAAGAAATATTAAAAAAAAAAGTCTTAGAATACTACATTACCTATACGTTCCCTTTCAACTCTGAGGTTATGGAGCTACTGAGAAAAGTTATTACATTTTTAAATGTAATGATGGGCTTCAAAAAAGGAAGTTGTTGAGGTTTGTATTCAGTGTCATTATTTTTTGTTTATGGTCAGATAAGTTTAAAAGTTAATACAACTACATCAAAAACTAATGATGTACTGTATGGTGTCTAACATAATTAAAAAATAAAATAAAAAATAAAAATAAAAATAATGAATAAATTTAAAAAAACGTTAATAAAACCAATGGTTATATAGGAACAGATAAGTGGGAGTAAGGATGAAATCTGTTACTATATTACCATTACTAATTACTGTTCAGTTATTACTGAAAAAGTGAGGATGAGTGAATAGTGGATCTTTATAATTTTCACAATGTTTTCCATAATACCTAACATATATTGAGCACTTACAAGTCCCTGATGTGAAGTACTCTCTTTACATGCACTACCTCATTAAATTCTTAAAAGAAGATATAATGTAGATTCTATTATTTCTCCATTTTACTGATGAAGTAGCTAGCTGCTACTCAGAGAAATAAAGTAATTTGGCCAATTAAGTAATATACCTAGCATGGAATTCTATCCCAGGTCTTTGTGACTCTGGAATTCAAACTGTTCATTATTATTCTATGCAAATTCCAAAGGCATTAAACATGCACTTGCACATGACATAGAGGTTGGGTCAATATATAAGTCCCATGTTGACAAGTATATTTTTTGTCTTTTTCAACACTATATCACTAGGACCAGGAATTAAGTAAATACTTGATTTATATTTGCTAAGTGGGTGCATAAATATATATATAAATGAAAGGCTAATGATATGAATATAAAATAAAAATAACTCCTTTTAAAAAATTTGTTTATAGATTTTATTTTTTTATTTATTTGACAGAGAGAGAGAGAGATAGTGAGAGAGCACAAGCAGGGGGAGAGGGAGAAGCAGACCCCCTGCTGAGCAGGGAATCTGAGGTGTGACTTGATCCCAGGGCCCTGAGATCATGACCAAAGGCAGCCAAAGGCAGATGCTTAACCAATTGAGCCATCCAGCTGCCCCCAAAATAACTCCTTCTTCACAAAACCAGATCACCTCTCAGGATGCTATTAAGTGGTTTCCTTCTTTGACTATTTGGCTAGAAATATTCGTTTTTTCCAAATTTTATTTATTTGACAGAGAGAAACGCAGCAAGAGAGGGGAACACAAGCAGAGGGAATGGGAGAGGGAGAAGCAAGCTTCCCGCCAGGCAGGGAGCCCGATGCGGGGCTCGATCCCAGGACCCTGGAATCATGACCTGAGCTGAAGGCAGACACTTAAGGACTGAGCCACCCAGGCGCCCCTGGCTAGAAATATATCTTAAGTTAAGATACCTCTTGTTTAATAATTTTAACATTCTAGGAAATGTTTATTAGTTCTAGAGAAATAGCCCAAACTGAAGACTAAGTGAATTTTCCACTCGTGGATGGAGAGAGTCCAAGTGGAACAGTGCTTAAAAAAAGCCTCAAAACAGTATGTCCTCCTTTGCATCCTTCTATCAATGGGTTCTAAAGAAACACGCTGAGAATGTTGACTTTGAAGAGCTCCCAAGATAGCTTTCTAGATGACCTCTTGGTCACAAGGGCCTGTTATTTTGAAAGGCATAAGTACCATAGAGAGCAAAGGGAGTGGCTGGAATTTCCTTCTGATTGGTACATTATTCTGAGAAAAGCTGATACAGATCATTTTGTCTCAGAGGGAGGGAGCCCAAGCTCCTGGCTTTGCCTAGTTTACAAATCCTGAAACCAATTAATCTTTTAGAACTCTAACAAACTTGCCAAACTGAATAAAATAAGAATTTCTATATATATGAGACAAGAAAATAACAAAGGAAAATCTAGCATTTATGTGTCAGTTTATATTGAGATCATGGGTAGTGCTGGCTACAAACAGATTACTTTTTCTAATGCATAGTTGGGGGGAAATTAAACCATTTCCCTGCTTAAGCACACTGCTTATGTGTCTCACTGCTTAGATTCTTTAGAATTGAGTTCTGGGCCTTCTACTTAACTCCATCTAGCATTATCTCCCACTACTGTCATATATGAATTCTCTTCTCCAGATAAAACAAGTTCTTAGCCTCTTTCTAAAATAAGCTTCAAGGTCCAATATTAACATCGAGCATTTATCAAGCATGTACTACGTGCTAAATATTCTGCTAAATGCTTATGTGGATTATCTCATTTAGCCTCATGACTCTCTGAGGTAAATTCCATTTTATGGATAAAGATATTGAGATATGGGGAGGGTAAGTAACCTGTCCAAGCTCACACAGCTGTTAGTGGTAAATCTGAACTTCAACTTCGGCAGTTTAACTCCCATTGCTTTAATTATTATCTCTCTCTTATAAAAATAAGATGGTTTAGATCCTTAGCTTTATCCTTTGTCCAACATATAGCATCATAATCATAAAATGAGTAGACTGTCTCTTTTCTACCTAAAGAAGTTTGAAGATCTGTAGATATCATTTGAATTTGATTCATTCAGTCATTTAACAAGTGTTCACTGAGCACCTCCTCTGTGTAGGCACTGTTTTAAGCACAGAAGATACATTAGTGAAGAAAACAGAAATCCTCACCTTCATGGAACTTACATTCTAGTTCCTCATATTTATCAAAGGGACCTAAGTCCTATACCTAAATATAGAAAAGTTTTTGTCCCTGGCAAGGGATAAGCAGGCATGTAAATAACTTTGCTTTCTCTTGGAGGCTGATCACTTAGAAAAAGAGACATAGTTTCTGGAGGTGAAAATGAGGTTTAATAACCAAGAAGTATCAAACTTTCATACTACAAGGGCCATCTGGGATATGTAGCAGAAAGTGGGTCAGAAGGTGACTGTGGTACACTAAAGAGAACTTATCCAGTCTATAAAGGCAGGCCCTTCTCAGCTGGCATGGGCTGTCACCATCCCGAAATGTGGGCCAGCGTTATAAAGCTACCAGATTTCAAGAGAAGACAGAAATCTCATTTTTTGTCTGTGTGAGTAAAATATTGAATTTTGTAAATTTTGGAAAATTAATTCAAAGTAAAAACAACAAAATACAAATACCAAAACTTTGTGCCAATTTAAAAAAAGCATCTATTTTAAGGCCGAATAATGTTTCACAAGTACTGCAAGATTCCACTTATGAGGTGTCTAAATTAGCCAACTCATAGAATCAGAGAGTAGAATTGCAGTTGTCAGGGCTAAGGCAACGGGGAGTGGGGAATTTATAATCAATGGGAATAAAGTCTCAATTATGCAAGGAAAATGAGTTCTAGAGCTCTGCTCGACAACATCTCTAAAGTTAACAATTTGAATTGTACACTTAAAAATTTGTTAAGAAGGTAGATATCATAGTGTTTTTACCACAATAACAGAAAATTGTATATTCTGTGTGTTTGTGTGTGTGTTTGTGTGTTGAGGTGGGGCAATTAGGAATGCTCCAGCAGTTACCACTGTGATTGCACTAGAGGAATGTGTCATCAGAGGCCTCTATTCAAAGCTAGTAGAATATAGAATGAAGGAGGCCAGAATCTTGCAAAAGATCCTATAAATAAAAGGAAAGAAGGAATTAAATCACTAACTAAAAAAGGTACAAGGAGAGTTTGACAAAAGCATCAGGAGCAATGTCAGTATCAGCATGTATCTTTCTGCAGAAACATCACATAAAGTTTATTTCAGCCAATGCCACTTCCCTTCAGGCTCTCTACAGCTTGCTGACTTGTTCTGAGATAGAGACAGGCCAGGTCATTTCTCCTTTGTCCTGGAGCTCTGGTGGGGATAAACTTTTCCTTTGAAACTTCAGAGACAGGGATAGAGAAAGCCTAAGCCTCCTAGAGGAGTTTCTTGCAAAGGAGAAGTTCTACCTTACCCAGATGGGTTCTCTTGCAGGATCTGGGCATTGCTCTAGGCAAGATTTATTTTATCCATCATCTATCTATCTATCTATCTATCTATCTATCTATCTATCTATCCACTATCTACCTATCATCTATGTATTTATTGTGGTAAGAACATTTAACATGAGATCTTAACAAATTTTTAAGTGCATAATGCCATCCTGTTGACTACAGGCATTATGCTGTACAGATCTCTAGAACTAATTCATCTTGTATAACTAGGCTTTATTTACATGTGGCAGGTCTAGGCTTACAATATAGATGTGATATATTTCAACGTTTTTAGGCAGGTATGTTAAAAAGTTATTAATTTAAAATTTTTAAACCTTAAAGATGCTTGTCTCAAAACATTTCCTTTATAATAACTGAAGTGTCATCTCCATATATTTCTATTCCTTCTCCCTCCCCACCCCTTACCCCCCCATCTTTCATGCAGATAAATTATGCTGACTCTAGGAAGGGCTCAAGCTGAACGTCTGAGGATTTATTCACTGATAATAGTTGGATTCATGAATGCCTGCTCTGTCCCAGGCTTGTACTAAGTCCATTTTTTTTTTTTCTTTTGCCTTAGCTCATTTATTTTGGAGAGAAACTGAGGTTAAAGAAACTGTAGACAATCTGCCTATATCCTCACGGCAAGTAACTGACAAAGTGAGAGTCAAACCCATATCCATCTCCAAGTATACCCTGTTAGAACCACAGGATGGTCTATAGCATATTCGTAAAGCTAATAGCATTCTTTGATGGCATAGCAATTTATGACATAGCATTATATTTCAATATGTGGAGTCTCAACCAGGAGTTGAGATAAAAACGAGCATGGTTGTCCTAGAAAAGTATATCTACCATTCTCTGTCAAAATATTTAACAGGTTTTTGGAGTAAATAGCTAATTCCACAACTTCAAAAATATCTAAAATATGTTAGTGCTGTCGTCATGTAGAACGCAGTCTTAGTTATGCTATAGTAATTTTTAAAATTGGATTTTCATTGTTAGTTCTCTGGAATTAGTTCAGGAATGAAGCAAAGCATAAGACTTCATATATGGACATTTAAATAATTCATATCCATACTAAGAATGCATTTACAGCAGCTGACAGTTGTCACTGAAATGGCAGCTAATTAGAAGGGCAAAAAATTTTTTAAAAATTAGGAATTAGGAATAATCCATATTTCTGCTCTATAATTTAAGAGGACTCAGCTTCATATCTCAGTTGTGATATACTAGTTCTTTAATGGTATAAAAAATACAGATTTTCCAGTTAAACGATAAGCAACTATTTTTATGGCATTTAAAAATTCAATTTATTTAAACTAAAACAACAATAGTTCACCAATATCTCCCATCCCCATCCCCTACCTCTGGCAATCACCAATCTGTTCTCTGTATCTATGAACTTGGTTTTGTTTTTGTTGTTGTTTTCTTTTTTAAGATTCCACATATAGGAGGGATAGATCATACAATATTTTTCTTTCCACTTATCTCACTTAGCATAATGCCCTTGAGGTCCATCCATGTTGTTGCAAATGGCAAGATTTCATTCTTTTTTATAGCTGAATAATATTCCATGTATATAAATACCATATCTTCTTTATCCACTCTTCCATAGATGTACTCTTGGGTTGTTCCCATACCTTAGGTATTATAAATAATGCTGCAATGAACATGGGGGTGCGAGTATCTTTTCAAGTTAGTGTTTTCATTTTCTTTGGATAAATACTAGGAGTGGAAGTGTTGGATGATACAGTCATTCTATTTTTAATTAAAAAAGACGAAACAAAACTCTCCATGCTGCTTTCCGTAGTGGCTGCACCAATTTACATTCCCACCAACAGTGCACAAATGTCCCCTTTTCTCTATATCCTTTCCAAGACTTATTATTTCTTGACTTTTTGATATTAGCCATTATAACAAGTATCAGGTGATATCTCACTGGAATTTGATTTTTATTTTCCTGGTGACCAATGATGTTGAGCATCTTTCCATGTACCTGTTATCTTTTTGTATGTCTTCTTAGGGAAAATGTCTATTCAGATCAGCCCATTTTTTAACTGGATTGCTTGTTTTTTTGCAATTGAATTGTATAAGTTCTTTATATATTTTGAATATTAGCCCCTTTTCAGATATATGACCTGCAAACATTTTCTCCCATTCAGTAGGTTGCCTTTTCATTTTGTTGATAGTTTCCTTTCCTGTGCAGAAGCTTTTTAGTTTGATATAATCTTACTTGCTTATTATTACTTTTGTTGCTTTTGTTTTTGGGTCAGATTAAAAAAAATCATTGCCAAGACCTATGTCAAGGCACTCACTGCCTATGCGGTAAGCTATTTTTAAATATTATAAATGATAGCAGGTTTTAACTACTATTTGAATAAAAGAAAGATAGCAATAAAGATGAAGGGTCAGAAATCTAAGTTGACAAGACAGTGTTATTGTATTTTTAATAGACAGTACCTTCAATCCACATTGAACTGATGTACTGCCAGACCAAAAGTATGCACATACTGGGATGGGAGTCTACAGCTGATTTTAGATAAACATTAAGCTCAGCCATGGAAAAGAGAATATGAAAGCAAATGAAGAATAAAACATAGTGCTCTTTTGACATTTGCCATTTGGTCTTTGAAGTGGAGGAAAAATAAGATAACAATTACATGACATTTGAGGTTAGATTTGAACTAAAAATTTGAATGAACTCCAAATTGCAGAAAAACAACAGAATTGGTGACTAGTAGGATTCAATTGCAATGTGACCAGCACAAGAAAAGGGGAGTGGGAGTAAATGTCTTCTTGAAAAAGAAGATCTGAATGGAAAGGGGAACACTGATCAGTGGAGGATAAATTGGTTTGAAGAAATATAGAAATATGGATAATATTTTTCTTGAATTACAAGATTTTCATATGCTGTGCTCTCTTAGAAATTAGATTTCTAATTTCTAATTTCATATGCTGTGCTCTCTTAGAAATTATCCAATAATCTTAGAAATTATCCAAGAAATAATCTTTACTGTTCCTAGATTGGATTTTGAGACTTGGTCTGTGTTAAGTCATCTAAAATCAGTATGAACTCGATTGTTTATTCATTTACTCAACAAATAGAAATCTTTAGTTTGCTGCCTTTCTTCTTGGCACAACTTTAAAATTTTATTTTAGCACACATATCCTCTTTAGTGAACATATCCACATGGCATGGGTAGGTTCCAGCACCATCTTCTAACTTCAAGAGCGTCCTAGCTCAGCTTAAGCCAATCAACATAATCCATATCCCTTGACACCAAGGTTGAGTCAGGGATGGGCACAGCACAACCAATTAAAAAAACGAGAAGCTATTGGGCATCTTGGAAATGGGACTTTCTTCTCTCTTCCATGGGAGCAACAAGGAAGAGATTCTTTCTACCTCTGATGGTGTGATATGAAGATGTGGAGCCTGGAAACATTGAAGCCATTATGCTGTCAAGAGAAGACACCTGGGGACGCCTGGGTGGCTCAGTTGGTTAAGCGGCTGCCTTCGGCTCAGGTCATGATCCCGGGGTCCTGGGATCGAGTCCCGCATCGGGCTCCTTGCTCGGCAGGGAGCCTGTTTCTCCCTCTGCCTCTGCTTGCCACTCTGCTTGCTTGTGCTTTCTCTCTCTGACAAATAAATAAATAAAATCTTTAATAAAAAAAAAAAAAAAGAGAAGACACCTGGTCATAGGTGGACACTATGAAACCTGTACTTCATAAGAAGTCCTATGTCATAGACATACAACTTCTGAGCTACAGGTTGATGAAGACCCAGATACTTTCAGATTAGAGACTGAAGCACTAGAAGAAATTGACTGAGTTGATTTTTAAAGGGAAATTATAAGAGAAAAGAAAAATAAATATTTCTTGGGAGGGGAGCATGGTACAGAAATGAATAACAAAAGCTTATGTTACCCCCATGCATAGATTGAAAAATAAACCAAAAAATTACTGAAAGTCTGAAAAGTTTATCTCATTGTGAATCAAACCAGTTTCAATGGAAAACATTTATATATCCTGAAGGCTTATTGTGCAGAACAGAGGAATTTTGGGTAGTGTCCACAGCTTCTGAGAGCAAAAGCATGCTCTTTCCTCCTACAAATAAATGAGAACAAGATGTTTGTACAGACTTAATCAGATTGGTGTCGAGGATGAGTTACAAAGCAAGCAACATCTAAGAGATCAACTGTGTTATCTTTATCCTTAAGAACAATTTAAGTCATTAAAAATTGATTGATTGTATTTTGAGCTCATAGCTATATTCAATTACATCTGCTGTCACAGAAAATGTGGCTGAGATTTTTAACCTTTCTTTTTCAAAAGAGTAAAAGCAGCCTCCTGGCAAGATCAGGAATGGTTCTTTTTACTTAACATAGAATTGAGATTTATGGTGCTGGGTTATGTAAAAGAAAAAGGAAAATAAATGTATTTGTCTTCTGGCTATAAAGAATGATCTCTTGTGGATTTGGCTTTGGACTTCTACATACAAAACGGGGATGTGTGATACAGAACATAAGACTCAAACTCTAATGTACATACAAATCATGTGGGAATCATATTGAAATGCAGATTCAGATTCAGGAGATCTAAGTTAGACCTTAGATCTGCATTTTTGACAAGATCCTTCATAATGCTGGTGCTTCCAGGTCCATGGACTGCACTTTGAGAAAGAAAGATATAGAGTGAAGAGCTGGGCTACAGAGGATGCAAGAAGTCTGGGCCTAGTTCCAGATCCATCATTAACCAGTTGTGAAAACTTGCTAATATCACTTAAACTTTGAGTGCTTCTCGCATATAAAATGATGGAGCTGGACTTAGTCATTTCAAAATCAATGACAAAGCTAATCCAACAGGAAAAAGAGACTCTATATATTAATCACAGCATTTTAAATCTTCTCTATTCACTTTTCATTGCTCCTTGCCTTCAGAGAAGATATCATCTATCATACTAGCAACATGACTCTTGTCTTGGGCTCTTCTCTCTCCACTACCTCCCTATATTTAGTCAATCTTCAACTATCATTCAATTCCTTATAAAATAATTGTAGGTTCTTTTACTTGTTTCTTTCTACTTCCACTGGTGCAACTAAAATTCAAGTAACCATCATCTTCCTCTTGACCACACTATAACAGTCTTCAAAAAGTTTCTATTCCTCTGTCCCCATTCCAATCCATTATTCATTCATTTAGACACAGAATGAATATTTTTAATAATCTGCCCCATGACATTTCCTGTCTTCCGAGTGTAACGCTTTTCATACACTGCAGCATCTCTCTCCTCCTGTCTTCTCAGCCATGTGGTTAGGTGGGATCTACCTACCTTCCCATTCCAATACTGAATTTTTATCTAATTATCTCCTGCCCCCGTATGAAATCTTTCAGTGACTTCCCACTTTTTTTAAGGATATGGACTACAGTCTCTATTATGAAACAGGCCATGCATGAGTTCACTCTTGTCCTCTCCTTCTTTTCCCTCTTATTCTCACAGTTTAGTCATATTGGACTCTTTTAAGTTCTTTAAAAGCCTCATGCTCTTTTTCATCTCAGCTTCTTTGTGCCTGTTATTCTTTCAGCCTGGCATATTCACTCACCTCCTCCCTGATTCACCGAGTGCCTGCTGGTGAATTATTTTGTTGAGATCACTAAAATGTCACTTTCTGATTCCCAAGGTTAATTTAGGTCAGGACTCTGATATTAAATGTGCTGGAAGTACTGTACACTTGACTTTCACAATGCTTAGTAACATACATTTAAATATTTGTCCAATGTCTATTTTTGCCACCAGACTATATGCTTGATGAGGACGGGTAACCCATCTGCCTTACACAGGGCTGGATTTGAGAATATTTTCAACAATTAGTAACGGAATTCAAATAGAGAAATTATAGATAGCAATTTGGCTTTCCACTTCTTTAAAGACCAAGTTTCATGGAATATTGGGCATTTCTGGGGTACTTTGGTCTCCCTGCCTCCAATTTCTCTTTATGTCAATCTTTATTACTATTATTTCAAACCAGAGCTCCAATCATCTTAATCCTTTGCCTCAAAAGTTATTTTATGGTTTCTCATTTTCTATGGAGAAATCCCCAAACTCATAGTCTTTATTCAAGTTTCTTCCTAACTATTCTAAGAAACCTTGGAGATACTATGTTCTGCCTAGGCAAATATTCTAATATCCAGCCAAATGGAATAATTAGCTGTTTCTCAAACACCTCCCACATTTCCAAGTTCCATGATTTCATTTCTAATATACCCCTTTTCTAGAATATTTCTATATGCATAGCTCAACACAAATTCCATTTAGTTATCAGTCTTTTTTATGTATACCCTGGTTAAAAATGATATCTTCCTCCTTTATATTCTTTTAGTAGTTCACCTGCCCCTTCATGCTGGAAGTTTAAAGGAGTCTAATCACCCTTGTTCTCTTGTTCCAGTTCTAGCCATTGAAATGTACACAGAAAGTCAATAGGGATGTTTAATAAATGAGGCTTAAAACTCATAAATGACAAATCTTTCTAGATTGTTAAATATGACTTAGACCTAAGGGATTCCCTATTCCTCCATCCCTTCCCAACTCTATATCCCATGTGGAAAAAGTTAAATCTACTGAGAAGATGCTTATATAGCCAGCTAACTGCAAAATTATAGCTTCCTTCATAAACTCATTCAGGAAAATGACTTAGAGCAGCACTGTGCAATAGAAATAAAATTCAAGCCACATATACGGTTTTAAATTTTTTCATAACTATGTAAAAATCCCAAAGAACAAAATTAGTTTTAATAACATATTTAATTTGATCCAAATACCCAAAGTATTATCATTTTAACAGGTAATCAATATAAAAAGTACTGATGAGATATTTTGCCTTTTTTTGGTCATGATAAATATGGTATGTATTTTATACTTAAAAGACATCTAAGCCCTCAGTAGCCACATGTAGCTAGTGGTTATTCTACAGTATAGCCTGAGAGAAATATATAGGCCACAATTGCATTTTTAAAATAAATTTTATTTTGAACTTATAGATTCAGAAGATGTTGCCAATGAATGAAGAATAAGGTTCTATGAACCCTTCACCTCATCTCCCCTAACGTCAATATCTTTTATAATTATAGTACAGTAGGAAAACCAGGGAATAATGTTGGCCTACCATTGCCTTTTAAAAACAGCGGCCTTAAAAAAATTGGGCAGAAGACATGAAGCAATATGGTTTCAAAGAAGATATCCAGAAGGCCAACAGACACATGAAAAGATGCTCAACATCACTGATCATCAGGGAAATGCAAATGAAAACTATAATGAGATATCACCTCACATCTGTTAGAATGGCTAAAATCAACACAAGAAACCACAAGTGTTGGTGAGGATGCAAAGAAAGGGGAACTTTCAAGCACTGTTGATGGGAACTAGTGCAGCCAATCTGGAAAATAGTATGGGGCTCATTCAAAGACTTAGAAATAGAGCTACCCTAAGATGTAGGACTCGCACTAGTGGACATTTATTCAAAGAACACAAAAATACTAGTTCAAAAGGATACATAAATCCCAATGTTTATAGCAGCATTATCTACAATAGCCAAATTATGAAAACAGCCCAAATGTCCATCAACTGATGAATGGATAAAGAAGATGTGGTATATATACACAATGGAATATTACTCCACCATAAAAAAGAATGAAATATTGCCATTTGCAAAGGCATGGGTGGAGCTAGAGATTATTACGTTAAGTGATGTAAGTCAGAGAAAGACAGACACCGTATGATTTCACTCATGTGTGGAATTTAGGAAACAAAGCAAATGAGCAAAGGGAACAACAAAAAAGAGAGGCAAACCACAAAACAAGAGTCTTAGCCTTAGAGAACAAACTGATGGTTACCAGAGGGGAGGTGAGTAGAGTGACTGGTTAAATAGGACATGGGAATTAAGGAGGGCACTTGTGATGAATAGTGGGTGTTGGATGGAAGTGCTGAATCACTACATTGCACACATCATACTGATATTACACATTATGTCAACTAATAGGAATTTAAATAAAAACTTAAAATAATAATAATAATAATAATAATAAAAGCAGTGGCCTTTTCCTCCCTACACAGATTTCTCTGAGATCAGCAATGAATAAGTTCTTTTTCCTATAAGGAAAGATGAATAATAAGATGGAGAGATGGGATAAAGTTGCCAATTCCAATACTGCTTTCTTCTAGAGAGTGGATCAGATGTCACCTTCTACCTGTGAAAGTGAGAACTCTTTCCTCTACTCACACCAGTATGTCATATTCTGCCTTGTTTTAAAGTTAATTATTTTCTCATTATACTTTTACTGAAGAGGTGATAAGATTCTGGGATATAGGGAAACTTATTATTTTCAGTATCTTCCACACATACAGTGGTTTGCATAGAGAAGTTGTTCAGTGAGTATTTATTGAGGTGGTTTCTTGAAATGATCCAATTGTTACATGAAAGGCATCCATTATTCACATTTTTAAGCTACTCAGCTGTTGTATGCCTAAAAGGGAAATGACATAACCTTTGAATAGGTTGGAAGGATGACTTTTCTTAGGCAAGAAAGATTTACAGGGCTCAAAGTAAATTAGTCAGTAGGGAATATTCTATCGATCTAGAGATACAAGCCCTTTTCCTTACTTGGTTTTAATTAGAAATAAGTCTTTGAGGACTTGTCATCCATTCTATAGGTGGGTTTTTTTTTTATTGAGTCTATCATGTACATACTTCAAAAAGAGAAAAGCAGAGATTCAGGGACCTCCCAGCCATACTAGCCTACAAGATTATTCAGATAATAATTGGTGCATAAATATAAACCATTGTTTTTTCTGTCTAATTTTTACATTCTAGATGTGTTAAATCAGCTCCAGGAGCTACTGACTTCAAATAGATTAAAACCCAAATACCTCAGCTGTGTGATTAGCTATTTTTAGATCCAGACAGGGCTAGGAACATGGCAGAGACCAATAAATATATGTTGAATGAATGAATAAATGAATGAATGATGTTCTCATTCAGTGTCACTTTTAAATGTATGTAGGATCTAGGGATAGACTGTCTGAATTGGAAGAGTGCTGGGTAATTTGTAAAAGTGATACTAAAACTCACCAGGAAATGTCACCAGCTTCTCAGAATCTCTTGGCAACAGCCCTCCAAGGGTCTATGGCAAAAAATCTGAGCATATCTAGGGCCAATGATGATCACTTTCGCTACTTTTATCCAGGGATATCTGTATGTTAGAGCTTGGAGTTCTGGTCGTCACTGTCTTCTAGGAGTGCTCAAAGTCTGCACAATACACAGCAGCATGTCTTCAGATCCTTGCTTACCATTATTTAGATTTATCTTCCACCTGCCAGCCAGCCCCTCCTCTATTCTTTGACAGAAACCAAGGCTTATCTCTGGTTTTCCCTTTTTACTTAATGCTTCCACATCCAATTTAATACCAAATCCTATTGATTTTGACTTTAACTTATCCCTGGAATCTGTCCATTTCTTTTTTTTTAAAGATTTTATTTATTTATTTGACAGAGAGAGAGAGAGAGATCACAAGTAGGCAGAGAGCCAGTCAGAGAGAGAGGGGGGAAGCAGGCTCCCTGCTGAGCAGAGAGCCCGATCTGGGGCTCGATCCCAGGACCCCAAGATCATGACCTGAGCCGAAGGGAGAGACTTTAACCCACTGAGCCATCCAGGCGCCCCTGTCCATTTCTTTTTAATGTGGCCACAACCCATCTTTAATTTAGATAACTGCAACAGTGCCCAGGGAATCCCCTATATTTCCACTTCTGCAGCTGTGCACCTAAAGGGTGCAGGTTGTGTCATTTACTTCTCTGTTTCAAACCCTTTAATGTCTTCTCACTGGTAATGAGCTACATCTCTAATATGGCTTCAAGGGCCTTGAAAGATTTGACCCAGTCTGCTTCTTTAGGCACAACTCTGCCACTCTCCCCTCATGCACAATACCTGAGCTACACTGGGCTTCCTTCGGATGTCTAAAAGTAACAAGATTTTCTTCTTTGTGTCCTTTACACATGCTGATCCCTCTGATTGAAAGTGTCCTTTGCTCCACTGCCCCACCCTCTTTCATCAGCTGATGCCCATTTATCCTTCAAGATTCCTTTTAAATATTACTTCTTCTGATGTCTTAATTCAGGTTAGACCTCTTTTATGATTCCATTCACAGGTCACATCTCTTTTTTATGACATTCATTGTAATTATAACTTCTTGTTTAATATCCTTTTTCCTTGTTCTACTATAATTTCCATGAGGCCAGGGTCTGTGAACATCTTATGAACTATTGTTACACAATGCCTACCTGACACAGTGTCTGATAGACTTTAGGCTCAGTAATTATTTATCAAAGAAATAGTATACATTCTCATCATTTTCAATGATCATTTTCCTTTTTCTTTCACAGACCATGCTTTGCTTCATCCCAAGACTTTTCTATCTTTATAAATAAATTATTAATGATCCTTACCTCTGCATGGAGTGCAGTGCCGTTGTCAGAAGCTAGAGGGTTTGCCTGGGGAAGCATGTTTGTCTGGTGTAACAAAAAGGGTGCTCCACAGGGAGTTACAACTCCAAATTCTAATGCCAGGGTCTACCATTAGGTAGTTATATGAACTTCACCTCGTTCCTTCCTTGCTCCAGGTCTTAATTTACTTTTGTGTAAACTGTACAGTAGAGAAACTTTAAATGACCACCTAGGGCTAATGTTCTATGTTTAAGGGCTTCCCCAAAGAAAATCGTGATAGCTGGCCCTTCAGTTATAAAGAGTAGATGCCACAAAAGTTTTAAAAATAAAGTAAAACCATCTTTTGGAGGATCTAAGGAAAAATATTGATATTCTTTCTAGAAAAAAGGAATGTGTGTATGTGGATGACAGTTACAAATTTGCTTAGAATTTCAAGTTAAGAAATATTACTCCAAATTAAATTTATAGATATTCCTAAGACCATCTCTAGACAAAGTTTTGAAGTCACTGAAGTTTGACTTTTACATCTTTTCACCATTCTATTTGCTCTCTCTCTGTTCTGTCACTTATTGGCACCTGGGACTACTTTCCATTTTGGTGAAAAAAATCTCAGTTTTTTTTTCAATTGCCATGAAATATTACTTATCCAGCAGGTAGAAAAATTCCAAAAGGAATTAAAAAGCCTATTAATTATGTAATAATATTAATAGTGGTTAACACATGTTGAACACTTACTAAATGTCAGGCATTATTATAAATACTTAACTTTACCAATCCCCTTGATTAGCTTCTACTCCAGCCAAACTGTTTTTCCTTATTCCTTAAACACCCATACACATTCCTACAGCTAAGCTTTTTATAACATGATGTCCTCTCTCTGTTTCATCTGTGAATAAATAATTTGTTCCTTTTTTAAAACAAATTATAAACTTTATTTTTTTAGAGTACTTTTAGGTTCACAGCAAAATGGAGTGGACAGTAAAGAGAGCTCACATATACCAACCACCCCCGCCCCACACATGCACAGGCTTCCCCACTATCAATACCCCACACCAGAGTGGTTCATTTGTTACCATTGATGAACCTACATTGATACATTATTACCATCTAAAGTACATAGCTTACATTAGGGTTCACCCTAGGTGTTACACGTTTCATGTTTTTTGACAAATGTAATGATATGTCTTCTGTAGCATACAGAATAGTTTCAGTGCCCTAAAACTCCTCTGTGCTCTACCTTTTCAACTTCCTGCTTTCACCTAACCACTGCAACCACTAATATTTTTACTGGATTGCCTTTTCCAGAAGGTCATATAGTTGGAATCATATAGTATGGAGTCTTTTTCACATTGGCTTCTTTCACTTAGTAATATACACTTAAGTTTCCTCTATGTTTTTTCATGGCTTGATTATTCATTTCTCTTTAGCCCTGTATAATAGTATCCTACTGTTTGGATGTACCACAGTTTATTCATCCACTCACCTACAGATGGGCATCTTGGTTGCTTTCAAGTCTTGGTAATTATAAATAAAGCATAGAAGCATTTGTGTTTAATCTATTTATTGCTTCCTCATTTGCTATCTATTTTCTCACTGGGTTGTAAACTTTTTGAGGGCAGGGATCTTGTTTGTCACGTCTTATGTTATACCCCCTGATATGGTACATTGACTGGTCCACACCTGGTGTTCTGTGACTATTTGTGGAATGCATGCATGAATGAAGTGGTTCCATTTTTTTCAACACACATATTCCGATTAGCTTTCAACACACCACCATAATCAGCAATACTTCATAAGACTGAGATGAGGAGATAGCATCAGTGCATTTTTTGGATGGGGGGATGTATCTGGGCCACCAATTCCTAGTATTTCTTTTTTCTCATTTTCCATTTTGTCCTTGGCATCTTTCAATTTTTAGCACTTGTGGATAAGCCCTGAAGGATTGGGTTTACCTGGACATCTTGATGCCTACATCATAGATTGGATCCTTCTTTATGTTCAGCTTTACCATGTCATCTGAATACCAAAATTAAATAGATTCTATATATGAGGTAGGGAGGGGTAAGGCTAAATCATTCTAAGATCAGAATAGAGACTACTGCTAGGTAGCCCAGACAAGACAGCAATTATAGCAATGCCTTAGTCCTGAAGAACAAAGAGAAGAGAATTTTCGTCAGAATAGATTTGTGTTCACTTAAAAAGGGGAGACTATTATAGCATCCCAATTCTGATAGAACCTTATCTTTCTGTTATTTAAACTCTCCCAAAACTCTTCTCTGTCCTCTGTTTCCAAATCATCATGGCTGAGCTAAATATTCTCTGATTCTACTAACATTCTATGAATTTTTCATCCAGTCCAAAGAGTCAGTAGTTCTTGATTGTCCCAATCTCTCAGGCACAATATATCATAGTTATTTGTTTACTCTTACCTCACTAGTACACTATTTCCCTAAAGTCACTCACCAGACTTTTTTTTTTTTTTTCCATTAATGTATCCCTGGTACCTGTTACAGTGACTGGCATATAGACAGTAAATATTTGTTGAATTTTTGAAACATCTATTTATATGGAGCCTCTAGTCCTCATAGCTCATACACATAAGTAATCAATTGTTAGAGCCATAGGACATTACCACTGAAAAGGATTTCTCAAGATTTTCTAGTTGAATTCCTTAACTATATACATGAGGAAAGTGAGGTACAGCTAATTAAGAATCTTGAAGCATAGTCTCACACACCCAAAAAGTGGTTAATTTGGACTACACTGCTGGTATTCTATTCATAAACATGAAAACTTAAGAGAATATATTTAACAATGCAATCATAGTGAATACAGTAGGATCTTTTCTCAGTAATTCTCCAACCCTGCAAGTTCTTGCAGTTTTTCTGGGTCCTGGATAGGCCATGATGATTCTCATGGAGAAATGTGCCAGTAAATAGAGGTCTGTGGTTTTTTCCAATGTCAGATAATATGGAGCTTGATTTGTTTCTCTGGGTCAGCAAAACAAAACAAAAATCCACCTCTGGGTTGAGTTAATACATTTAATAGCTGCTAATATTTATTTTGTACTTACTTTGTGCCAGACACTTTTCAAAGTGCCTTATGTGAATTAACTCATGAAATCATGAAATCTATTCTATTATTATCATTTTCATTCTGCTGGTAAAGAAACTGAGACACAGAGAAGTTAAGTAACTTCCCCAAGGCCACACAGGTAGGTATTGGAAGAGTCAAGATATGAAACCAAGCAAGGTATTAAAATGGCAGAGAAAACAAAGTATTATGATTCTAGATGGAGGTTATACCTGGCTCCCTCTCCCAGTTGCTTGCGAAAGTGAGATTCAGCTTTCTCATACCAAGATGTGCCTTGGGACTATTGAGTTACATGAATCCATCAATTCTCTATTGTAATTAAGCCTCTCAGAGCTGGATTTTCTGTTACTTGCCATCTAACTCTTCCTAACTGATAAGACTTTGCAAGTCAATTAAATGAGTCAATGTGTACATGGAACTATGCCTAATATCTGGTACTTACTAGGCATTCAGTAACTTGTATCCAGTATTATTCTAACCAGGAGACCATCTCTGGTTTTTGGCATTTTCTGCCTTCATTTGCACGCTCAAGGCTCTTCTCAGGTTCTTAAAGCTTCTTGACCTATTGAAATCTCATCTACAATTTAGAGTCCATCTCAGTCTCTTCCCTTCTTTGCCCAGATCCTGGTATCTGTCTGTAACCAGCTTAGATGAGATGCTCAAGGCCTTGTTCCCGGTGCTCATACAGCATATTCTTCCTCTATCATTTAACACAGAGCACTGTAATTAATTATTTGTCTCTGCTCCTTGAAAGCAAAGACTGTGTTTCCTATGGCTGTATTCCTTATAGCTTGACAGATAGTAAGTGTTCAATAAATGCATAAATAATCAAATGAAATTTCCTTAGGCAAGCTCATCTCAACATGATGCCCCTGGAGTAGGAGCAGGAAAAATGTCAGGAACACTCCTTAGTATATCAGAGTCACATTAATAATTTATCAAGATAAATTAGAAACAAGAAAAAGAACAACAAAGCAGAGAAAGTTTTCCTAACTATATACTCCTGAAAACCAAGAGGGACTAGTTGACTGGAGTTATTTATAAATGTATAGTTTATTGGAGTCTCTGGTAATGATTTGTAAACATCCTTGATCTTTATTTGTCAGAAAAGTATTTCCTCATTCCTTCATCCTAATGCACCATATTTAAAATTCATTTTCCAAATATCGTCAAACTGAAAATTAAGCAGAGACTCCCAATACACTTATGAAGTCTTTTTTCTTATCATTTCTGTCAGTAATCAGTCAAAAAGCTTTAGTTAAGGTTGGGTGTGGGGCAGGGAACTCATTGCCTTGCCTGCCTCAGTGGGGATAACTTTAGGTCAAAGTTTTCCTTTTAAATCCTCAAGTTAAAAGGAATTTCCACTATCTGTGAAAGGACTGGAGATGAGATTGACGTGGGGTAACTGAGGGAGAGACAATGTCCTCCAACAGGGCTTTCCAAAGAGACTGATTGGGTCCCTTATTGTTTAAGAGGAAAAAAGAGAGCAGAGAGTGTTTGATGCAGAACTTGAGCAGAGTCTCTCTGGGAATGAAAATGCTTCTATCTGTCTACTCCGTAAATGAGGTCAACTTCAAAACTTTGCTTCCTGACAGAATCTTGAGTAAAGCAGGCTCCTCTCCCCTGTGTCCTGCCTCAAAGCTGGACAGCCTGGAGCTTCCTTGTTTCATTGAATAAATACATTTTCTGAGTTAAGCTAGGGATCAGGGTTAAGAAGCCAGAGCAATGCCACTTTCCAAATCCAAGGAGTGATGGGACACCTGGGTGGCTCAGTCAGTTAAGGGTCTGCCTTCAGCTCATGTCATGATCCCAGCATCCTGGGATAAAGTCTTTGGGCTCCTTGCTTAGTGGGGAGCCTGTTTCTCCCTCTGCCTGCTGTTCCTCCTGCTTGGGCTCTCTTTCTCTGACAAATAAATAAATAAAATCTTTTTTTTTTTTTTTTAAAGTACCAAATCTAAGGAGTGTGAGAAAGTCATCAAATATAGGTATTTAGTCCCAGATGATAATCATTTAGTTATGAACCTGTAAGTCAATGCTCCTAATCACTATATGGTATTGGTGGTCTTAGTAAGGCAGGGTTTTTGTTTGTTTGTTCCTTTAATGGTAGTTGCTCTTTTGCTTTTTAACCATTTATTCTGTCTTTCTCTTTCTCTTTCAGTGTATGTGTATCTGTCCTCTCCAATGCATTATCACATGAATGCTTATCATATAAATGCCAGGAGATGCAAATGCAAAGGACTATATGCTTTGTCCTCAAGAAACAACAAAATGTAGTACAACAATAAGGAGTTTCAACTCCAGAGTCATCATCTAGACCAGAATTTGGACTCTGGTTCTGTCTTAAAGTCTATATGGCCTTAGTCAGTTTACTGTGAAGATCAAATGACATAATACTTTATGTACATTATTATATATAAAATTGTACATTTATTGTACATTGTTGTACATAAAATTGTACTATTATGGGTCAGAAACTGCTTATTTTGTATACATTATTATATATAATATACATTATTATATATTAAAAAAACAATTTCTGACACATAATAGTTATTTGCATATAAATGATGGTCCTGGCGGTGATTTCCATCAAATGAAGTTTTAGACTACATTCTTTCTAGAAAAAAAAAAATCTCACTACACTTATTACTTAGGCACAATAATGTCACCATACTTTATATCCTTTGATTATCAAGCTTGATAGTAAATTCTACCAAATGACATGCTTCTTTCCATTGTGGAGACAGAAAACTGTGTAAATGTGTGGTAGGGAAAATGGAGAGTGATTTGTTTAATGAGTAAGAATATAAAAGAGAAAAAAGTGAAAAGCCCAGATCCCCTTTCCTGGGCCCAGCTGCTGTGTTGGCTGCTAATGAATGACTCACAGCTGCAAACTTTTCTTCAGAAATTTGCCCTAGGCAATAGAAGCCACCTTCCTCAGGGACACCTGGGAGAATATGCCAACATCCCCCTTCCCCCAACCAAAGGTGCAGCTCTCAGCTAATGACTAACTTACATGGAGGAATAAAACTTGCTCTCTTCCTCCAAGGTGGGATTTTGGTAGTGCCATTGTGGCTGTGGAGTTCCCTGTGGGATTGGGCTGAGTCTTTGCCTAGCATCTTCCTCTGTCTGATCTTGCTTCTTAACTTCCAAACTGATTTTGTCTGGAAGCCTTCCCTCAATGGCTCACTGGTATATAAATCACCATCTTAGTCTCTGCTTCTAGGGGATTGGACCTAAGATAAGAACCAGTCATGACAAATTTCACAGAAAAACTCCCTCTCTATGTCCTGCCTCTTGGCTAGAGGGGTAGTCCAAAATGAACCATTTGCTTTGGCTTCTAGCTGGCAGATAGGAAATGAATTTCCAAGAACATAGAAGTGAGCTTGGTAAAGCACATCTGTGATATCTTTGTGCGGTAAGAGTTGGGCAGATAGAAACGAGGGGACAAATCATTATTCAGTAGCAAACACTGTGTTGACACCTTATGTATGCTTTACCTTTTTAAAATTCTAATAATCCTAATGTAATCTCCTCTAGGTTCACCCATGTCATTGCATATGATAGGATTTTCTTCTTTTTTAAGACGGAATAATATTCCATTGTATGTATATACCACATTTTCTTTATCCATTCATCTGTTGACAGACATTTAGGTTGTTTCCATATCTTAACTATTATGAACAATGCTGGATGAACTTGAAGGACATTATGCTAAGTGAAACAAGCCAGTAACAGAAAGAAAAGTATTATATGATCCCATTTACATGAAGTATCCAAAATAGTCAAACTTATAGAAACAGAAAGTAGAATGGTTGTTGCCAAGGACAGCAGGAAAGGAGAAATAAGGAATTATAGTTCGATGTGTATAAAGTTTCAGTTATGGTAGATTAGTAAATTCTAGAGATATACTATACATCATTGTGCCTATAGTTAACAATACTGTATTGTATATTAAAAATTTTTTAAGAGGGTAGATTTCATATTAAATGTTCTTAGCACAGTAAAAATACATTCTAATAAGCCTAGAAGGTGGTTTAATATTTTCACACTCATTTTGTAGATGAGCAAATTAAAGCATAGTAAGTGATTTGCCCAGGGTTGTATAAGTTTGTATATGGCAGAAGAGGAAATAAAATATATTTGATATTTAGTTAGAATTCTTTCAAAATATTAATATAGCTCTCTTTCAAAACTAATTTATTTTTTGGTGAACAGGGGATCATTTTTCTCTACACTGCTAGTTATCACTAAAAACCAAGAATGTGATGGTAAGTTGAGGAGAAAAATCAGGGCAGTAAACCTAATTAAGAGTCTCTGCTTATCTGGGGCTTTCTTATCTGAAATGCAGGGTTTTCAGCAATGTTATTTTAAAATCCAGAATGCATGGTTTCAGGAAAGCCTTGTGATTTGGAATAATTTTATAATATTACCATAGCAACTTACGTGATTGTGCAGATACTGAGAATATAAATCCACAACAAAATTGGTAGGAAGGTAATTTTTTTAACACATATATAGTTAGAACTAAATTAAAACATAACTGTTTTCATATGGTAATGGTTCAGAAAGTGTTAAAAATGAATCTTTTTTTTTTTTTAATACAGGGAACTCTGTAAGTAAAATTCAATGCAAATGACAGGTATAAAAAAATTCTGAAGAAAATAGTGCTTGTATAGCAATGGAAGACAAGGGCTGCAAGAAGAGCTTGCATATTAGAAGAAGGTTGAAAATGTACTGAATAGGAGTAGCTGGTGAATATTTCAGAAGATTGATGAAAATCATCAGTATAGTGATTATTGGATCATTCCCTTCCCCAGCCAAATGTGCCCAGTTTGGGAGTTTCAAAACTAGGGAATCAAAGACTATTAGTATTGAAAGAGTTCTTAGAGGTCATTTATGATGCTTGACACCCTCCCCCACTACACACTGCAAATTTTCCAGTAAATGACATACCAATAATATATAGTGGTGGATGTTGCCTGTTTTGCCTGCATAATCTTTATTCCTCCTTTATAAGGTAACATGTACTATGATTTTCTTTGGGAAGCTACCCTTACCCATCATATCCTTCTGTTTGAATGGGTCTGAATCCACCCCAACCCCTGGCTTCTGGGAGGACCCATGGCCCAGCTAAACAGAGCACAGCACTCCCCCCAACCAAGGCAGTGAGGTCAAGCCTGAGCAAAGGCTGAAGTCCAATAGAAGAGAACTCACTCAGAATATTACTGAACTCTTGGTAAAGAGGCTTTTTCTTTCCACTGGATTTGCTAAGGTGAAAGGATGTGAACTAAAAGAAGCGAGTATCCATTTTGGCATAAACAGATTACGTTTCCTGGAGAATGAAGGCAAAATACAGAAATATGACCATAAGCCTTGTGAACCCTTGGCAATGCCTGACAATTCTAATATATTTTCCTGGTCAATGTACTTTATCATTCTCTGAGAGGTCCACTTCAAATCTTTCTCTTCAAGCTTCCAGTACACTCCCCTCACCATTCACTCACATTTGATCATCCTGCTTTTAATTTCAGGGAGAAAATAGAAGCAATCCGAAGAGAATTTCCACTGGCAAATCTATCAGCCTACGAGCTTTTGTAGCCATGTTTTTTTACAATAGTGATCTGTCCTCGCTCCTGATATCAACCCCACTTATGGGCACTGGTTCCCAAATCTGAGTAAATACTAATTAAGGAGCTTGTTTCTTTGTTTACTCCTTGCTCTCCTTCATTATCAGAGTTCTTCTCTTTACTATGTTATTGCCACCAATTTATAAATTTCCTAACTTCCCCCAATTTAAGAAATAGAAGCACAAACAAGAAACATTCCTTTCCTAACTGTCACATCTTTCTTCAACTTCTGCCCTATTTCTCTATTATCCATTACTGTGAAGAGCACCCTGTCTCTTCTTTCTCCTCTCATCTCCTTTGAACTCTTGTCAATCAGGATCTCATCATCCCACTGAAATCACTCTTATCATGTCCTGACGTTACTCAACATCTTAGTGGCATTTTGCACTATTAGATCATTTCTGCCTCTTGACCTATTGACTTCAGTTGACTTTGAGAATATCTACTTTTCCCTTGCTGTTCCTTTCTCATTTTTGTGGCTGGATCTTCTTCCTCTTTTAGCATAGACCTCAGTCCTAGATCCTCTTCTTTTTCTACGTACACCCATTGTCTATGGCTTTAAATATTATCTTTTCGCTCATGGATAACTCCCATGTTTTTATGTTCAGTCCTTACTTCTCTCTTGAGATGGCCTTAAATGCATCTCTGAATCTCAAAATATACACGTATAATTATTTTGTGGTTAGACCCTAAAATATCAGTCGATCTTCGCTCCTCTCTCTCTTATACCACACATTTGATCCATCATTAAGTTCTGTCTATCACAAACCTGACCACCTCTCTCCACCTTTACATCTGCCCTTAATCTAAATCACCACTCTCTCTCACTTGGATTATAACCATAGTCCCCTAACTGGCTGCCTGCTGCTTGGAGTATCTTGCCTCCTTCAGACAAGAGTTTACTCAGCAGGTAGATGTGTTCCTTAACATAGAAACCAGATCATGGCACTTCATGGCTCAAAACATCCAAATGTTTTGCATAAAGCATGAAAGCAGGAAGACCAATTAGAAAAAGTCTGAGAAAGATATGTAATATGCTATATTTTGAAGGGTATATTTTGAAATCTGAGTCAATAGGACTTGAGGATGGATTGAGTGTAAGTATTGAGGGAGACAGAGCTGTCAAAAAGTGAGTCCTTGGTTGAGGACTAGTGTCATTAGAGAGATGATTATGACAATTACCCAAATGAGAAGATATGGTGCAGAATTGATTAGAGAAAGACCTAGGTCTTTAGCATCAGAGAAATGGGACAACAAATCCTTCAAGACAAGAGCAATTCACTGAGCATTAGAACAGAGTTTTACACCTGTGAGTAATCCCAGGCATTCTCCCTAAACGTGCCCCAAAAAGTCTTACATTTTTCATTCTTATGTGAATGCTTTAGTCTAGATTGTTCTTAGGTTTCTCCCCAGCTCTTCACTTTTTATTTACAGCAACACCTGCTTCTCCACAACCTGACACTCATAGGCTCCTGTTTTCACACAGGAAGAGAAGCTCTGGCTCCCAAAGTCAGAGGTAGGTGTTCTATTCTTTGTCCTCTTACTTTAACTTAATTATTTTGCATTTTTCTGCCTGTTCCAGGCAACAGACCAAATAACAGCTCATATGTATTAAATTCATGGCTTTTAAGATACTTAAATTCATCTTTTTGAAACACGGACTTGAAATAGCTTACTTTATTCAAGCTGGGTCTCACAACTGGAGTATGTTAGGAGTATGTGTATATATATGAGTGAGTCAGTTGTACTTCTTACTGTAGATCCCTCTAAAGTGAAGGGTATTTTCCTGTAGTCAAATTTATCCAAATGAAAGATATCCTCGAAATGGCCTAGGTAGCCATTTATAAAGAAGAAGGAGGATAAAAGTAAACAAAGTAAGAAAGATTAATGTGCCCACTTTTAGGAATAATGTGCTGCTTGCCTGAAAAAGAACCAAGCACTGTTGTTTCCAATAATGCTTCCATTAATCAAAACCTGGATGTAACTGCATAATGAGGCAAAGAAGTTAATGGATATTAAAATATTGCCGTACTTTCTCCTTTACTGGCATGAGTGGCAAGCTCATGGTCTGTACCAGCACCATTCTTTCTGTCCCAGATATTATAGCTGGAGAGAAAGAAAGGACTAGAGCAATTCCCAGTGAGGGTTCTGCAGATCACTCCCCAGCATTGAAAGATGCTCCAGAGATAAACAGTTTCTTTGTTTATACATGTAGAAAATTTTGCATACTGTATAATCATCTTGGATATTTACAAAACATATTATAAAGGTTCATGGTAAGAAACTTGTTTACTTTTGTTGAATGCAAAGTTTCTCAAATTACTCGCTAATATTTTAACAATCTGCAGTACACTTTGAGATGGGTGGAGTTATTCCCTTTTTACAGTTTCTACAGTTTCATTTACTTGATTACTAGAATTATCCAACTCGACCTCCGCAAGGGTCAATGCCATGGCTTATGTGCTGTCTTTACCTGGGCACAGTGGTTGGCACAGAACTTGGGTCAAGTCAGTCTCAAAAACACTAATTCCATTTGAATCATACTCAGTCTAGCATTCTGCCTGTTGGTGATGTGGATTGTCCTTTAAATTTCTGTCAAATTATGGAGCCATTTCTCCAAAGCTTAACTGATCTCCATGTGGAGTCTACCTTCTAGATCATGTTTGGAACTTATATAGAGACTCGCTTCAAGAAAATTCCACATATTTAATTCCTAGTTTAAAACCCAGAATTACCTTTTACTTGTTCAAAACCTACTGCTTTTAAGCTTCATGGAATTCTCCCTGGATTTAATTATTATGGTGTTTATTTGGTGTAAAGGAAAAGCCACCATTTTAAAGTTTCCAGCTGTTGTCTTTTAAGCTGACAAAGCTTTTTGGACCAGTTTTCTTTGTGCTAAGAACAATCTGTCCTTCTGAGGGGAGGCCAGGTTCAGAGTCCCACAGTACTTGCAGGAACTGTAGAATATGTTGATAGCACCTGAGCTAAGCTGGGGGCGCAAGCTGGTTGATTTGCATGGCCTTAAATGATCCCTTTGGAAGGAAAAGGATGGAAACCAACCACTTTCCTTTTGGAGAAGTTATTAGAAATTCCCTGGCAAATTAAAACAGTGCTAAAAAAGATTTTCTATCAAACAAAGTTCTCAAAAAGGAATCCATCATGAGGAAAGAAAAATCCAGCAGTCGTGAAAGAGGTAGTTTGGGCAGAGAATAGGTGGCCTTTGTGAAGAGCATGGCAGCACTTAGGGCAAGCTTAGAGACTGGGGCTCAACTGGTCAGTGTTATATAAAGGGCTCACACAGGGCAGGGAACTACAGGAATATTGGCACAGCACAGAATTCAGGCATATTATACTGTACGGGGCTAATTTTTTGTAGCCACATTAGAAGCACCTAAACCACAATAGAAGCACCTACGAATCAAACTGGAATCTTTTAGAAGAAAAAATAATACGTCTAATTTATTCTATATGGGAATGAACTGACCCATTTGGCTTGAGTAAGCCCCTAGGGAGCTGTAAATTTGAAGCAACGGATTGCAGTGATTAATAGGCTTTTAACAAGATATGTGACTTTATTTTGTATCTGTTCATCTTTTGTTTCCACAATTGTTCTTATAGCTTCCAAATTCTAACCACTTGGCTCTGTACTCATAGACCCTGTCCTGGTCTTTGAATTATTTTAAATTAAATACTTAAACATATTTCCTTTAAAACAATGTTTGTCTTTTGTGTGTGGTAAGAAAATATGACATACCACAAAAAGGAGGATAAATTTTCTACTGAAAAATTTCCTTATCTGATAAAAATGGGAAAAATATTCACATTTCTCTGTGGATTACTTTATATAAAAACACTTTTATTTACCAAAGGAATAGTCTATGTTATTTTCTCCAATATCTAGCAAAAGTCTGTGCATATGTTAAATATTAAAAAAAAAAAATACGTGCTGGTCGATAGGAGGGCAGGAAATACGGCAGTAATAGGATGATATTCATAAAGAAGGCAAAGACAAAGCAGAGTGGGTATAACAGAATAGAGAGACATACAACCACACATAGTTTTACTCTGTGATGGGCACTATGCTAATATACCTATTCAAGAATTCACCCAACAAAGCTAAGAGAAGGTGCTGTTATTATGCCCACTGTAAGCACTAGTGAGGTTACATACCACAATGTAGCAGAGCTGGGAAGTTGATCACAGGACCATTTAAATTTAGAATTCAAGTTCTTTTTTTTTAATATATTTTTTTTACTATGTTATCTTAGTCACCATACAGTACATCATTAATTTTTGATGTAGTGTTCTATGAGTCATTGTTTGCATATAACACCCAGTGCTCCATGCAAGTTCTTAACAATTTCACTATAATACCTCTCTTATAAAAATTGAGATTATTCCTATGTACCTCATGAAGTGTCTAAATAAAAATACTTTAAAAATGCATTATAAAAAATAAAAAAATGCATTATAAATATAGATAGATATAAATATTCTAAATCAAATGACCAAATTTATAGGTCCAACAGCAAGATGATTAACCTATATCATCACTTTCCCATCACTGTAGAATGTATCTCTTCTCTTAATTTTCAAAAAGTGATGGTAGATGATGCAGACTGTGTATATTGTACTTGAGCTTATGAGCAGAGAAAAGCACAGATTCCCACCCTCATTAATCAACACTATTTGAAGATGGCTTTTCCTTTTCAAACAAGTTGGTATCTATTGTAAGGGGAAAAGATTCACTTTCTTCAAATGCTACTACAATTTAGCAGACTGTCCTAGGACCCTGATGAATCTAGCACCTGGACACCCCAGCTAAGTTACTCAGCTTTTCGTGGTTTCAGTTTCCCCTTCTGTATCATGAGGGTTGAAGCCAAATTTTGAAAAACCATCTAGCACTAAAATTTTGAAGACCAGGTTAAGTACAGCATTACTTAAGAGATTTATATGTAGCTTATATCTGGACTAGTTTACCTGCAATTACCAGATGATAAATTCTAACTAAAGAAGCAGTGCAGGGTGCTTGAGTGGCTCAGTTGGTTAAGCAACAGCCTTTGGCTCAGGTCATGATCCTGGTGTCCAGGGATCAAGTTCCTGCTCAGCAGGGAGTCTGCTTCTCCCTCTGACCCTCCCCCCTCATGCTCTCTCTGTCTCATTCTCTCTCTCTCAAATAAATAAATAAAATCTTTATAAATAAATAAATAATAATCAGTGCTTAGTTTTTAGAAACATGTTGATTTTTACTTAATTCCATTACAGTCAGAGAACATACTTTGAATGATTTCATTTTTTAAAAATATGTTGAGATTTGTTTTATGGTCCAGAATATAGTACTTGAAGAATGTGAATGAATGTTAGGTAGAGCATTCTATACATGCCAATTCAGTCAAATTGGTTGATAGTATTGTTCCGGTTTTCTACATCTTTACTGATTTTTCTGTCTACTTATTCTATCAATAACTGAGAAAGGAAAATTGAAGCCTCCAACTACAATTGTGGTTTGTCCATTTTTGCTTTCAGTTTTATCAGTTTTTTCTTCATTTGTCTTGAAGCTCTCTTATTAGGTGTACAACATTTAGCATAGTTGTGACTTCTCAGTGAATTGACCCTTTTATATAATTATGTCTTTGTGTAATTCCTTCTTATAATATTTCTGATAATATTTTATTTTATGATTATATTTTCTTGTTCTGAAGTCTCCTTTTCTGATGTTAAGATAGTCATTCCAGATTTGTTTTGGTAAGTGTTTGCATGCTAAATATTTTTCCATCCTTTTATTTGTAATCAGAAGTATTTACATTTAAGCTGTGTTTCTTACACATAACATAAAATTGGGTCTTGATTTTTTTTTTTATCCAATTGACAATCTCTATCTTTTAAGTGACAGGTTAGAACAACTATAATTATTGATATTGTTGGATTTCAACCTATCATCTTGTTTGTTGCCCTCTATTTATTCCATTTATTTGTTCCCTTTCCTCTTTTCTCCCTGCTCTCAAATAGTATTTTTATTATTCTATTTTATTTCCCCTACTAGCTTATTAGTCAAACCACTATTTTTTATTTATTAGCATTTGTCTTAGTATTTATGATATGTAGCCTTAATTTATCACAGTAAACATTCAAATAATATTGTATGATTTCACATAGAGTAAGAACCTTACAAGACATTAATTTCTGTTTCACTATCCTATTCTTTGTGTTCTTGTTTTCACATTTTACTTTTATGTATGTTATAAAACAAAATACATTTTCCTTCTAGTATGCTAACCTGATTCTATTACTGCTTAAAACCCTTCAGTGGATCCCCACTGCCTCAGAAAACTCCTTATGAAGCGTTTTGGTTGCTACTGGTACATAACAAATCACCCAAGGTCAGAATTTCATATATAGCACAATGGGGATAGCTCGTCTCTGTTCCACAATGTCTGGGATTTCATCTGGAAATATTTGAAGGCCAGGAATATACCAATAAATGAGGGCTGGTATCATGTAGAGGATAATTCACTCACATGTTTGGTGGCACGGACTAGTTAGGGGTTCCTCAATATACTGTGACTGAGTTTCAAAGGCAAACGTCCCTAGAGAATGACACAGAAGTGCATGGCACTATATACTCTAGTATCAGAAATCAAAATGTCCACCCAGTTTCAAGGGGAGGGAGCACAGGGCTTCCATGATTTGATCCCCGCTTACATCTCTATGATATTGCCCTCACCTGTCTCCAGACATACTAACTTCTTTCCTTTAAATCTACCATATTTACTTGCCTCTTATCTTGTTATAAGACTGCCTCTCTCTCTGAAATACTTTCCCATCACATACTCCCACCCTCCTCACATTTCCTGGCTGACTTCTTCCTAGATGTTGTTTCCTTACCTCTGATCTCCCTTCAAATCTGGGTTGCACCTCTCTTCTTTTATTTCTATATCACCCAGGATAGTGCTTGGAGCATGGTAAATGCTCAAGAAATATTGTTGAATGAATGGCTATCTCTCCTAAACTAAGACTTTAGTATCCAGCTCACCACGATATCCCCTGAGACTAGTACAGTGCTGACCCAGAGTAGGTGCTCAAAAATATTTGTTGAGAGTGCCTGGGTGGCTCAGCGGGTTAAGCATTTGCCTTTGGTTCAGGTAATGATCTCGGGATCCTGGGATTGAGCCCAAGTCAGGCTCCCTGCTCAGTGGGGAGTCTACTTCTCCATCTCTCTCTACTCCTTCCCCACTCATGCTCTCTCTCTCTCTAATAAATAAGTAAAAATCTTAAAAAAATATTTATTAAAAGAATAAAGTACTGTGTTTTCTTGGTGATCCATAGTTTGTTTGTTTGTTTGCTTTTGAGAATTTATGGGGCTAGGTAGAGCTCTTTGAAGAAGGCATCATATTGGGCCAGTGCTATCCCAGCTGTTGTTAACAGAACTCTGCAGAGCTAAGTCACGAGTCTGTTGTGTTAGTATCCCAAAGCTTCTTCCAGGTCGATTCTCTCTACCTCTCACTCAACTAAACACAGTCTCTGCTCAAAGGAAAGAAGCTAAATCAGTCACATAAGAACTCACCAAGCAGAGTGTATTCTAAGATTGCTGCCAGAAACTTGGGTAGGGATTGAAAGGAAGAAATTATGCAGGTTTTCTTCTCTCAAACTGGGCAACAGAGCTATGCAAGCTTCTTAGTCTTCCTATAAACATTGCTATGGTAACTGACAGGTAATTAGCTAGTTATCACACATGCACACATGCAAACCCACACAGTTTCAAGCTGGAGTCCTCTGCCTACAACAGTCTGTAAGCATAAGGAAAGGCAGTCGATTTGCACACCGTGCCTAAAATTACATTTTTGGAAAGTCTTTCCATTGTGAACCTTCTCAGGAAACAAAATATTTATGGATGGGCAAGCATCACTAAAAATGATAATTTTCTCAACTGTTCTCTAAACATTCTTCTTGTCACTCCTCCCTTAAAAATAGAATTGGGGTTTAGAGATACATCTTTAAGTTTGAGCTGAGGAGCTGACAGAAGAGACTGCGAAGCAAAGAGATAGAGATAATCATAGCAACACTAATGGCGAACTCACCTGTTAAGAAAATGTGCAAAGAGACCAGATTTCCCTTAAGCTAGAGGTCAGAATGACTAATTATTTTCTTTCTAGACTCTAACATGCCCCATAGTGCTAATATGAAAAAGAAATAAATAAGGTGGATACTAAAAGAGAGCAAATTGCTTATTTTGGTCCTAATCTGTATCATATTATGAGAAGAATACTAAAGCCTATTGTGCATTTTATTCACATAATTTTGAACATATTTGTATATAATAACCTTCCACTCATACGTAATTACATCCTATTTATGCACAATCAAAAGAGGCATTTGGAAGAAAAAACACATTCATAATAAGATCTGTAATAGAGATTAAGAAGGGCCTAATTAAAATTTTTAAGGAGCAATGAACTCTTTCTCAATGCACACTTTATAATTATGTTATTTAAGTTTCTCGAATCACAACTTTATTTTGAAAAAAAGAAAAAAAAACTTTGAAGCAATTACCAGAGTATGTATTTTGTCTTGCTTAAAGGAGCATAGCAACAAATATTCCTAGCACATGTAGATGGAACTTAAGCTAGGCCAGTATTACATGATAACACATATCACAGATCAAATGAGTATAAAGAACATATTTTAGAAATTGTGCTAATGTGTTTCTCAGCAAGAGGCCTGTGCTCCTTGATCACTTCCCTCCAGGAAGCCAAGTATGGCATTATACATTAGTAAGGAGTGAGTTTGAAGAAGACAAATCATCAAGACAGAGGCAGGACAGCTACTTTGTAAACTCTTAAAAGGAGTCATGATTAGAAATCTCAATGGGTAATGTGCCTCTCAATAAACTCTAATATCCTGGGTTATTATTTTCCAGAGGTATATTTAACGGCAAACAAGAAGGACGTGTGGCTTCTGCTTCCTGAATGTGACACTTGAGAATTATCCTGGTGGTTAAACAAGAACCTAGGGCCACTGCCTCTCCCACCATCATTTGGGCTTCCTATTTCCCAATCCTAGCCTTGGCCTCCAATGAGATGAGACTGTTCATTTGGGCTTTCTAGATTCAAATATCTGTGAGGAGGGGAAATAATGGGCTCCCACAGCAACTCCTGTGGCTTACAGTTTGGTAGAAGAGGACACACACATACGCACCCTTTTTAAGCTGACCCTGACACAACTCCCATTGGGAAGAGCAGATGTCACATGATTCAGTATTGCTTCCCTTGGCCTCTGCTACGGACTGAATCATGTGCCTCCAAAAGCCATATGTTGAGGCTCTAACCCCTCAGTGTGACTAGTTGGATACAGAAAGGAAGTAATTAAGGTTAGATGAGGTCACAAGGGTAGGCCCCTGATCTGGTGGGAATAGTGTCCTTATAAGAAGAGACACCAGAGAATTACTCCTTCCCCTGCCACCCCAACCAAGCCTGAACACCTAGGAAAGGTCACATAAGCACATAGGGAGAAGGTCGCTAGGAAGAGGGCTCTCATCAGATACTGAATTGGCTTATACCTTGATCTTGGGCTAACCAGCTTCCAGGACTGTGAGAAGTAAATTTCTGTTTTTTAAGTCACCCAGTACATGATATTTTGTTATAGGATCCCAGGCAGATTAATCTAGCCCAAAGATCTCTGATGAAGCCACAAGTGGCAATGACACTGTCCATGTATAAGGGACCTTGCTGGATCTGAAAGCTCCAGTTTTGCCACATCACTGCCCTATACTTAGGGTTCCATCAATTAGCACTTCTGATTTAAGAAAAAATTACAAACATATAATGTTCTTGTTCTCCGGCATCAATACAATTCTTGATTGTCATAGGACCTGGGAAGTATGAGGATATAAAGCATTTTCAGTATCCATAATCCCTAAAGAATACCTCTGCATACCTCTGCCACTAGCTTTTTCACCTCCAGGAAAACTCATTTTCTTGTACTACCATTCCCTCTGGGGAAGCTCATCACTTTCCACTGTGATAGCTAAAACAAGAATCATTTCTTATCCTTGTTATAAGTCTCACAACACTGTGTAGTATTATTAACCTTATCCTCCCAGCTAAAGCAGCTGAGAAGCTCAGCCATTGCCCAAGATCACAAGTCTAGATTCGTAATTTGAAACCAGGTTTGGCTGACCTCAAAGCTCATAAGTCTAATACAATAAATTCATTCCAAGTGTTCTATGGAACAGATGAAGCTACAGAATATGGGGCTAATTTAATAAACAAATCAAGACTCAAAGATTAGCTGTTGGCTTAATAAAGTAATCCTGTCTGGCAATATACTTAAATCTTAATAAACACTATTTAGCTATAGAGATCTTCTCAAATTGGGAGTGAGTTTGAGATTTTGACGTTTATAGTTAGATATGTAAGAAATTTTTCTATATGAGAAAAACAGAGAAAACTAATGGTCACATTTCTGGTTTCTCCAAATCATGGAAAGAATCCAGAAGACAAAATTCTACATTCTAAAGCTAGTACATTAAATTGGAAAATACCAGATATAGGTTAGGGTGTTAGAATGATGAGTGTATTTTTCTTTATTTTTCATAATTTCTGTAATGCTATTAATTGCCTTCATGATGAAAAAAATTATAAAAATGCTTATTGAAAACTTACTATTAAGGTCTGAATACTTAATGCATAATTAGCTCATTTAATCCCTATAACCATCTTGTGAGTTAATTATTATTATTACTATCATCATTTTATAGATGAGGAAACAGTCCCTGGGAGATTTAATACTAGTAAGTGGCAGAATTAGGATTTAAAGCCAGGCATTCTTTCTCCAGAGAACATGCACTGAACTTCTCCAGTAAGCTGCTGTTTGAATGATTCAATCTACTAAAAGAGAGAGGGCCAGAGCATTAGAGTTTGGAGGTGTAAGATAGAAAAAAGAGGGAAGAAGGTGGGACTGGAAAGCTCAGGAGCTAGACAAAGAGCCCTGCTTCAAAAGAGGCGGCAGAAAGCTTTGCTCTGTGGCAGTTTTCTATCTCAAGTTAACATATCATGCTAAATTAATTCCCAGTCCTGAAATAAATGAATGGCTTTATATCCTTATATCCTCAGCACCAATAATCATATTCCATGCTTTATTTCACTCACGCTCTCATCACAAATTACAAGGTAAATGCCTTTAACGGGTATGCTTCAGCCTCATAATTAGCAACTTTACATAACAAATTATTTTTTTAGGTAATGCCATCAAAGGAGGGCAACAGCTGTAGTACTATAGTGGTTTGCAAATAATAGAAACAAGGTGTGTTGTCTAGAAGTGAGGCACTAAATACTCAAGTCAAGCAAAATAACTTCTTGATATTTTATATGACCCCATTACCACCTCAAAAATAATCATGTAAGCAATATTAATTCTACTCAATATTTAACGACAATAATGCAAATCACTCTGAAAGAGCAAGTATTGACCTACTTAATGGTTTCACAAGGATAATGAATTTTACCTAATCTGAGGAGAGTGTTTTGGTGAGGGTGGTAAAGTCACCATTTAGTTTGTCTAGAAAGAAAAAGAAAGTAAGTGCCTTCATCTATATACCCAAACATTTATTCATCATTCTATTCTATCTACCCATCACTCACCCACTCATCCACCCATCCATCTATTCACTCATCCATCCATTCATTCATCCATTCATCCACCTATCTTCCCAGCCACCTACTGATCTAGTGAATATTTGTTGAGTATCTATACTATAGTTCAGTAAGAAACTGTACTTTTGGGCGCCTGGTTGGCTCAGTGGGTTAAAGCCTCTGTCTTCAGCTCAGGTCATGATCTCAGGGTCCTGGGATCAAGCCCCGCATCGGGCTCTCTGCTCAGGAGGGAGCCTGCTTTCCCCCCACTCTCTGCCTGCCCCTCTGCCTACTTGTGATCTATCTCTCTCTCTCTCTGCCAAATATATAAATAAATAATCTTAAAAAAAATGTTAAAAAAAGAAACTGTACTTTTGCTGCTGTGGATATTATTTGGGCCCTTTGTCCTCTTTTGCTTTCTTTTTTTTTTTTTTTTTTTTTTTTAAGTATAGTCTGTGGACCACCTGCTTCAGAATCTCCTAGGGTCTTATTAAAAATAATCTCCTAGGTCTTATTAAAATACATACTCCACACACCCATCTAACTTTACCTACTTTATCAGAATTACTGGCAAGAATCTTTCTTTTTAATCTTAAAGATAAATTTAATCTGTTAAAAAATGCTAACCTGGACCAACTCTGTTTCATAAGAATTCTTCTAATCATACTAATTCTTCTAAAAAGAGTTCAGAGAACAGAAACAACTACAACCATTCTTCCAAAGGTATTTATTAATCTCTAGATGCAAAGAGCTAATGATCTAGAGATAAGGAAACATGAATAGGATACTGAAGACCTTGAAGAAACATTTGCAGGAGCTGATCTTCCTTAGGCTGGACTCCAGAGGTAAGAGCCTACATTGAGAGAGGGTAAAATCAAGGATCTCAAAGCATTCTCAGACAGTCATGGCTGTCCATTTATTTATATCTGATGACCTTCCTTTCAGGCTTCTGACCACTGAAATTTCACTTCAGAAGCCTGCATAGCTATCTTTGAATTTGGAATCAGAATTCCAGTTGACTTGTATGATCATAGACAAGTCACCTAACTTCTCTGATCTTTATATTCCTTAACTATAAAATGAGAAGGATTACACCACGTAATTCTCAGGCTTTTTTGAAACAAATGTTGACATTACATATTCCTTTTGGTTCTGTAGCCTTGTTCACCACTGGATTACGCTGTGCATGGTTTCAGCTACCTCCAGCTCCCTAACTACGCTAGACTTGTTTATTTTTTATTCCTTCCTTGTATTGAACTCTTCTCCCTCTAACCATCTACTCCAAATAGCCCAAATATCCCTTTTGCATATAAATTTGTGTTGAATATGGAGAGATGTCCATCTGTGTATCTTCATGCTAAGAGCTAACAATCTAGTTGTGCCCAAGAAGCTGAATTTTGAAAAATGCAGAACAGGATTTTATGTATAAGACAGCGAGGTAGTAACCAATTTAGAATTTCATAGTAAATATATTCCAAAAAGTCCAATGGGAACCTATACCAAATATGAGTGATAAATGCCAGAAATGCTTCCTATATAAATTTCATCATCAGAATGTCATTCAGGGCCACTCAATCATTTATTCATTCACTTATCTATCTATCTATCTATCTATCTATCTATCTATCATCTATCTATTTATTTATTGAATTTCTACAAGTCATGTAGTATGTTGGAGGCTGGGGTTTCAACAATGAATAAAAGAGTTAAGACACTTGCTCTCAGAGAGCTGATAGTTTAGTGAGAGAGTAGATTCATATTACTTTATGCATGTATACAGAAAGAACAAGCCCTTGAGAATGAATGTTTGTGATATTCCATCAAGTCATTATCTATAGGTGGAAATTAAACTTGAATCACTAAGTAGATATATGGAGGATGGAAAAGAGATAAGGAAGGGGAAAAAATGGAGAGGTTAATATTTTCATAAGAGTAAAGGTAATGATTTTTAGGACCGTTTGTCTCTGTTCTCTAGATCTATAATGATTATGTTTTGTAGAGTTAGCACAGCAGTGCCCATGTTCATGTCCAAAATTCCTCTCACTCAGATAGCTTTGATACATCAATTTAAGTGGTGGGTGACCCATCAGAGGTAGAGTTATTTGGTGTGTATTTATGCATTGGAATGAAGTGGCCTGAAAACTAGCATTGAGCTTTCTGTTCTGAAGCTGAAGTGACAAATAGCCCATTAGGAAGGTTAGGATGACTGGATGAGAGGAAACAATACCCATCAGCATGCCTTAGTCCAGGGGCTCATTCCCCCTGGTGCTGGGGTGCACACATTTGACAAATGTCAGCTTCAGGATCAGCAAATTGTCATGTCCAAAGAGGGAAGTGCCTTATCCAGGGACATGAAGAAAGTTGTCAAGAGAGCCAAGGTGAAAGCACAGTCTCTCAAGTTTTAATCTAGTGTTCTTTTGGCCACATCTCAGCACATCTAGGCACTGAAGCTTTATGCTACTGTCTCAGAGGATACTCATCTTTCTCTGGAAACTGCTGACAAAGAACCCATTTTTCACTGAAAATAAAACATGCAAGTGAGAGACCCCTACCAGATGGCCCATCACCTTAGTACCCAGCACATCAGCCAATTTTTGCCTCCTATGGTGAGAAGACACCTCAGAGAGCAAGACACTCTGAATCTTGGGCTGCAGCTCACATCAACTAAAGCTCCACTCAGAAGGCATTGTGCCATGAAACTGACACCTATCATCCTCCTCATTATTGTTAGTGTTAAAGACATCAGCACTGCCCACACAACTAACATTAACGTGTGACAGGCACTTCATATGGTAAAAAACTCAAGTGACATAATATCATATGCCTATATTCTTACTTAACATGCATGATTGCAACTCTGCACGCTTCTCTCCATTCCCTACTCCCCAAAATATGTTTAGGGGGAGAGAGAGAGACAAAAGAGGAAGAAACAGAGGACAAAAAATATGTTAAATAATACTGGCAATCTTACCCTCTCATCCCCAAATGTCTTTGACATTTGGCAGAAATAATGACTAATCCTACACATTAGATTCTTCTCTTCGGGTAAAATTTTTGACAAATTGTACGTTACCTGGCATAAGGGAGAAATGCTGACATTGGGCACTGACTTCATGCCAGGGTATTCCGTGAAAAGCTCTCATACACATTGTCTCATTTAATCTTTCTAACACGCTTATGAGCCAACTGATAACCTGCATAGAAAAAGTTCTGGAATCATGAAACAGAGAAAATGTTTATATGACAATGTTGGCTTTTACTTGTGTTAGAATTTATGTTTTTTTTTTTTTTTTAAAGATTTTATTTATTTATTTGACAGAGAGAGATCAGAAGTAGGCAGAGAGGCAGGCAGAGATAGAGGAGGAAGCAGGCTCCCCACTGAGCAGAGAGCCCGATGCGGGGCTTGATCCCAGGACCCTGAGATCATGACCTGAGCCGAAGGCAGAGGCTTAAACCACTGAGCCACCCAGGCGCCCCGAATTTATGTTTTTTTTTTATAAAGATTTTATTTATTTATTTGACACAGAGAGAGAGATCACAAGTAGGCAGAGAGGCAGGCAGAGGGAGAGGGGGAAGCCGGCTCCCTGCTGAGCAGAGAGCCCGATGCGGGACTCGATCCCAGGACCCTGAGATTATGACCTGAGCCAAAGGCAGAGGCTTTAACCCACTGAGCCACCCAGGCGCCCCAGAATTTATGATTTTCAAAATATATCCACATCTATAACCCTACTGAATGCAATTAGCTTCCAGATGAGAACATAGTAGAAACCGTGGCCGTTTTTCTGACTAGTATCCCTTTCTTTGATGACTATCTCCTTCCCCCTTTCATGTGGTCTTGGAGATGTTGGTCAATTAGCTCCTGAGTAGCCACTCTGCTGTGCCACCCTTCCAGGACACAGGGTTGGGCATGTTACCAGCCTGCCTTCTCGGATGGTTGCATCCCCCTGGTTCCTTGAGTTTTCCATATAGACAAAGGAGAGATGGAGAGATCCTTCTTCCTTTTAGGTAGTAAATTAAGACAAAAATCTTGGCGCTCTTTATGGCCATATTTGTTACCACATGGGAAGAGTTAATGTGAGAAGCCTGTTAAATTAAAAAGGGTTAGAGCTGAATTTGATCAAAAGAAGAATTTGAGAGATGGAGGGAAGACTGAAGCTTGCTGTTATTGCTAAGCCCTTGGATGATTTCCTTCGTAGGCTTGTTTAACCCGGGCTTCTGTAAATTCCAACTAAAGAAGTCATGACTAGTGCACCCACAGAACAGGAACCAGAATCAAAATCTTGGTCTTTTCTGTCTAGGCTAGCCCTCTATCGCTAGGGAAATCTGTCGCTAGAGAAATCATCTGGAGTGGGCATATCAGATGAAAATACTCTGCTTTTAAAGGGAGGAGGAAGAGGAAGAATAAGTGTGGAACTGATCACTCAAATAAAAAAGACAAAATGAATAGGACTAGGAAATAAGCACAATGAATATAAGTACACTTCTTCCCTAATTCTGCCAGTAGCTACCCTTAAAAATTAAACTTAATCTGCCATTCACTACTGACTCCAAGGCAATGATCCTTGTCAAGAAATTCACAGCTTCATTACTAAGGCATGGTAACTAAAATGGGAGTGGTTTCACCTTTCTTTCCATCTTTGCCACTGTTTTCTACAACTGGGCCTTCTGACCTGCTTAGAATATGTTAATTTACAGAATGTAGTCATTTCCCTTATCAGCCCCTCCAGGCAGTTGGCAAGAAGTATTTTCAGCTACAGACCTTGCAATCAGCCACTCAGACCTGCTGGCTTCCTGTGCCCTGACAGATAGAGCTAATTAGCACTCTAGCACTCGGCAGCTTTTAGGCATTATCTCTGGCTCCAGAACATCCCCATAAATGAGGGGCAGGCCTGTCTCCACCCCTAAGGGACAAGAAGAAAATCCCAAATATTTGGAGGTTAAACAACTTCCTATAAATTCCTCCCTTGACTGCAATTCCATTTCTCCTCTAATGGCCAGCTAATGTCCCATCTGATCTGAGCAGCCTTAGGAGATTACATCAACCTTTTTGTGATGTTTTCTTTATCATGTAGATTTGTATATAATTTTCCTACCATGTCATTACCATACACAATGCAACAATTGGTGGCATAATCCTTATTTATCCATCCATCCATCCATCCATCCATCCATCCATCCATCCATCTATCCAGTCCACCAGCATTTCTTGAATCTATAGTCTATGCTAAGCACAGTAGGGATTCATAGAACCATGCAGAAAAGATAGTTTAGCTATACAGTACTTGTGAGAGAAAGACAGTGGATAAGAAAACAAATTGCCAGGGTAATTATGTATCATGATGAGAGCTACTGAGTTAAAATCAAATAATGATATGCAGAGTGAAGGGAGGTTTGTGTGGTTAGTGAAAGCCTCTCTGAGGAGGTGATGTGCAAGTCCAGATAAGAGTCAGCTAAGCAAAAATGCAGGGATGGACATATTCCAGAAAGAAGGAAGCAGTGAGGCCATGGCCTTAGTGTGGAAATGAGGCCTGAGCCTGTGCATTTGAGAAACAGAAGGAAAATAAGTGTGGCTGAAGTATAATGAGGGAAGGAGAGGTTGGCTTGAGAAGAAGTGAAAGATTCACCCCTTCTTTGAATTATCTTCTAACTGCCATGGAAGGTCATTAGAAGGCTTTTACACCACCATGTACCAGAAACTGATTTACCTTTTCAAAGGCTCACTCTGGATGCTAAGTGAGGAATGGACTGCAGGGGGCAGAAGACAAGTACAAGCCACAGAGCAGTCTGGCTACCTTTCCAGAGCTTAGAATGTGCCTGACATTGTGCTGACTGCTCCACCTAGGCTCCTCTTAACTCCCTTTAGAGCCCGAAGAAGCATTGATTATTTTTGTATTTTATAGATGAAGAACCAGTTGAGAATTTCCCCAAAATCATAAATATTCAGTTTGAGCTGAGATTTGCGGCTACATCCAAATAACTCCAAAGCCTTTGCTCTTAAATGCTTTATTTATTGCATCATGCTATGCTGTAGACCCTTGACCTTCAGAGATTTAACAATCAAGGTTTTGATTCATTTTAAGAAATCCTAATATCCCATGATATATGAATTTTAATTTTGTGGAAGCTCCCACCTGTGTACACTATAAAGGTGGTGTGTAGCAAGGAGGCACTTAAGGGATGAGTGGTTTTTCAGCCAAGAATATGCAGTAACTCTTGTGGAATATCTCTCTAGAGGCTAAGCATAAGAAACATAATTCTCCAGGGAACTGTGATTCAAGAACAATTTTTCTGATATATAGAATTAAAAATGTGAAAAAAACACTTATATTTTTCAAATATTACTGCTTTTTTAAGATAATTTATTTGCTGTGGAAGTATTTGCAAGTTGGAGACTTCTGAACATCAGTAGATATACTTCTCAGATTGTCAAGGGTTTATAACATATCTATAAATAAAGGTTTGGGAATTCCCATCGCTAGGTCCCTTCAGTAAAGCCGCCCAACTTCGTTCTGTCAATCTCACTTCTCTGTAATTTACACATAAAAACCTGAATTTGATTACAGAATCTAATAACCATGAACTCCATGGTAAAATTAAAATAAACCATGGAAACTTTTGTAATTACTTTCAAAACTGGTACCAAGACCTTGGAATCATCAAAATATTTGGGTGCTTTTTTTTTTTTTTAAAGGAAAAATGGTAAGGTGAAGTGAGGCCCAACTTAGAGGTCCTTGCATAGAAAGGAATTCTTTTTCTGGATTTCCAAGGGAAATAGCAAAATACCAGTCTCTAGCCACTAGCTGGAGTTAGAGTTAATTGTAGGAATAGACAAAATTCACATGGTCTCCAGAACCAACAGTTAAGTCCTTCCTAAAGTGGGGGAGAGTATCATCCCACTATGTACCCTTTATACCTGTCCAAGCCTCTGCTCCTCTCCTTAGAACCCAACTGCAATAGGTCTTTTCTTTCTGGAAATCAAGGACTCATATATCTTGGAGTATTTATAACCACCCCAGTTAGGGCAATGACATTGTACCAGTGATTTACAAGACCTATCCCACAGGCCCAGATGCCTAGGCAGCACTGTGGATCATGTCTGGATAGCCAGACAGGCCTCATGGTTTTTCTAACTACCATATTTATTCAAGGAATCCAGTTATTTATTAAGAACCATGCCAGTTATTTATGAAGTACTGTGCTATATTAGAGATGCTTCAAACACAAGGTAGTATCTAAATGATGGAAAAGTCATCTGGAAAGTTCTATATTAGCAAATAGCCTTCATTTTGCTCCCTATATTTTATTTATCCAACAAGTTATTATTAAGCCTCTATTATGCAATAAGAACTTTTCTTGGTTCTTGGGGCACATCAATAAACTAAACGGACAAAAATCCCTGCCTCCTATTTAATAGCTAAGAGATGGAAACAACTGAAATGTTTATCAATAGATAAATGGATTAAAAAAATATGGTCTATACATACGATGGAAAACTATGAAGTCTTATTTTTTTAATTCTTAAAAAAAGATTTTATTTATTTGATTGAAAGAATGAGTAGAGAGGGAGCAAGGAGGGAGACGGACAAGCAGACTCTGTGCTGAGTATGGATCCCAAGGCAGGTCTTGATCTCACGACCCTGACATCATGACCCCCAGATCCTGACTTGAGCCAAAATTAAGAGTCGGATGCTTAACCAACTAAGCCACCCAGGTGCCCCACTACAAAGCCTTAAAAAGGCAGGTCTGACATGGATGGATCTTGAGATCATTATGCTAAATGAAATAAGCTAGTCACAAAAGGACAAATACTGTATGATTCCATGTATAGAAGATATCTAAAATAGTCAAATTCATGGAAATAGAAAGTTGAGTGGTGGTTACCAGGAGCTGGGCAGAGGGAGAAAAGGGGAGTTATTGAGTGGGTATAGTTTCAGTTCTACAAGATCAAAAAAAAAAAAAAAAACCCAAAAAAAAACAAAACAAAACAAAAAACAAACAAAAAAAAAACTGGAGATCTGTTTCACAACCAATATAAATAAATAAATAAATAAATAAATAAATAAATAAATAAATAAATAAATTTTGTGTGTGCATGTATGTGCTGAAACTTGGGATTGAACAGTAAATATTCTTAACACTACTCGACTGCACTTAAAACATAGTAAAGGTGGTAAATTTTATATATGTTTTTACCACAATTAAAAAAAAATCTCTGCCTTGTGGAGCTTACACTCTAGTGAGACTAGGGGTGTGGTAGGGTTAAGTGACAATATATAATAAGCATAATAAATAAATTGTAAAGTATGTTAAAAAATGATAAGTACTATCTAAAAAGTAAAAGGTAAAATAGGTAAGAGAGGACTTGAAAGGCTAGTTGCAGAATGAAGTTCAGTGTTAATAGCATTTAAGACCTCAATTAAAAGTAATATTTGGGAAAAACCTTGAAGCAAAATGAGTGACTTAGCTAAAACAGGTAACTGAGGAAAAGGCAAAAATTTCAGGCAAAGGGAACAGGTGGAGTAGACCTAATGGTGAGAATATGCCTGTTGCATTAGAGGAACAGCAAAAATCTAGTATATTTGCCCCTTTGAGATACTCATAATGCCTGGGTGCCATTCAAGAAAGGTCTTTGTGGAGAAGGTGATTAAAGTCTTACTCTAATGCCTACCATTCATTCATTCATTTATTGCAAATTTTTCTCTTTATAAGGTTCCCAATATTGTGCTGGGGTATAAAGATAAAGTGGTAAGCAAGACAAGCACATCCTTGTTGCTGGTAGGGGAGAGGAATGACTCTCCAGGCAAAAGTAGTAACTGTGGTTAGTGATTTATGGGATGTATGAGGATTTACTCCACCTGGGAGGTCAGAGAAGGTCTCCCTGAAGATAAAATGGACATTTTCACCAAGATAGCTAGGAGTGGAAGTTAGCCAGGAAATGAGGAAGAGGAAGAGTGCTCTGAGGTGGGGGTGTGGGGTGAAGTAGGGTGTTGAAAGGCTTGAGGCTATATGACAGAACATAGGAGGAACTCAAACAAGTTTGGCATGAATAGAGTATAGAGGGAAATGGTACACAGTGAGCACAGTGAGGAAGAAAGATGCAGGGAGATATCACTGGGAACTTGAAAGCTATTTTAAGGATTTAGTGAGATACCACCTCACACCAGTCAAAATGGCTAAAATTAGCAGGTCAGGAAACGACAGATGTTGGGGAGGATGCGGAGAAAGGGGAACCCTCCTACACTGTTGGTGGGAATGCAAGTTGGTACAGCCACTCTGGAAAACAGTATGGAGGTTCCTCAAAAAGTTGAAAATAGAGTTACCCTTCGATCCAGCAATCGCATTACTGGGTAATTACCCTAAAGATACAAATGTAGTGATCCAAAGGGGCACATGTACCTGAATGTTTATA
>CM052895.1:88431628-88462746 GCA_028534135.1 Potos flavus | reverse complement strand
TATGCAGCCATCAAGAGAAATGAAATCTTGCCATTTGCAACGACGTGGATGGAACTAGAGGGTATTATACTAAGCGAAATAAGTCAATCAGAGAAAGACAATTATCATATGATCTCTCTGATATGAAGAATTCGAGAGGCAGGGTGGGGGGTTGTGGGGGGTGGGGGAGGGAAATGAAACAAGATGGGATCAGGAAGGAGACAAACCATAAGAGACTCCTAAACTCACGAAACAAACTGAGGGTGGCTGGGGGGTAGGGGTGGGTAGGGATAGGGTGGCTGGGTTATGGACATTGGGGAGGGTATGTGCTATGGTAAGTGCTGTGAAATGTGTAAGCCTGATGATTCACAGACATGTACCCTGGGGCAAATTATACATTATGTGTTAATTAAAAAAAAATTAAAAAAAATAGAGAATTACAAAGAGGAAATGATATAACCAAATTTTGTCTGCGTTCTTTTTTTTTTTTTTTTTTCTGTACTAAATTGGTTTCTTCAGGATCTTTGGCTCATTACCATATTCTACATCATTCACCTATGTGTAGCCCTCTTTTATTGATTATTTATTTTCTATATACAGTAATAACCTTTGGACTCACCAAAGCTATTTGGTGTATCCTACTGTCAAAGCTATTTGACAGTATCCTTCAATTATTTATATCATTTCCTCCAACTGCCCTGTCCCATACCCCTGTCCTTCCCAATTCAAAGTAATCATTACCCTAGGTTCTGAGTTTATCTTTCTCTTATTTTCTTTTCTGTTTTTTGTTGTTGCTGTTGTTGTTGTTGTTGTTGTTTAAAGTTTTATAACCATATGTATTCTTTTATAAATTTTTAAAATTGTGGCTAAAAACCTATAATGTAAAATTTATCACCTTAATCACTGTTAAGTGTATAGTTTAATAATGTTAAGTATATTTGAGTTGATGTGAAATAGATCTCCAGAATTATTTCATATTGCAAACTGAAATTATACCCATTTGACAACCCACAGTGTTCTCCATTTTACTTTCTTTATCTGTGATTCTGACTACTTCATATATCTCACATATAAGTGGAATCGTATAGTATTTGTCTTTTCGTTACTAGCTTATTTTATTTAGTGTAAATCCTCAAGGTTCATCCATGTTACAACATGTGATGGAATTTCCTTCTTTTTTTTTAAGCTAAGTAATAGTCTTTATATATACCACATTGCTTCAAGAATTCTTAAAAGGTATACTTTTATTTTGGCAAGAGTACTCTGACTGCTATTGGTGGAGCTTTGAGGGAGACAAGATAGTCCACAGGAGGGCTGTGATGTCCAAATTGCACTAGTGACATTGGTCCTTGTATCCTAAGCATTCCCATGTAAAATGTCGGTTAACTAATGTTCCCTAGGCTAGTTTACCACATATTTTTGGCATGATGCTTGGTGCTTGGCAATTATCCTCTCTTTGGTGAATCTGCCATAATTTATGAAAATCTACTAATTTCTCACTGTGTGAGATCAGAGATCTCTAGCTGAAATCTGCAGGGTTCTAAAGATTAGCAGTGGGCAGAAAGACCCCTACACTACCTCAAATGACCAGGATTTTCTCCCATTTCTTTTCTACCAGAAAAATCTTGAAAGTTAGCACCAGTCACAGAAATGAAAATTTTAATAGTGTCTTCCTTTCCTTCTCATTAATTTATACATGACCTCTTTCTGGAATGCTTATGAGTAAACAGGAATTCAATGGGGTCAGAGAGGATCAAAATGGAGCTGTTCCAGAACGAAATACTAGGGAGAGGGGGCAGGGAAGGGGACAAAAAGGAAGGAAGGAGAGAAAGAATAGTGTATGGCCAGAAAAGTAGTCAGTCAGTGGGATGCAAAAAGAATTACGCAGGGGAGAATATTTACTGGGGCACAGAGCATTACAAAAGCAACAAAAACAAGTAGGAGAGGAGGTGGGAGAGGGAAAGAGAGGGCAGAGAAAATGAAATTGTGCCAACTCCCAGGGAGATTGCTGAGGGGTTCCAACCTGCAGATCCATCTGTCTCCTCGGATTCTAGGGCAAACCTCATTAGTGTGAGGAGGCACCCCACGGCTCCGTCCCTACCCCCGGGACCTCAGATCCCCATCTGGCAAGCTGAGGGAACAAGTGTATTTGCTCTGCCATGGGGTTTGGATTCTCTTGCATACTTTTTCTGATAAGAAAAATGAACCTTTTCCACTATTTATTAGCTTTTATTGCCTAGTCCATGCTATGTTATTCTGCTCCTAGGAGTCACGGTAACTTGATTTTAAGTTCATTGGTGAAGGAGGCTAATAACTTAACTCTTTGTTCAATTAAACTCTGAAAAGCAAATCTTCATTTTCAGTATCCTACCTGGCAGGTGGTCAAAGACATCTCCCCGACTTCCAAACGGTGGTTCCTTGGATATGGGCCAGATGATGCAGGGCTGGGGTTACTCAGAAGGCCAAAGGATCATGGGCTTGATGAAATGTTCTATTTCTTCCTGGAAAGAAATGGGAGAAGTTAGAGGACCACTACAAATCTAGAAATTTACATTTCCAGAAGTGAAAAATGCTATACATAAGAACCATGAAGAAGGTGAAAATATAACTGAAACTTATTTAAGAAACATTCATGCACATACGAGGGCTTATTTGAAGATGGTTAAAATCTCTCAAAGGTTAACTTCCCTCTGTCATGGCAGCATATTCATTCTTATTATGGATTTGAGGACTTGGCACTCTCTTTGCATTAATTAACTCATTTATTTATTCAACAAATATGTATCAACTGCTCACCCAGTGCAGGTATTGTGATAAATATTGGGGCTATAGTCATGTAAAAGACAGATTTTTTTCCTGCCCTCTCGGAGCTTACAATTTCTTATGGTAATTGAGAATGCATAAAGAGAGGGAAATTGTCAAGAACACTTTCAGAAGATATAATCACTTCCTCTTTGGGATAGTTGAAGACATGACACCAGGTTCTTCTCTATCCTCAATTAACTTCACATTGGAGCAAGGGAAAGAAGGTGCCGTGGGAACCCCAGTGCCTGCCTCAGATTTCCACCTCCTCTACATTGTTGACCTTGAGCATGTCATATAACCTTTCTGAGACTTCATTTCTCTCATCTCATCTAAAATCCAATCTGCCAGATTTACTTACCTCACAAAACTGTGAATTTGAAATAAAATCAAATTTGGGAAGCATTTTGTAAATTATATGGTATTATACAATGAGATGTTCTCAACTGCCCTTCTTCCCTTAGGCCTTGGTTTCAGGCCCTCGGGTGGACAAATCCTTACTCTGTCACATCCAGTTGTGTGGCCTTGGATGTTTTTATGAGACTTTTCAGGACCTTTTTTCCTAATCTGTGTAGTGGATATTATAGCATTTCGCACACACATTAGCAAGAATTAAACAAAGCTAACAATGTGAAGTCCTAGTCTGCTAGGCAGAAAGTATGGTGTCCTTGATAAATGTTATTTCAGTGCTTCCCTCTGTTTTTGTTCTCCCTGCTCTCTTCCACTCTTTCACTTTATCTCTAAAAACCACTATGGATAAAAGATCAAAGTTCAAAGTTATTGTTGGTGGAAGGGAAACTGTATAAGTTAGTTTTCCTCCTCGATAACAAATCTTAAGCACTTAGCATCTTTCTTCTCTGGCAAAGCTATAGTGACTTGAATGGTGGTAAACAATCAATGTTATAATAACAATAGCAGATAACAGAGTTAATTGTGGAATTATGATGAAGCACTTCATAAGAAAATCTCATTTAATCTTCCACTATCTAAATCAGACACTGTTACTATAAGGAAAATGAGGCACAGCGAGGTTAAATAACTTGACCAAGGATATGTGGTTGGAGCCAGAACTTGAGCCCAGGCACTCTGACAGAATCTGTGTTCTCAACCACTTGGAATGCTGGGTTTCTGGTCACTGTTTTATAAAGCCTGAACAATTCAAGGAAAATTGACACTCTTTCTAGATTTCTCATCCAGGTGCTGCAATTATTATTATTATTGTTTTTTTAAGAATTACAAATAAATATTGAATAAAAGGATGCATGAAAGGATGGATGAAAGGATGGATGAGTGGGTGGGGGATGGGGGATGGGGGATGGAAGATGAACAGTCCCTGAAAGCTTCAAATAGCATGTGGTTCTTCCAGGCTTTATGTGATTTTGAGCTTTCTAAGCAAAATCTGTCATGTTCCAGCATTTACTTTGTCCTGCTTTTTTTTCCATATTGTTTCTCTACTTTTGTTTCAGAGAAGAACTACTAAGTTCCTTCTTATAAGAAAGTTACTGGCTGCTGCCACTGTAGGCTCAGCTGTTTTGAGCTCCATTGGTTTATTCAGCTCCTTGATCTACATCAGTTTGGTTCAAGCACTGCAAATCACTATCGCTTGCTTTTCATCTCTAAGAAACAGGATGGGAAGAGCAGAGAGGCTGCTGATAATCAATTTGTTACTAATAAAATTGATAACAATCATCTGAGAGTCGTTTGGAAGCCAGGAATTATGATAGATTGTTTTATCGTTTTATTTTATCTGCATTAATTTTCCTGTTTAAGTGTTATTCTGTCCATTTTACAGATAAGAACATCAAGTTCAGAGCCTGTGACCACAGGGAGTATGTAGTGCAACGAGGTTTTAAGTCCAGGTCTGGCCTGTGCTCTTTCTTTTATGCTAAACAACTTCCCACTCTCAGTTTCAAGTTCTGATCAGCGAAATGTTCAATGGATCACTAACTCCTTTTCAGAGCTCACGATTATCTTTTTGAAAGGATGTAAAATTGCTTTTTATCTGTTTCTAGTCTCAAAATTATTCTTTTCTTTCTTATCAAAATCGGAAGAGCCACCTCCTGATTCCAACATTCTCTATATACCTATGACGCTTAAGTGCTTTGCCTCATTCTTATATTTTTATTCATATCACTTTTACCTTTGCATAATGGTTACATACCTCTTTTAGCATAGGAATGAAAAAAATCACATAAAATTCTCTTCTTTACCATGAATGACGTGTTGTGACAGTAAGTATAAATAGCTTGAATTTATTCCATGTGTCAGGTCTATTTCAGCAAATACCTGTCGTGAATATTTATTATAAATGTTTGAATACTGATGTCATCTCTCTGCTGGGCAGGGAAAGCCAGGATAAAAGATGTGACCTTTACTTTGGCAATTATACAGTAGACACATGTTTCTATACCATGGTTGTACTTCTTGGGGGAGGAGCATGTGCATGAGAATGTGGCAAAATATCCTTTTTCATAATCTTCAGGCAAAGGTGATGCTTCATTCTCTGTCTTCTTCCTGCTTTAGATAAATCAAAGGTGCCTGGAAAACTGTTAAAGAAGGTGGGCGTGGTCCCTGCTTTCGAATGAGAGCTCTATTAACTGGGTCCTCTGGAAGCAGAAGATGAGATGGAATTAGGAGCACAAGAGGTTGGTTGTGTGAGAAAGAAAACGAAAATAAACAGTACTGAGCACAGAAAGCTTCCAACCATGTTGTAGACTGGACAAAAGTCTTGGTCAACTGAAGGAGGAACTCCAGAGGAATTATGTCCCATTAGAGGAGCGCAGTCTTGCACAGAAATGTCCAGGCCCTAAGATCCCACTGGAGCTGCCCAGGAAGAGCATGACATCAGTTTGAAAGCTGGAGAAGGTTCTGAAGCTGTAAACAGTTGGGAGTTAGTTTACTGCACCCCTTGCAACTGAATGGCAAGTTCTCTCTTGAAAGGAGATTCAAGTAGTGCACCTCTGTGGCTGTTGCTCCAACCCATTAGAGGTCTTTTAATCCCGTTCTTACCTGTTACTGTGTAGTCCTAAAATCTCCTAAAAAATTCCTGGGTATCCTGCAGCCTCTTCAAATGCTTTTTATACTTCACTTGCATTTTTTAAAGTTGTTGTCTTAGGGAGGACAATGTGCATGTTTATTTTTTGTAGTCCACTTAGAAATAATATAGTACTTCTTCACACAAAATACAGAAACTTATACCCCAATCCAGTGTTATAATAATCTTTATGTATTTCTATAGATGTTATAAATCCCACAAGACAATGTTAAGCTTCGCTTTAAATTTACAAACTAATTATGAGAAATTCTAAGAAAGAATAAAATAATTTTTTGAATTCATCCAGATATTTACCATTTGCAGTGTTCTTCACTGTATCTGACGATCTGAATTTGCATCTGGTATCATTTCTTTTCAGTCTGTAGAATTTCCTCAACCATATTTACTGGCACAGAATTCTCTAAAATTTCTTTGACTATTATTGTTAAATGCTTCGGTTGTCGTAATGTTTCCTTTCTTCTCCTTTTGAGATTCTCATGTTGTTGAACCAGCTGTTATTTCACAGGTTCTTAAGACTTTATCCATTTTATTTAATTTTATTTCTATTTCTCTCATTTTCTTTCTTGTATTTTTTCCTTCTCTCCTTTCTTCAAATTAGATAATTTCTACTAATGTACTTTTAACTTAGCTTACCTAATTTCTGTCATCACCATATATTTAATCTTTGGTTAAGCTTCTCTGAGTCTAGCCATACATGTCTGGCTCAGGGAACAATAAGGGATGTGGGTAGAAAGAACATGGGGATCCTCTTTTTCCTTTGAGAAAAATCCCTCCCATTGACCTCAGCAGTAATGTTTCCTCAGCAAGGGAAAAAACGCATTCTTTTTCCCAACAGCACCTTTGCCACCTCACAAGAGCCATACCAACTGCGCTTAGCCCTAGGCTAAAAGCTTTGAAAACAAAACTTACTTCATATGGCTCCCCATCCCCGTGCTCTGAAAGAACACTCCCTACCAATCTGCCTTCTTCTGTTCAGTCTCCAGTGCCTCAGGTATTTGCTCTTTTTTTATTAAGTCCAAGTTTTATAGCCATTTCTGCAGGGGAGTCATCAGGTAGGGTCTTATTCTGCCATTGTTAGATGCTGCTAACCAAAGCCTTTTAAAAAAAAACATCTCCGCTATGGTTCAATTACATATGACTTAGTTAACTTTGCTCCCTGAATCCTTCTTGAATCTGGTCAGATTCCTTCAGGTTAATGGCCACTTCGATGGTATTTTATTATTATTATTATTATTTATTTGACAGAGAGAGAGATCACAAGTAGGCAGAGAGGCAGGCAGAGGGAGAGGGGGAAGCAGGCTCCCTGATGAGCAGAGAGCCCGATGTGGGGCTCGATCCCAGGACCCTGAGATCATGACTTGAGCCGAAGGCAGAGGCTTTAACCCACTGAGCCATCCAGGCACCCCACTTTGATGGTATTTTTACTTCTGTCCTGTTCAACTAGTTTCTTCAAATATACTCACATGTGAAGACCCCCAGTGGCAAGTGTGCCAAACGATGGGCAGAGAGATCCAGTTATAGTACCAATGTAATTAGATCACTTTCCTATTGAAAACCTTTAAATGTATCCCCAATACTTTTAGAATAAAATTTAAAATCCATACATAAACAAAACACTACACAGAATGGCTTGTGCCTATTTATCTTGACTAGATTCCTATTTCTTGTGAACTCCAGCCACACAGTCTTCTTGCTTCTTCTTTTTTTTTTTTTTAAGATTTTATTTATTTGACAGAGAGAGAGAGATCACAAGTAGGCAGAGGCAGGCAGAGAGAGAGAGGGGGAAGCAGGCTCCCCACTGAGCCAAGAGCCCGATGTGGGGCTCGATCTCAGGACCCTGAGATCATGACCTGAGCCGAAGGCAGAGGCTTTAACCCACTGAGCCACCCAGGCACCCCTCTTCTTTCTTCTTTTTCAGTGATATGAATTTTCATGGTCATAGTCTATACACAAAGGGAATATACTTTTGGACAGGAATACTCTTCTATTGTTCTTTGCTGAGTAACGTCAGTCCCTCCTCGAGATATTACCTCAAATAGCAGCTTCTCCAAGGAGGGGCTTTTGTCCTTCCGATTAGCAGAGTGTCCCTTGTGATGGACTTTCATTGCACATGATTCTTTGATCATCACTAGTGTGTTATCCTCAGCTTTTTCCCTTTGAAACATCATCTTCCCATACTATACTATTTGATTTTATGTTCAGGGTTTTGAGCCAAGTTCACTTCTGAGTAGATTCTGGCCCTGTAAAGGCCAAACTGTAAAGTTTCTGTAGATTGAAGCTATCTTTCATGGGCTGCAGTTTTACTGAAGCATTGAAGCCACAGTGAATTATAATAATTAGAGAACTGAACATTTTTTGGCACTCAGGACATAAGTGTGTTGGCTCTCAATGTTGTACTCTTGGAAGTTGAGACCCTGTTCTTATGTATTCATTCTCGGCTGCTTTCAAATATGATCATCATTTGAGTTTTGATGACTCTAAATGTATTCATATGATTCAGGCCCAGGGCTAAATTATTTTTATTTTGCATATTTATTTTTGAAACAAAGTTGAAGCATCTTGAAACTCAGAAAACTTTAGTTTGAAAAGACATCAGGATTTCACAGCTGGAGCCCTGGAAACATAAACCTGTGGAATAAAGCCCTCTGGAAGAGGCAGATGAGGTGGGAGAATTGGATTTGTTGGAAAACTTTGCATCTCTCCTCTTCACATTTAGGGGGAAAGTATCTTTTTACATCCCATGAAGATGTCTGACTCCAGCTTGCATTTCCGTTAGGAGGACTGAAGAAATCTGATCTTTTGGAATCCTTTTTTAAAACAGATTTACTTAATAAATGGAAATGGGCAGTATAGTAAAATTGGGCGTAATGCATTCTTATTTTTTCTCTTGTTTGTACTTGTTTTATAGCAACTAAAGAAGAAAAAGGAAAGATTGCTGTAAACATGTCAGCATAAGCATCTAAAACTCTGTGCACTGCAGCACCTTCTTTTATTGAAGCAAAACTCATAAAACATAAAATTAACCACTTTAAGGTGTATAATTCAGTGAAGTTTAATACACTCATAATGTTATGCTACTATCACCTGTAGGTAGTTCCAAAAACTTTCATCACCACAGAAGGAAACCTCATACTCATTAAGCCATCATTTCCATTCATCTTGTCTCCTCCTTCAACGCTAATTAACTCTGTGTCTATGGATTTACCTATTTGGTATATTTCATATAAATGGAATCAATCATTTTAATTTGTGACCTTTTGTGTTTGGCTTCTTTCACATTATGGCATGTATTAGTACTTTATTCCTTTTTTTATGGCCAAATGATATTCCATTGTATGTATATACCACAATTTGTTTACCTATATTCCATTGTATGAATATACCACAATTTGTTTACCTATTTATCTGTTTTGCACTTTTTGGCTATTGTGAATAGTACTATTGTGAGTATTTGTGTAGAAGTTTTTGTTTGAATATCTATTTTCAATTATTTTGGGGTATACACCTAGGAGTGGGATTGTCGATCATATGGTAATTATATGTTTGTTTTGACAACCCACAGAACTGTTTTTCACAGTGGCTATACCATTTTACATTCCCACAAGCAGTGTATAGGGATTCCATTATCTCTACATCATCACCAAAGCTTATTTTTAATTTTATTATTTTTTAAATTAAAGCCTAGTAGGGAGTAGGAAGCAGTATTTCATTGTAGTTTTATTTGCCTTTCCGAAGGACAGTGATATTAAATAACATTTCATGTGCTTGTTGGTTATTTATACATCTTTGAAGAAATATCTATTCAATTACTTCACTTTTTTTGTTATTGAGTTGTAAGATTTCTTTATATGTTCTAGATATGAGACCTTTATCATATATATGATTTGCAAATATTTTCCCCATTTCTGTGGTTGTCTTTTCACTTTCTTGACAATGTCCTTTGATGCACAAAAGTTTTAATTTTGGTGAAATCCAATCTATTTATTTTTCTTTTGTTGCTTATGCTTTTGGTGTCATATTCGAGGATCCATTGCCAATATCAAGTTCATGAAGACCTACCATATGTTTTCTTCTAAAAGTTTGAGTTTTAGCTCATATGTTTTGGAGTTTGTTCTATTTGGAGTTAATACTTGTATACGGAATGAGGTATAGGTCTAACTTCATGCTTTTGCATGTAGATATTTAATTGTTGAGACATCATTTGTTGAAGAGACTTCCTTTTCCTATTGAATGGCCTTAGCATGCTTGTCAAAAATCAATTGACCATAAATGTGTAGGGTAACGCATTCTTGTTTACCAGTGTTTTTACACTCATAAGCATTATCTTGCTCTTGGGTAATGGAATCAAAATATATTTAATATTTTGTTTTTGGAAATCAATCTAACCTCTGCATTTTACTTGTTAGAGTAAATATTGACATTCTTACTGTAATATATTACATTGTTCTTTTGTTCTACCACTTATTATTTTCCTTATAAAATTGTGGCTTTTCCCATTGAACCCAAAGTTATTGATGGGCTTAGGTCCACACTTGCTACATTGGTTCTTAAATTGTATTAAATGTCAAAAGAAGTACTCATTACATCTACCTTGAGTGTTAGCCTATTATAAAGCAGTTATTAAGAGGTCTCTCAAAATACCATTAATTTTGGACATTTGAATACATTGAATATCTACTATTTTCTTCATTACCAGTTTTTAAACTTAATGCTGGAATTGAAGTCTTTTGATTACACTTTATATACTACATTTCTACTCAGTTTCATTAATTTTTTAAAAGATTTTATTTATTTATTTGACCCAGAGATGGAGAGAGTACAAGCAGGGGGAGCAGCAGGCTCCCCACTGAGCAGTGAGTCTGACATGGGGCTTGATCCCAGGATCATGACCTGAGTCGAAGGCAGATGCTTAACTGACTGAGCCACCCAGGCACCCCTCAGTTGCATTATGTTAAGATAAAGTAGATTTTTTTTTCCTTAAGTCCCATACTAAACACAAATAAGTGTCTATTTAATTTATATTTTATGAAAGGTGGTCTATAGACTCTTTTCTTAATTCTGACTCTAGCAAAGAAAATAGTTTTAAATATATGAGGATTTATAATATAAAAGCATTGTGAAAAAATGTAGGGATATTAATGTATCCTGTAAGTTTTTATAAATCGCTTTGTAAATTATTTGTAAATTGTTCTGCATTTACTTCAATTTTTGTTAATATGATTGGCTAGATACTGGATCATAGCTTTCTGTTATGTATATATGTGTGTGTATACATATATACATATATGTATAAACTAGTATTTTCTTTATTATCAGTTTAGTTCTAACCTACTATGTCATTATACTTAAAGTGAGTTTCTTGCAGACAACAAAGAGTTGGGTCCTTTATTAAGTCTGATCTAACAGTCACTGCCTTTTAATTGGGGTGTTTAGTCCATTAAAATTTAGCTATCAGTATTGCTGGATTTAACTATCATTTTGTTTGTTTTCTGTTTTCCTTTCAGTTTTTTGCTGTTGTTGTTCTTTCCTCCTCTCTTATTTTCTTAGGGGTGTTAATAAATGTTTTTAATGTTCCATTTTAATGCCTCTGCTGACTTTTTAGCTAACATATTAGCATTATTTTAATGACTATTCTGGAATGATAATATGTATCCTTAACTTATTACAGTGTTCTTAGAATCAATTTGTACCACATATAGTAAAATGAAAGAATGTTGCAACAGTATAGTTTCAATTACTCTCTGGATTCTGTGCTATTGTTACTTTACATAATATGTAGGCATATAATAATACATCACATACTACATGTTATAACTTTTTTCCAATAGTCATATATCTTTTAAAGAAATTAGGGAAGAAAAAATCATTTATTTAACATTTTCAGTGTACTTTCTTGCTGTAGATACAAGTTTACATCCTATATTTCCTTGGTGTTATTCCATCTTAAAGAATTTTCCATAGTATTTCTTGGAGTTCAAGTCAGATTACTGATAATGAATCATTTAAGTTTTTGTTACTGAAACTTTCATCTGCCAACCTGCCATTAAATCTATCCAGCAAACTTGTAATTTTCGATATTATATGTTATAATTCTAAAATTTCCATTTGGTTCTTACAGTTTCTATTTCTATTCTGGGCTTTCATATAATTCTTCTCATTATAAATATATTTTCCTTTAAGTCTTTGAATGTATTTGGAATAGGACTCAAAATCCAAACTCTGTCTTGCTTGTGGTGGGCAACAGTTGAAACTGTTCAACTACTTCAGTTTTCCATCTGATACTTTACACTGAGAATTCTGGAGCTTCTTTGATTCATTTACAGTTCAGGGATGACCAGAGAAGTTGAGTAGAGTTTATTTGTAGATTTTCAGAGTTTTGTGGCAACTTCCTTTCCAAAACTGTCACCTTCATTTTCCAGGTTCTCTGGCTGAAATGAATTTCATTGTCTAACTCCTTGAGCTTGTAAGCCCGAAACTAGCAATGCCTATTTAGATTTGGGGTGTTTAGATGAAATCCCTCATACACTTCTTTTTGTCTTAAACTGGTTTGGTTTTTTACCTATTGCAACTGAAGTAGGCCTGATTAATATAAAGGGTTTTGCTAATTAGCAGACCCTCTGGAAAAAAAAAGATGGAGCTTTTTCAGTGGAGAGTCATAGATCCCAATTCTCTAATTTATGTTAAATTCAAATTATGTAGAAACACTGTATCTTCACAAGGTTAAGGTAAAAAATGTAACTGATTATTTGCTTAATTTCTGGGTTTTCTTTGTTTTGGTTTTTTTGTTTGTTTGTTTTTGCTAGTCTGTGGTGAAATTCTTAATGGCAGCAGAAACATTTTATTTGTTTCTGTATTCCCATTGAATAGCATGGAGGGCTTGACAAATATTTGTTGAATGACTAAATTTTGACATTTGAATTTAGCAAATAAGTTACAAATTATTATCTAACCAAGTAGTCATTAAGACAGAGATTTATTAATCAACCCATTCTCTACACCAAAGCTAAAATAATCTATTAAAGAGTTAAAGTAAGTTATTTCATAGAGGACTTAAAACCAGCCACTGGTTTCCTAATGCACTCAAGATACAATGTAACCTTATTTCCAAGGTCTAGAAAATGTACTGTGTTCTGGCCCTTTCCTTTCTAATCTCACTTCTTACTACTCTCACTTTTTCATCATGCACCGACACATTGGCTTTCTTTCTGTTTCAAGATTTTACTGTCTCTAAGTTTATTCTGACTCAGAACTTTTCACTTGCCATTCACACCTCCTAGAATATTTTTCCCACCCATTTTCATATAGTTGGTTCCTCATCATTCACATCTCAAAAGATGACCTTTGCAGAGAACTTTTCCTGGATCTCTCTACTTCATATAATACAAATGCCCGAACACCCTCCTACCAAACATAAACTCTATGTAGTGCATTCCTTTATTTTTATAATTTATAGCATTACTAATTTATGAAGTCATCTTATTTTTCTTTTTTATGGCCTTTTTCATGTCATAAAATATAATTTCCGCAAAATATAATTTCCATAAAAGCAGGGATCTTTTCTGCCTGTTCACCCTTATATCTCCAGTGCCTGTAACAGGGATTGCTGGGTGCATAAAGAATAAAATATTTGGTGAATAAATGAATTCAATTATAACAATCAAACCAAGGGTGATCGTAAATAATCTGATTTTAAAATGGCCAACTCACCAGACAAATAAGCAAAAGCAGTTATTTGGAACCATGAAATGAAACTGGTGTTTCTCTGGTTCTGTATGGCCCGGGATTAGGTGAGCCACAAAAATATAGCCATCATGTAAGAAAAATTGCAAAGGACCAGCCTAAGTTGTTTTATTGCTCTTTTTGAAGTAGCATTTATACATAAAAATGAGAACCATTAAAGTTAATGCTCTCACACAGCCTGCTCATATTGATTTTTCTCCACAATTGATCTCATTCGTTTTGGGCATTTACTATTTACTAGATATTCATGTAGGGGTAGGCATTAACCTCTGTTCACTGTGATCATTTTTATTGTTAACTTTTTTATACTGTTGCTCCAAACACATCCACATGAATGCTTGTGGTGATTTTTACTGTAAACCTACCATTTCTTTCAATGAAGACCTTTTTCAGCACATCTGTTCATAGACAGGATAGCCAGTGTACAGCACTGGTTGCACGTTTACTCTACTTTTTATACAAGTGTGTATGGAGATGGCATATACCATAAAGGTTTTAGTAGTGTTATTCAGGAATCAAGGCAAGTATAGTTCACAGATTCTTTCTTCTACCCGCTTTGCAGACCTTCCAATTCTGGAGAGAGATTCTCCTTTATACACAGGTAACTTGTGAACAAATCTGATCAGTTACCACAAAAAAAGCACCGTGTTTTCTCCACTTGTTCTGATCCCCTTCTAGGGGATGTCCTAAGATGTCTGCATCTTCACATCTTTTGGGAAATGCTGCTGTTTCCCTAAGTTCCAACTGCTTGCTTTCTCTGAGTATTACCACGTGCTGCTGCCTCCACTGTGACTTGTGTTTCCATCAATGGCATGACCCAACATGACAGAGCTATGCATTTCAGACAGAGGCAGGATTGATTTTATCCTTTTTTGTAGTCTTCTTTGCCACACAACCTCCAACAGAGAAGTCTGTGTCTTCCAAAATTTCCTGGTGAGTTAGCCGCTTTTGATTTCACTTAAGGTTCCTGATCCTGACCTCTGTAGATTCAGACTGTTGCACAAACCCATAATGGGAACCTATATGCAAGTAAAAATTATGTAATAATTGCACTCCTCCCCTGACAACTAAGCCCTCGTTACTGAACCATGTATATCTGCCTGACTCAATGTCAGCTACTAACACCTACAGAGCACTAGACACGTGATTTTTGTCTTTTCATCTCAGCTCAATCCTATAAGGCAGATGCTGTCATCTGTAGGAGAGCAGAGATTTTTGTCTGTTTTGTCCCCTGCTATCTCCCCAACACCTAGAACAGAGTCTGGAACAAGTAATTATTGTTGGGTGAATGAATCTTCATTTCATTCATGAGAAAATTGAGGTTTAGCAAAGTAAAGTAATTTAATCAAGGATGTGGCAGCATCAGGATTTGAATTCAGGCCTATCTGACATTGAAATCCTCACTCAGAACCTTCTGAAGATTGCTTGGTCTCTGGCAGAGACTTCTGTCAGACCCATAACACCAGACACACATGTCTAAATCTCAGCATGGAATTGGACCAGGCTCTAGTGAGAGCTGTGCTAATACTCATTTGTGAAGAAAACTGAAAAGTTCATATGGCGTTGAATATTTTTTTTAAAAAATGAAATATTAATTTCTGACAAGAGTAAATAGATTGTTTAACCATTCCTAAGCACACACTCCATCCTACCAGCCTAAATTCCTGTTCACTGCTAGTCTGGGCTCAAAACTATAATCATTTACACTAATCCCTCACCTAGAAAGCCTTTACTTTCTTCCTACCCAACTGTTCCCATCCTCAATGACCAACTCAAAAATAATCATGCTAGTACAATTTTTACTTCCTTGGCGTAAAGTTAGTTCTTTCTTCTACTTGAGCTTAGTCTTTGTTTGTCTAATGTTATTGTGAAATTGCTGAATAAACAGTAGCTATTTATATTAATTGAGTAAACTGAATAGCTCCAATTGAGTAGAATTTATTGTATTGCTTGTTTGTTAATTACATGCTACTTTGAATTTCATTTGTGCATGTGTCTTTTCTCTACAACTGAATCTCAGGAAACTTGAGGAGAGGGTGCGTATCCTTTTTTTTTGCTTCACAATGCATACAGTGCAGAAACAATTGTTAGACACTAAACTTTTGTTAGTGCCTAGACTGATTAGCAGATCTGGTGATTACAGCTGGACAGGGTCTTGAAAAAGGCACTGCTGTCTTTGGCATCACTATGCTTACCTCACACTCCATTGTGTTGATCCTCAAGGTTTACATAACTCAAAACCAGAGTATAAGATCCCAATTAGAGAGTTTTGTATGTAAGTGGTTTTACTCACTAGAGATTTTCATTTCTGATGAAAACTTCAATTGTTCAGTTGTCTGTAGACTTTCCAAAGTACTTGAGAAGTTCATTAATGACAGAGGCAGAGATTTTGTCCAGGAAAACCAACATACTGATTATTTTCTCCCTGGATGAGGATTTGGCCTGATTTGATTGATCTAGAACAGCCTAGAAATGTGTCAATATTCTCTTAAATGAAAGTAGCAGACAGTTAATTTAAGTTCTTCCTGAAGGGTGATAAACTCACCACAAACAGGGCTTTTCTCAAGTCCAACGTGACCTTATTCTGGAAGAATTGCCATCAACGTCTAAATCTTTCACAAGGATGCATATGCCCAGTGCAAGCTAGGATGAAATATACTGCAGCTACATGTGCTGCTGAGTTTTTATAACTTTATTGGACTAAACATAAATTAGGGTATTTGTGCATTTCCATAGCATTTAAAAATGAACCAATAACATATCCGAAATACTCAAGGATGTCATTTACACGTCTAAATCTGAGAAGGAAAGTATTATCTGTTAACTCCTTCATCAACTGTATGCTTCATTTGAATAAACCTATTCTGCCTTGCAAATTTTCAATAAAAGCATGAATTTTTTATCCTAGATTATTGAGGTAATTCCCTGTTTTCTAAACTCTTTTCTGTTTTAAGCATAGTCAAAAATGAGAAAATGATATCCCTAAGTTCCTATAGGATGTTACCTTAACTGGGGCTTTGTATTTATGAAGACATTTTGAAGTTATAATTCTTGGCTGCTAGAAAAGTCCTTAATCTCAAATTACATTATCTCAAGACATCCTAAAAATCTTCTAGCTCATCAATGACAGCTCTGAAATAACAGGCTTAGAGGCAGACAAAAACATGTTATCCCAAGCAGATCACCCTAGACAGGACTCAGGAGAAGAAACACAGATTAAAAAATAAATGACAACTGCAAAAGTACAGAAAGATGCTAAAGCATACTTTTAGAACTCAGCAGGACACCGGACATTCAGATTTATAAGCATTCAATTCATGACTATCTTCTAGGATAAAATATACAGGCTTATGACCTGTCTTAAACCTCATGTATGTGTTAAAATGTACTGTAGTTTACAAATATATTTTGCATATGCTACTTAATTTCATCTTCCCAACTAATCTGGAAACTTGACAGAATTATATTTGTGTCAAGATGTGGAAATTGAAATATGGAGAGCTGAAATTGGCACGGAGAGCCTTGTTTGAGTTTTGACTCTACCCAGAGACCTCTTCTAATTATTAAGTAAAGTCAAGTAACCTAATCTCATTGAGGTATAATTTCCTTATATATTAAACAAGAGGAAGTTCTACATGCCTGATTGTTTCAAGGAGTAAATTAGGTAAAGTGTGAAGAGTGCTTCCTAAGCATAATGTTTGGCACATATTATGTGACCTGATATTATTGGCATTTTCAAGGTTACTAAGCTAATAAATCACAGAGTGAGGCCCAAGACATCAATACTTATTGAGAAGTAAATAGTCTAGATATTGAAACTCAGTATAATATGATCTGTCCATTTAACCTTGACAACTTTTTGAAATTGATGTCAGTGACTCCCACTATGAGGATGATGTTACAGCTGGTACCTTGGCATTTTCACTGCATTTGATATTTTTATAAAGGCTTCCTAGCAGTGATTCTTTTTTTTTTTTTTTTCTTCACAAGAATCCTGTGTAGTAAGACAGATTGTATACTGATTTTCCAAACAGTTCAGGAAATTAAAATCCAGACCCATCAGGTTCTCTGTCCATGGTACTCAGTGTCTCAGTAATATGCTTGAATGATATACCTTTGTTCTAAAGGGGCCATGGGCTTTTTCTCAGTGCCTCTTCAAATCTGAGATAGGGATTCAATGGACTGACTTTCCTTAGCTTCCTCTTCCCTGAAGGTAAGTATTTTGGATTCAGATTTTAAAGAGGATTTCATCCCCCTTCTCCCATCCTGATGAGAACCCTGGACCAAGCCAAATTCTTCTCTTGGGCTTCTGCAATAGACACCTAAGTGGATTTCCCCATTTTCATTTTTATTCCTCTCCAATTTGTCCATCATGTGCAAAGTGACTACTTTTAAGGTTACATCACATAATGTCTTCATCCTCGAATGACTTTCCATGCTCTTAGGAAAGGGTTACAAATTCCCACTGTGGCCTTAAGGGCCCTTATGTCTGGCTCCCAGGCACTTTTCCCTTATGTCAGGACACTCTCCACATGCCCATCAAGGTCCTGCCACACTGGATGACTTTCACTTTCTTAAACCCAGCATGTTCTTCTCCATTTCAGTCTTTGCAAATGCTGTTCCTTCTCCTAAAATTAATATTCTCTTAGCATCACCTGCACATGTATATTGATATGGCTGGTTCTTCCCACTATTTCAACCTTGGCAAAAATGTCCCTTTCACAGAGTGGCTATCTCTAACTTCCCTGACTATGTCTCTGACTTCTCTGACTACGGTTTTGTATGGTTATTCGCTTACACTGCTTCTTTTACATTTATCATAAATTATGGTACTTTATCTGTATTTGTTATCATGCCTCCCCCATTGGATGAAAAATCCTTTGAGAGCAAGGGCCAGGATTGTTTTATTCATCAATGTATCTCTAGCACATATAACAGTACCTTTTGCTATATGTAGATTATCAAAATATAATTATTGCATGAATGCTTAAACCAACATACACTTGTTGTTTGCTAAGCCATATATTCTCAGATCCCAAAGAAGGTTGAGGGACCACCTAGTGGATTTTAGATGGTGCCCTTTGGAGACCTTGGTTTGATGTTTGTGTCTTAAGGCAGAACTGATTTTTAAATAGCGTGCCATAAATTGGCTTTAGATATGGCCAAATCTCCCCCACATCAACCCTGGAGTGGCCCTGATGGTCAGCTAAAACATTTAAGTCATTAGCTTTCAACTTGTCCTGTGAGTGACCCGCCCATTTGTCTCAGCGAGTTACAAAAGTACTGTCAATTCTTGCATGTGCCAGGAAATAGAAAGGTTACCTTAAATTGGGGTGAAGGTGAAGATGGAGGAAAGCTGGTGAGTATAATGGTTTGGTCCTAAGGTCATCTTCCTTCCAACCCACAAATGCTGCCTGGTACCCACATTCAACCTGAGAATCAGAGAAGTCATAATCTTATCAGCTTTATAAAGTGAAGCTTCTGGTTCAAATTTACTCTTTAGATTTTTTTTTTCATACAAAGAAATCTGCTTCTTAAATGATGTTTGAAAAATATTATTAAAAGGACCTCACTTTACAAATAAGGGAACTTAGACAAGCAATCTTCTGTGCTGGCCTGTCTTTATTTCCTCTCAGAAAGGTTTTTTAAGGCACTGGCTCTCAATCTAAAAGGTTAAATCTAAAGTCTAAGAGTTTGTTGGGGAACTTAAAAAAATTCTTATGTTAGGCAATACCTCACACTAATGAAATCAGAATCTTTGAAGTAGGACTGAGGTATGAAGATATTAAAAATAAGAAAACACTTGTTGAGATTAGTTATAATAATAAATATACTTAATTTCTAACCCTTCATCTCATTAGTGACTGGTTTCAGAAATAATGCAAAAAAATGGCAATAAAACTAACAAAATACAAATAGCATTTTAACTGACTTCAAGACTTTTTTAAAAAATATTTTTAAAAATTGAAAAAGTAATAATTTTCTTTGATGGTGGAAGAGTTCTGTAATTGAGAATAGATTTCTGGAAAAAGAAAGTACCTGCCAAGCTTACCAATTAGTTGCATAATTAGAGATGACTGCTAACCTCTTTCTTTGAAGGCAACATTAGGTTTTGTCATGTTTTATAATAAGAAATTGGCATATTGCATAGGCTAGAGTGCATGATGCCAATTTCAGATTCATGGGAAATGTTACTTAATCCTATTAGTGTAAGTTATATATGGCTGTTTACAGCCTGAGTGCTGTGAAGTGAGGCTCTGTCAAAGGCGTGTCTCCTCCACCAAGCAAGCAATATGGAAATTTCCTTCTAGAACCATCCATGTCTGCAGCAGGGACAAGAGTAGTCCTTTGTGAGGTTGTTGTGAGGATCAAATGTGAAAATATAAAAAGCATTTAAACACAATGCTTGGCAAGTAACATGCTTACCAAATGGTATCACTCTTATAGGTTATTATTCTTAAAATTGTGTTGATTCTCTTGTTGCTACTACTAATGTAGAAGTCCAAAGGTCTGAAAATGCCCTCGTAGCACACTGAGAATCCTGTAACCTCTTCTCAGTGCCTGGCACGGTGTTCACTGTTTGCTATTCTTACATACAAACTGGTACTGTACATCGAAGAATGTATTAAATGACTGACAAGAAAACCAAATGCAAGATTCCACCTAATTGGCTAATTGGTTGAAATCCTGATCATTTCAACAAATTTTCAGGTTCTTATGAGGAAAATACTAGAAATTTTATAGACATTATCCTTTTACTATTAACATGGAAAATTTTTGATATCTCTTCAGTGACATAAAAGACTCCACCGAAGTAAGAAGGTGAGGAGTTAGGGGGGATATCACACTTAGGAGAGATAATATAAGGTCAGTACAGGCCTATTTTAAATTGCATATTGTAAAACACCATTATCACTCTGCTAAAAACTCAGGACCTGATATTAAATGGATAACACAAGAGTGGGGGACACAATGGTTAAGTTGTTTAACAGCATTTAACTACCCTCACTGCCTGGACCCATATATAGAAAGGTATACATATGAATGTCACAATAATATAAGTATGTTAAACCAATACATCAACATAAGAGCAACAATTAAATCATATCATTCTGTGTGGTGGTATAATCACCAGGAAGTTATAGTTTGAATCAGTGGGGAAAATGTTTCCTTGAAATGGGACTAACTCTAAATTACATAATGCATTTTTGAATACTAAATTCATCACACTGAGTTTTCAATGAGGAGCTAGAGGTACAGGTTCTGTAGTGACCTCAATGCCACTCTCTCACTTCTAAGCAGGGGCACATCTCTCTCACAGTTCTGTTTTCTTCCTTTCTCATCTTTATCTTTCTTTCCTTCGAAATGATGAGATACCTGGTTGTGGGCAGGAGGACACAGTCAGCAGTCTTACGAGCAATAGTTAGGTTGTCTGTTCAGCCACAATGATCCCCTTAACTGCCCCTTATCTGATCAGGTTTCCCCAGTGGCCATGTTATATGATGTGACCCCAACGTTTTTCATTCAGAAGTGGACATCATTCAAGGGAGACCATGGTCTTCTCCACTGGAATTTAGGATGAGGTAAGGAGATGGAAAGAAGAAAAAGTAGGAGAGCATGATGTCTTCTCATCACTTAGGTTTCCATTAACATGTCCCTCCCTTGTAAAAATCCTTCCTGACGATCCAAGTTAGAAGAGCACCCCTCAATCACTCTGTATTTGACATCCTCCTGTTTTACCTCATTTGTGTCACTTGTCAGTATGTGGAATAATTTTGTTCTTGTTTATATATCTATTACTGATCTCACCGCTCTGATGATAACTGTGCAGTTGGGAACCTTTATTTTCTTGTTCTCTATGCCTTTGGAGAGTAGTACCTGACACATATGGACACTCAAATGCTGAATGAGTTCATGAAAAGGATGACAGACATGATTTTTTTCAGTGTCAGAAGCTATAGGCCAGTATTTTTTTATCCATTTGGAATAATTGTACTTGATGCCATAGGGATAATTCAATTAAAACTGACAAAAGTTAAGGTCATGCAAAGGTCTTCTTCCCTTTCCCCGAAATCATGCTCTTCTTCTTCATTTTCTCTCTCAGTAAAAGATAGCACTCAGGGTACAAAAATGATTTTCTAGAATAATGTAACTCAAACTTTTAATGACTACAAGCATTCTGCCATTTTCTTTCCCAATTCTCATAGTTAAAAACAAAACAAAACAAAAAACAAAAACATGACTTAATTCTCTAATTCTGAACAAGGAAAAAAAGTCTAGAGAAGAAAAGGAAATAATCCATCTCAACTTAAATTTTGCAGACACTTGGCCTACCTTACCAAGTAACATTGATCCTTTAAATAAAGTCTCTCCTATAGGATATAAACTAGTTACAGTGTAGCAGACTAATTCATTCATCATTTAAGCTAACTTTTTTTGAGGCCTATCCTGTGCAGGGAACGATTCCAAATAAGATATGAAAAAAAGAACAAAGACATGTTTTTCCTTCAGGGGCTGTTAATCTAATCATGCATTCTGGATGACCGCAAAATAGGAAAAACACAGGGTTAAGTGCAAAAATATACAGAACATAAAAGGAGCTATGGACATCCATAGGTATAAGTGTTCAGTTTTGCTGTAGGAGAGCCTACGTGTATTTCTGAACTAATGTGCGCCTCTGAGCAATGATTATGTACTAGGCCAGGGTGGATAAACCAGAATTGGTCTCATGGAATTTATTATTTAGTAGAGGAGACTAAGAAGTAAGAGAGAAACAAGTACAGATTATAGTAAATGCTATGGTAGAAAAGAACAGGGTAATATGAGAAAAATATCTTAGGAGACCTACATTAAGTGGGAGGCAAAGTAAAAGAGGTCTTGAAAGGCCTGTCTGAAGATATAACCCTGAAGCTTATACCTAAGGCCAAGGAATTGACCCAGTCAGGAAGGGGATGGATACGATGCAGGCAGAGGGAAGTAATCACCTTGGCATGTTAGAGGAAATGAAAAAAAGTCACATAGCCAGAAAAAGGAGAGCAGAATAGTTTGAGATGAGTTGGGAAATGTTGGCTGATGAGGCAAAGCTTTGCAAGGTATTGTGAAGAGTTCATCTAATTAAGTAACACTGAAAATTATCATAACTTCTCTTTTATTTAGATCTTAAATAATTAATTATTACTGACAAGGCACAGTACTAGGCACTGCTTCCTGGCAAGTTGACATGAGTAGACCTCAGATGAGTGTGTCTGAAACAAACTCTCTGTGGTTACAGGAGACCCAAGGGCTTGACTTAGAACAGAGTGCCTTCACTCTTAAGTCCAGTCCTCACCCTCGGTCTCATTAAGAGTCTTCAGAGATATGAATAGCCTCATCTATTCTCTGCTCATTATTAGTAAGAGGAAATTACAAAAGAGGAAAAATGCCCTCATCAGAAGAAACTCCTTTAATCCAGTTATAACTAGATAATGTTTCACATCTGCTTCTGAGGTATCCCAAAGGGAGGCCTTTTATTATTAGCATTACCAGAGTTGTGTTAAGTCTGCTGTATGCCAAATGCTTTGGAAAATCCCACTGACATCCATGGCTGTTGCGATGTTGGGAAATTATGAGCAGTGATAAAATGTCAGGAGTCCTACCTGCTCTAATGAGTAGGAAAAGGCTAAAATATACTTCGAGGATAATAAGTTTAAAGAAAAACATGCAGCTTTCCTTTGATGCCCTGACAGTGGGGAGGGAAAATTCTAAACATTTGTATAGCTAGCCATTTCCTCTTTGGTGTGGGATGTTATATTTTAAAGATTTAGGAGAACAATGCATGATTTCGATTTTTCCAGCCTGCTGGAATCTTTAATCTTTCTAAAAATGTTACTTATTTGATTTTTCTAATTGAGATATAATACAGTATAACATTATACTAGTTTCAGGTGTATGATGTAACAATTTGATTTTTATATATACTGTGAGATGATCACCACAATAAGTCTAGTCAATATCTGTCACCATACATAATTAAAAAATTTTGTCCTTGTCTTGAGAACTTTTAAGATTTACTCTCTTAGCAACTTTCAAATATATAATACAGTGTTATTAACTATAGTCACCATATTGTATTTTTGATCCCCATAACTTATTTATATTATAAGTGGAAATTTGTACCTTTTGATGCCCTTTAGCTATTTTGCCCCCCACACCCATCAGGTGCTTATTGGTAAGCACCAGTCTGTTTCCTGGATCTATGAGCTCAGTTATCTGTCTATTTATTTACTTTAGATTCCACATATAAGTGAGATCATATGGTATTTATCTTTCTCTGACTTATTTCACTTGGCATAATGCCCTCAAGGTCCATCCATGTTGTCACAGATAGTAGCCTGCTAGAATCTTGGCAGAGCTTTTTCAACTTCAATGTGTATGTGACTCACTCTGGGATCTTAAGATGCAGATTTTTGCTTCAGGAAGTTACAGGTGGGGCCTGACATTTTGCATTTCTAACAAATCCTAGGGATGCAGGAGATGCTGGTCCATGAGTCAAAATTTGTAAGAAGCTATATAATTTATTTTGGAATGAGGGTGATGCAGAGCTGTTGAGAGATATTGGTAAGACAACTGTGTTCTAAATGTATTTTCCTACTTAGGATTCTTGGACCCCTGAATGCCCCTAATGAGTGATTTCCTCCTGTGTGTTTTCACCTCTTCTTGTTTTCTCTTTCAAATGCAAATACTTTATGAACTGAAATACACCAAAGTTCACTGAATTCTGTTGACTTTATTTCCAAATATCTGTATCACATTCTCTTAAATTTTTACATACATTTTTCATACCTTTAGCATGTTGTTCCCTGGCCCCCCCAAACTGGATTGTTCCAAGAGCATCTTACCTAGATATTTTGCCTCTTGTATCCATTGTGACTTTTCATATAGGAGGCAGAGCTTTCTTCTAAAATGCAAATCCTATGTAACGACCTATCCTCAAATCTTTCAATGTCTCCATATTGCCATTAGGATAAAATTTAACAGGATTCTGAGAGGGATTTTTCCCTCTTATTCTGAAATAACAGTAAGGTCCAGAGTTGAGGATTATAGGCACTAAGTTTCTCACATTCTATATTCAAATAGCTGCTGGGAGAGTTTACCCAATCATAGATAGACAGATAAAGGAATTTTTAAATTGGCCTTAAGAAATTGTGGAAGCTAGTCAAACAGTGTCTGTAAGGCCCTTGTCTCTGTGTTTTGTGGTAAGGTTAGATGGATATAAAGTAGGGGGATGAAGAGCAAGCTGATAACCACAAGCTTGAGCTAGAATCCCACGAGACAGACTGAAACCCCGTCAGCCTGTCTTTGACTTTGGTGACAACAGTGCCCTATAGAAGCCAGGGTCCATCACAAAACTAAATATTAATACCTTGCCCAGAAGTTGGAGAAGCTGAAAAGGATCCACGGGAATATAGAACAGTTTCCATCCCAGCTCCTGCTTCAGGAAAACAAAGTTAGTCAGCAGATGCTAAATATGTGCATGAGCTAAATAACAGATGAAGCCTCCCTTTTATCTTTCAGATCACCCAGGAATCATCCCCATAGCACACCCTAACTGGAGACATACAAGAAAGTAAATACTGGAAAATGTAGTTCAGTTTAGTCCTTGACACTTTACAAAGTCATCATAATGGGTTTGTTTTTTAAAGAACAAGCTCATAGGATCATATTCCTTTTTCTCGGAGTATTTATCTTAGAATTTGGAAATGTATTTCTTCTTCACTAGGCATTAAGCCTTATTAAGGCAGAAGAGATACTTGATTTTGCCCCCACCATATTCATAGTGACCAGTAGAAGGCCTCACACACTAAAAGACACTCACATATTTATTGAATAATGATGAATGTATGGATGAATAAAATGCAATAAAATTGTAGGAATAAAATATATTTCGTTTATGTCAAATTTCTGAAATGTAGAGCTCCTGGGGCCATGGGATGTTCTCAATCATATTCAAAAATAATTCTTTTTAGATATAAGCTGATTTCAGCCAATATGGTATAGCAGAGATCATATTTACCTTTCCCCCAAAACATTTAAAAATGGGCAACATAAATATATGGAACAACAATTTTCAGGACACTGAATATCAGGCTACAAGGAGCAGTAATACCTAGAAACAAGAAACAAGTGAGGTAAACCCCATGATTACCTCAGCTTATTTCCTTGTGAGAGTTTCTAGACCATGGTGCAGTGGGAGGAAACACAGACAGAACCACACAGATTCCCAGAGTTGAAGGGACAGAGCTGAAAGTCCAAGGAAAGTCCAAGACAGAGTTCACAGGACTGAATACCAGAGAGGAGAAACCTGTATAGAGAGAATTGCAGAGATCTGTGGTGTCTCCATAGAGTGTACAGTAGACTACTGATCAGAGCATGGGTACAAGAAAATTTCCTAATGAAAGGAAGAACCATCCAAAAGGACTAAAGATTAAAGTGCTAAGCATTTACGCAGGGCTAGAAGTAGTAACAGAACTGACAGATTTTAGAATTAGCAGATAAGAACTTTAAAACAGCAAATGTATACTTTCAAAAAGTTAAATGGAGACAGAGAAGATATAAAAACCAATCAAATTAAACTTCCAGAAAAGAACACAAAAATGACTAAGGTAAAAAATACATTGAACTGATTTAATGGCAGATAATTATTTCGGTACAGGTTAGGGAACTTGAAGAGGCATCAATGGAACCTATACAGAATGAAACCAAGTACGAATAAGAAAAGAAAAGGAAAAAGAGTAGCATTAGACAGTGGGACAATTTAAAGCAACCTAAGGTACATGTAATTAGAGTATCTGAAGAAGGGGAGGAGAAAAATTATATAAAGAAACAATGACTCAAACTTTCCAAATTTGATGGAAATTATGAACCTATATATATAAAAAACTAAAAAATCTCAATCACAAGAAACATGAAGAAAACTACCCTGAGACACATCATAATCAAATGGTTTAAAGACAGTAATTGAAAAGATCTATGTACAAGGGAGCAAAGTTAAAGATAATAACATACTTCTTACCAGAAGGAGTGCAATTATGCAAGTGAAAAGACATCTTTAAAGTACTGGGGGTAAAAAGTATCAGCTGAGAAATCAATACTCAATGAAACTATTTTAAAAATTAAGGTGAAATAAAAAGGATTATACAAAAACAGTAAGAAAGATTGTGTATCAACAAAGTAGGTAACAAAGAAAACAGACAAATTCTTAGAGACAACCTACTTAAATATGCTAAAAAATGAAATCTGAATAAATCTATAATAAGAAAAGAGATTGAATTAGTAATAAAATTTTTTCAACAAATAAGAGCCCAAGACCATATGGCTTAAATGGTAAATTCTGCCAAATATTGAAAGATGAATTAACACCAGTTCTTCACAAACTCTTCATCTCTTCATATATCTGTCTATCTATCTATCTATGAATGAGGGAGAAACACTCCCCCTCATTCTATGAGGACAATACTACTCTGATACCAAGACATTAAAAGAAAACTAAAGACTAATATCCCTTATGACTATAGATTCAAAAATCCTCAACAAATAAGAGAAAAGAGAATCCAGCAACACACACACACACACAAGGGATTATATACCATTACCAAGTGAAATTTATCTCAGAAATGCAAGATTGGTTCAAGATATGAAAATCAATCAACATAACAGCTTATTAATAGAATAAAGGACAAAGACCATGCGATCATTTCATTTGATGCACAATTAGCATTTGAAAAAAATACAAACTGCTTTTCTGATAAAATCATTCAACAAACTAGGAATAGGAGCGAACTTCTCAACCTGATAAAGGGCACTTATGGGATAACTCATAGATAGCATCATGCTTAAAGGTGGAAGAATGAAAGTTTCCCTCCTTACATCAGGAACATGACAAGGATGCCCACTCTTATGTTTCCTACTTAACATTGCAGTGGAAGTTCTAGTCGGCATAATTAGGAAAAATAAAGAAATGAAAGGCCAGATTGCAAAGGAAGAAGTAAAATGATCTCCATTTGAAAATGGTCTTATATATGTAAAGTCCCAAGGAATAAACACACACACACACACACACACACACACAACTATTAGAGGTAATAAACAAGTTCAGCAAGTTTACAGAATACAGGATAAATATGCAATAATCAATTGTATATCTATATACTATCAATAAGCTCTCTGAAAATAAAATTATGAAGTAATCCCATTTATACTATAACCAAAAAGCATAAAATGCATAGGAATAAATTCAACTAAAGATGTATAGACTTGCACACTTAAAACTACAAAAATCATTGAATAATATTAAAGAAAAACTAAACAAATGGAAAGACATCCCATGTTCATAGATTGGAAGACAATATTGTTACAATGCCAACATTCCCCAAATTACAGATTCAATTCAATCCCTATCAAAGTTCTGGCTGGCTTTTTTTCAGAAATTGACTGATTTCTGCAGAAAACAGATCCCAAGATTTGTATGGAAATTTAAGGGACCCACAGTAGTCATACAACCTTGAAAAAGAAGGACAAAGTTAGAGAATTCACACTTTTCAATTTTGAACTTTCTATAACCAGCAGTAATCAAGACTGTGGGGGTACTGGCATAAGGCTAGACATATAAATCAAAGGAATAGAAATAAGAGTACAGAAATAATCCATTAATTTATAGCTAAATAATTTTTTAAAGGCATGCCAAATCAATTCAATTGGGAAAGAATAGTCTTTTAAAACAAATCATTTTGGGACAAGTGGATGGTGGCATGTCAGTTAATTTGGACCTCCCTACCTCATATCACATTTAAAAATTACATAAAAATGGAAAAAAGAACTAAAAGTGAGGGCTAAAACTATAAAAGTTTTGAAGAGTTTTAATCAGGAACAGATGCTGTATTTTGTCAAATGCTTTTTCTGTACCAGTTGAGAGGACCATGTGGTTCTTCTCTTCTCTTATTGATTTGTTCTATCACACTGATTTGATTTGCGAATGTTGAACCACCCTTGCATCCCAGGGATAAATCCCACCTGGTCATGGTGGGTAATCTTCTTAATGTACTGTTGTATCCTATTAGCTAGGATCTAGTTGAGAATCTTGGCATTCATTTTCATCTGGGATATTGGTCTGAAATTCTCCTTTTTGATGGGGTCTTTGCCTGGTTTGGGGATCAAGGTAATGCTGGCTTCATAGAAAGAGTCTGGAAGTTTTCCTTCTGTTTCTATTTTTTGAAACAGCTTCAGGAGAATAGATATTATTTCTTCTTTGAATGTTTGGTAGAATTCCCCAGGGAATCTGTCAGGTCCTGGGCTCTTGTTTTCTGGGAGGTTTTTGATCACTGCTTCAATCTCTTTACTAGATATTGGTCTATTCAGGTTGTCAATTTCTTCCTATTTCAGTATTAGAAGTTTATAGGTTTCCAGGAATGCATCCATTTCTTCTAGGTTGCTTAACTTATTGGCATATAGCTGTTGATAAAAATTTCTGGTGATTGTTTCTATTTCCTTGGTGTTAGTTGTGATCTCTCCCCTTTCATTCATAATTTTGTTAAGTTGGGTCCTCTCTCTTTTCTTTTGGATTAGTTTAGCCATGGTTTATCAATCTTATTGATTCTTTCAAAAAACCAACTTCTGGTTTTGTTGATGCATTCTGCTGTTTCTCTAGTTTCTAATTTGATCTCTGCTCTAATCTTGATTATTTCCCTTCTTGTGGGTGGGGTTGGCTTAATTTGTTGTTGATTTTCCAGTTCTTCACAGTGTAAAGAGAGCTGATGTATTCGGGATTTTTCAATTTTTTTGAGTGAGGCTTGGATGGCTATGTATTTCCCCCTTAGGACCGCCTTTGCTGTATCCCATAGGTTTTGAACTGATGTGACTACAACGTGAGGCAGGAATCTATCAAAATCCTAGAGGAGAACATAGGCAGTAACCTCTTCAACATCAGCCACGGCAACTTCTTTTAAGACATGTCTCCAAAGGCAAAGGAAACAAAAGTGAAAATGAACTTTGGGGACTTCATCAAGATAAAAAGCTTCTGCACAGCAAAGGAAACAGTCAACAAAACAAAGAGGCAACCCACAGAATGGGAGAAGATATTCACAAATGACACTACAGAAAAAGGGCTAATATCCAAGATCTATATAGAACTCAAACTCAACACTCAAAAAACAGATAACCATGTCAAAAAATGGGCAGAAGACATGAACAGACACATCTCCAAAGAAGACATACAAATGGCTAATAGACACATGAAAAAGTGCTCAACATCACTCGGTAGCAGGGAAATACAAATCAAAACTGTAGTGAGATACCACCTCACACCAATCAGAATGGCTAAAATTAAGAAGTCAGGAAACGACAGATGTTGGTGAGGATACAGAGAAAGGGGAACCCTCCTACACTGTTGGTGGGAATGCAAACTGGTGCAGCCACTCTGGAAAACAGTATGGAGGTTCCTTAAAAAGTTGAAAATAGAGCTACCCTATGAATCAGCAATCACACTAGTGGGTATTTACCCTAAAGATACAAATGTAGTGATCCGAAGGGGCATGTGCACCCCAATGTTTATAGCAGCAATGTCCACAATAGCCAAACTATGGAAAGAACCTAGATGTCCATCAACAGATGAATGGATAAAGAAGATGTCGTATATATACACAATGGAATACTACACAGCCATCAAAAGAAACGAAATCTTGACATTTGCAATGACGTGGATGGAACCAGAGGGTATTATGCTGAGCGAAATAAGTCAATCAGAGAAAGACAATTATCATATGATCTCTCTGATATGAGGAATTTGAGAGGCAGGGCACAGGGTTGTGGGGGGTAGGGAGGGAAAAAATGAAACAAGATGAGATCAGGAGGGAGACAAATCATAAGAGACTCTTAATCTCATGAAACAAACTGAGAGTTGCTGGGGAGAGGGAGGGTAGGGATAGGGTGGCTGGGTTATGGACATTGGGGAGGGTATGTACTATGGTGAGTGCTGTGAAATGTAAGCTTTCACAGACCTCTACACCTGGGGCAAATAATACATTATATGTTAATTTAAAAAATAAAATAAATAAAGCTACTTGGGACACACACACACACACACATTGAGATACCACCTTATACCAGTTAGAATGGTCAAAATTAACAAGACAGTAAACACCAAGTGTTGGAGAGGATGTGGAGAAAGGGGAACCCCTCTTACACTGTTGATGGGAATGCAAGTTGGTGCAGCCATTTTGGAAAATGGTGTGGAGATTCCTTAAGAAATTAAAAATAGAGCTACCCTATGACTCTGCAATTGCACTACTGGGTATTTACCCCAAAGATACAGATGTAGTGAAAAGAAGGGCCATATGTACCCCAACGTTCATATCAGCAATTGCCACAATTGCCAAACTGTGGAAAGAGCCAAGATGCCCTTCAACAGATGAATGGATAAAGAAGATATGGTCCATATATACAGTGGAATATTATACCTCCCCATCAGAAAGGATGAATACCCAACTTTTGTATCAACATGGACGGAACC
>CM052895.1:88377459-88431528 GCA_028534135.1 Potos flavus | reverse complement strand
TGTGGACTCTGAGAAACAAACTGAGGGTTTTGGAAGGGAGGGGAGTGGGGGGTTAGGTGAGCCTGGTGGTGGATTTTAAGGAGGGCATGTATGCATGGAGCACTGGGTGTGGTGCATAAACAATGAATCTTGGAATACTGAAAAATTAAAATTAAATTAAAAAAATAAATAAAACTATAAAAGTTTTAGAAGAAAACATAGACATAAATCTTCACGACCTTGGTATAGGTTATCTTATGGTTTCTTAGATATAATACTAAAAGAACAAGAAATCAAAGAAAAAAATAGATAAATTTGACTTCAACAAGATTCAAAACTTTTGTGCTCAGAATATACTATTAAGAAAATGAAAAAGCAGGGGTGCCTTGGTGGCTCAGTTGGTTAAGCATCTGCCGTCAGCTCAAGTCAAGATCTCAGGGTCTTGGGATGGAGCTCTACTTTGGGCTCCTTGTTCAGCAGGGAAGTCTGCTACTTCCTTTCTCTCTGTCCCTCCCCCTAGCTTGTTAGCATTCTCTCTTTCTCTCTCTCTCTCTAGTAAATAAATAATCTCAAAAAAAAAAAAAAAAGAAAAGAAAAGAAAATGGAAAAGAAAATGGAAAAGAAACCCAAGGAATTAGAGAAAATACTTGTAAATCATGTATCTGGTAAGAGTCAAATGTCCAATATTCTTACAAGTCAACAATAAAAGGACAAATAACCCAATTAAAAAATGGGCAAATAATTTGAATAGATATTTCTCTAAAAAGATATATATAAATGACCAATAAGCACATCAAAAGATGTTCAATATCATTAGTCATTACAGAAATGTAATTCCTAACTACAATGAGAAACTACTTTATACTTGCTAGGATGGAGAGAAAGAGAGAGAGAGAGAAGAAAAGTAAAGAAAGAGAGAGAGAAAAAAAGAAAAAGGGAGAAAGAAAGAAAACAAGTGTTGGTAAGGATATGGAGAAATTAGAAACCTTAATAATAGAGCCCCTCTGAAAAATAATTTGATACTTCCTCAAAATATGAAACACAGATATAATGACCCAGCAATTTTGCTCTTAGGTATATACCCAATAGGACTGAAAACATATGTTGAGACAAAAACTTACATACAAATGTTTATATAAATATCATTCATAATAGCTTAACGATGGAAAAAATGGCCATGATCTGATGAATGGATAAACAAAATGTAGTATATTCACACAATTGTTTATTTTTTCCAACATAAAAAGGAATTAAATGCTAATACATGCTACAATAAATTAAACATAAGAACACTAAGTGAAAGAAGCCAGACATAAAATGTCACATATTATACAATTCCATTTTGTGAGATGTCTAGAATAAGGAAATGTATAGAAGTAGAAAGTAGATTAGTAATTAGTAGCTTATAGATTACTGGTTAGGATAGGGGAGGAGGGTATAATGGTCAGTAACTGTCAATAGGAATGGATATTTTTTTGAGGTGATGTAAATAGACTGGCATGCAGTACCTCTACCCAATGATAATCAACATTATTAGTGAGGTAGTCTGCGTATCCACGAAAGCATATGCCCTTCAATATTTTATACAAATATTAACATACTATAAACACTGAATGCAAGTTGAAAGGGAAAAAAAGCCAGAGATTGGGAAAAAATATTTGTGTAAAAATATCTAATAAGGGACTTACATTAAGAATAGCTCTTTAAGCTCAACAATAAGAAAGCAAACAACTCAAATAAAAATACTGGCTTGAACAGACATCTCACCAAAGATGTAAAGGTGGCAAAAAGACACATGAAAAGATTTCAACATCATTAGTCATTAGGAAATTGCAAATAAAAACCATAATGAGATACCTATCCACATCCATTAGAATGGCCAAAATTAGAAAAGACTTGAGTATACCAGTTGTAGGTGAGAATGGAGAAGAATTGAAACTCTCATACATTGCTGTTAGGATTGTACTCACTTGGGAAAAGACTTTAGCAGTGTGCTAAAGTGTTAAACAGGCACCTACCATATTATACAACCATTTCATTCCCAGATACAATCCCAAGAGGAAAGAAAATATATATGTCTTTGCAAAGATTTATACATGAATGCTTATAGTATTTTTGTTTGCAATAGACAAAACTCAATAAAAAAAAAAAAACCTCAATCTTAAAAACTGGGCAGAAAATCTGAATCAATAAATATGTGAAAAGATGCTCAATATCAGTAGTCATTAGAGAAATGCAAAAAGTAAGTGCACAATGGGAAAGCATTACATACCTTTCAGAATGGCTTAAATTAAAAAGACAGACCATGGTAAGTGTTGACAAGGATGTGGAGGATTTGAAACTCATACATTGCTGCTGGGATTATAAAATAGTATAATCACTTTGGGAAGTGGTTTACAGTTTCTTTAAAACTGAAGCATCCTACTACCATATGATCTAGCCATTCCACTCCAAGGTACTTATCCAACAGAAATCAAAGCAAAAGTGCCTATCCAGACTTGTACAATGATGTTCATAGCAGCTTTATTTGTAATAGTCCTAAACTGGAAACATTCAAATATCCATGAATAGCTGACAAACTATGGAATATGCATAAAATGAATTCTACTCAGGCATGAAAGGGAATGAACTATTAATACATGCAACACGAATGAATCTCGGTTATGCTAAATGAAAGAAGGGAGGAGAAAAAGAATATATACTATATGATTCTATGATTACACTTGGAAATACAAATTAATGTATAGTTACAGAAAGGAAACTAGTGGTTGCCTGGGGGAGGAGTGCAGGGAGGGGTGGGAATAAAGGTTAACAAGGGATCATGAGGCACCTTCTGTGGGTGATGAAAATGTTCATTATTTGACTGTGGTGATGGTTTCATGGGTATATATAGACATCAAAACTTATGAAATTGTACACTTTAAATATGTATAGTGTATTATATAACAATTATCCCTCACTAAAGCTGTGATTTTTTTTTTGTACCAATTTCATTTTCCAGGTACCACAAATTTTAAATGATTCTAAATCTGTAATTTGATTCAGTCATAAAACTTCTAAATCAGCATTACGACTGACACTAAGGGAACAGAAATGCTCAAAACACTCATGACATCTCATTATCCACTGCCCTCAGAATCCAATAAAGTAGCTCCCCACAAGTACAGTCAGGTCCTCTTAGAAGTTCTTGATTCAGTTAAAGGATTTTCCCTTTTTTTTCCCAATGAAATGAGGAGTGAAAACTGGCAAGGATTTAAAAAGTTATTAAATATATTTCTGTAATTCCATTTTCAGTCTTCATGCCAATATGAAGTTCTTTCCCAATTTAAATTTAAATACAAAGCTTTTAATATCAGATTTTGCAAAACACCTATTAATTTCTGATATGCTATTATTTGAATGATTGGAGCATTACGAATATTATTAAAATAATCGAAAAAGTTATTACAGCATCACTGCACAAAATTTGTATTTATATATGTTTCAAACTTGGGTTTTTCATATTCCAAGTTGGTTTCGAACTGCTGTGATTTAAAAAAAAATAAAGCAAGAATAACAAAATAAGTCAGAATGATTCTGTATTCTGTAATGGCACATGTTCAGCAAAAGATGAACTGTTATTCCCCATAGAAAAAACTGTGATGGTGCCATTAGTCAATATGCTAGCCTTTTAGTTGATCTATGTTTATTACTCCCATATCTGCTCAAAATGATTTATTGTAAAATCCCCACATTTTATTATCATCTCATACGTTTTTCAATAAGGGACTGACTGTAATTTCTCACGGGGGTATTAACAGTAAAAGAAGGCTATTAGGATAGTGTTCTCCAGAGACCATTTGAAGTTAATAATACCTAGATACCTAGATAACTTCAGTGATCTGTGGATTGCAAGTTATGAAAGAAATTCTAAAGGTAAATTGCTAACTGAAAATTTCAGATGTGGAGGAGGTTACCTTGTTATCACACCTTAACATCAGCTAATTCACTAGGACTTTGGAACAGGGATTGAAAATAAGTCTGAAGCATAGAAAGAGAAGCTCATCTTGTGGTTGTACCAGTCTTATAGGTCAAGATTTTATCTATTCTTTGTACCTTTATATAGCTTTTTTCAAATTTTTATTTAAATTTTTGTTAGTTAACATATAGCTTACTATTTGTTTCAGGAACAGAATGTAGTAGTTCATTACTTATATGTAACTCCCAGTGCTCATCACAAGTGGCCTCCTTTTTTTTTTTTTTTTTGTTTTTTTGTTTTTTTTTGCAAGTGGCCTCCTTAATATCCATCGCTCATCTAGCCCATGTCCCCCCCACCTCCTTCCATCAACTTTCAGTTTGTTCTCTATCATTAAGAGTCTCATGGTTTGTTTCCTTCTCTCTCTCTCTCTTTCCTCCCATATGTTCACCTGTTTTGGGTTTTTTAAATTACACGTATGAGTGAAATCATATGATATTCATCTTCCTCCAACTGATTTATTTCACTTAGCATAATACACTCTAGCTCCATCTATGTTTGCAAATGGCACGATTTAATTCTGTATGATGGCTGAGTAATATTCCATTGTACATATATACCACACCTTCTTTATCCATTCATCAGCTGACAGATGTTTGGGCTCTTTCTATAGTTTGACTATTGTTGATAATGCTGCTATAAAATTGGGGTTCATGAACCCCCCCAAATCTGTATTTTTGTATAGTTTGGGTAAATGCCCAGTAGTGCAATTGCTGGGTCATAGGAGAGTTCTATTTTAACTTTCGAGGAACCTCCATACTGTTTTCCAGAGTGCCTGCACTAGTTTGCTTCCCATCAACAGTGTAAGAGGGTTCCCTTTTCCCCACATCCTCACCAACATCTGTTATTTCCTGTGTTGTTTCCTGTGTTTAGCCATTCTGACAGGTGTGAGATGGTAACTCATCATGGTTTTGACTTGTATTTCCCTGGTGATGAGTGAATTTGAACATCTTTCATGTGTCTTGGCCATCTAGATGTCTTCTTCAGAAAAATGTCTATTCATGTCTTCTCCGCATTTCTTAACTGGATTATTTGGTTTTGGGGTATTGAGTTTGATAAGTTCTTTATACATTTTGGATACTAACCCTTTATCAGATATGTCATTTGCAAATATCTTCTCCCATTCTGCAGGCTGCCTTTTAGTTTTGTTGATTGTTTCCTTTGCTGCGCAGAAGCTTTTTTCTCTTGAGAAGTCCCAATAATTCATTTTTGTTTTGTTTTCCTTGCTTCTGGGGATGTTTAAGAAGTTGCTATGGCCAAGGTCCAGAAATGGACCCACAACAATATGGTCAACTAATCTTTGACAAAGCAGGAAAGAATATCCAATGGGAATAAGACAGTGTCTTCAACAAAAGGTATTGGGAAAACCGAACAGCAACATGCAGAAGAATGAAACTGGACCATTTTCTTATACCTCATAAAAAAAATTCAAAACGGATGAAAGACCTAAATGCGAGACAGGAAATCATCAAAATCTTAGAGGAGAACACAGGCAACAACCTCTTGGACATTTATATGATTTATATAAAAACCAGGAATTTTTTTCTGGTGTAATTTTCATGATATGTATTCCATTAATTAATTTACCAAATATTTATGAAAGACCTACATTGCACTAAGTGCTAAGGATATAGTGATGAACAAATTAAAGTCCCTGTCAAGAAGTCACCAGCAACCTGGAGAGTAAGACTTCTCAGGTATTTGTGTCTTAGAGAATAAAGAGTGTTACCGAGTAGTATAATTTTTAATATCTATCTGTATATCTATCTATCTATCATCTATCTTTCCTTCCATCTTCCCTTCCTTCCTTCCATTCATCCCTTGCTCCCTCCATCCATCCATCTTTTATCCCTTCCTTCCGTCTCTTCTGTTTTTCCTTCCTCCTGTTCATTCACTCCCTCCTTCGCTTCCCTTGCCAACAAATGGGTATTTATCCTCAATTCACATTCCTGATTAGATGTTATTTTTTCCATAATAGTGGATTTTTTTTTTCCTGTGGAATCACAACACAGTCACTAGTTCTTCAGATCTACAGGACAGAGTTGTAACATCAAAGAGGAGTCTTTCCTGGGAAAGGAATAACTCACACATAGGGTTTTACAGAATGGATGAATAGGGGAAAATATATAAGACAAGATTTGTCCTATACATGATAAAGACTGTTACCTAAAGAGATTTAGAGCAATGTCATGAATGTTTAAATGTGGAGTAATATAGAATTGGATTCCAGTAGTGGTTTTGAATGACCCACCCATCATGCCCCTCAGAGTGGGCTCTGAGGAATTATTTAATCTCTTAAAGTTTTGGTTTCCTTTCCTTAATTTCATAGAATTATTGTGTTATTAAATCAAATGATCCATGCAAAGTGCTTAACACTGTGCCTAATACTTAGTAAGACTCAATAAATACTTACTGAATGGTCAGTATTTGTTAGAACTATCATATAAGATGCAATTATTCTGGATGACTAGAAAATAAGAGTTGAAAATATATGTATAAGTAGAATGCAAAAAGTATATTTCTAAATAACCTATAGATTAAATATTAAATGTTAATAGAAATTAGAAGGTGCTTTCAATAGAATAATGATAAAAATATTTATAAAAATGTGTGCAATGTACCTATGAAGTACTCAAAGGGAAATTTGAGGTTTAAATTCACATAGGACAAAAGAAAGGCTGAAAATTAATGAGCCAAGAATCCATCTTAGGAATTTAGAGAGATAACACCAAATTAAATCCAAAAGATATAGTAAGAAGGACAGTTTAGAGATATGAGCAGAAATTCAACAGAAAATAAACCTAAACCATACCACATAAAGATCAACAAAGCCAAAGTTGGTTCTTTAAAGTCGATTCTTAAAATTGATAAACCTGTAGGTGAGAGCCACTGATATATGCATGCATGTACAGACACACACACACACACACACACAAACACACACACACACACCACAATAACCATCAAGAATGGAAAAGGGGAACTCACTATAGATTCTATAGACACTTAAAAAATTGAAGAAGGTATTATAAAGGACAAAAATCTAGATGAAAGAGAGAAATTCTTAGAAAATGATAATTTAACAAAACTGATACAAGAATATAGTGGCATGAATACAAGGAACACGGGTAGATAATCTAGTAAATTTTTCCCTCATTACTGAATAATCATAATTTTGAAATATTTTGAAATTGCAAACAATGGTAGAGGGCATGAGGTTCTTTTTTAATCCAAAAGGAGAGTACTTTTAAAAGACTGAAGACCATTGGCATATATGTCATATAAGCAATTTATAATGGGCTTATTTATGAAGCCAACCTAAAAACATGGTAAGGTGTAAGTGTTCTGTACCTGAGGTAGCACTGGTGTCCTATACCAGATGGGTGTCCTATAATGTAACTCGATTCTGACACCAACTGCATGAAGACAGCATCAGATACCACAGGTTAAGGGCTCAGTCCCTTACCCACCACCCCCCGCTTCAGATGCCAATTTCAAGCCTATGTTGATACCTGTGCTTCTGACCAACAGGTCACACAACCCTATTCTTAGGTGTTGGGGAAGGTCACCAAAAAGATGTTGACCCCTAATTGTCCCCTGAGATGGACCTGGGCACTCAAAAGCTCTTACCCCACTGTTGTCCTTGGAATGTAGATTCTGCTTGTCTTTCCTGCTCCGAGAGGCTGCTCCAAGAATACAGCCTTGAGATGGTGATGTGGTTTTGAAAACCTGCACAGTACGTATGACTAAGCCCAATTAGGGCCTCTTTATACACTTTTAAGCTCTGGTGGGCTGGTACAGGGATCAGTTCATTTTGCTGTCACACAAGACAAGTCTCCGACTTAAGTTCCCTTTCCTCATTAAAATTGTTACCTACCAACTTAAAGTGGCCTGACTCTTTTTTGGTCTCCCCATGCCCTTGGAGTACAGGAACCAGTTTCAGATTACATCTGGGAAGCTCCTGGAAGGGTTGCGAACCAACACTGGACTTGATTAATTTGCTAAAGTAGCTCATAGAATTCAGAAAAAACATTTTACCAGATTTTCAGTTTTTTATAAACGGATATAACTTAGAAAAAGCCAGATAAAAGAGATGCTTAGATCAAGATTTGGGGAAAGGGTGTGGAGCTTCCATTGCCCTTTCTAGGTCTGCCACTCTCCCTGCATCTCCAGTGTTCACCAACTTGGAAGGTCTCTGAACCTTGACCTTTTGCATTTTTTTTTTTTAGCAGCTTCTTTACAGAGGCACAATTGATTAAGTCAGTGGTCGTTGGTGATTGACTTGAGCTCCAGTCCCTCTTTCATCCCCTGAGGTCAGGGGTGTGGGACTGAAATTTCTTATCCCGTAGTCCTATGGTTTGTTCACCTAGCAACTGGCCCCCATCTTTAGAAGAGGTCTAGAAGTCACCTCATTAACATAACAAGAGATATCTTTATGGTTCTCAATACTTAGAAAATTTCTATGGGTATTAGGAGCTCTGAGCCAGGAGCAGTGGATGAAGACCAAATATTAAATAATAATATTAAATAATCACAATACTACAATAACATAACCTGATTCTTCTGTAGCTATTTCATGTTTGGGGATTTTTGTGTGTGTGTTTTGCGTTTTTGTTTTTTTGTTTTTTTTTGCGATCCAGTGTTTATGAGAACTGAGGCTCGGAGCAGCCAGGAATCTTGCCCAAGGTCACATAATTTGTTATGGTGGAGGCTGGATCTCAAACAAGATTCCCTGTTTATAAATCAAGTATTCTTTTTTGTTGTAGCTGTTGCTTAAATCTATGTCCTTTATGTTGGTTTTAGATTAGGGAATTGAAATAAATTAATTTGAGTTTGTGACATTAGTTTATGTTTTGTAATTTTGCTTTGTGTTTCTCATTTTCAACAATATATAAGCTTATATAGACCAATTTCGGATCAGTTTTAGTTCAGTTTTCAGATTTTTTCCATTCTTGGGTAAGGCACCAAAGACAGTCATCTCTAGGGAAGACAACTGGAAGGTCCGCTAATCTTTTTCTAGCTCCTTCTAGCTAGTATAGAAATGAGGACAACAAGTAAACAGATTTAATGGTCTTTCTCTTACTTCCAGGCTAAATGACTCATACTACAGGTTTTCTTTCCTTTTTCCTTTCCTTCTTTTCTCCTTTCATTTCTACCTTTCCCTCTTCCTTTCTTCCCTCCTTTATTTTTACCTATTTGCATCTAAGATTCACTGGGCATGGTGCATAAACAATGAAATCTTGGAATGCTGAAAAAATTAAATTAAATTTTAAAAAATTGTGTTTTTTTTAAATTCACAGGATTCTACTTGCTAACATTCAAAGTGATTTATGGAGAAGACCAAAAATTGCAGCCTACTGTCGAGGAATATAAGAAGGAAGCAAATAATTGAAACATAATATGATAAAGAATAGAGGAGTGTTCAGTACAGAAATGGTAAAAACACTAAAAATGACCAACGAGCTCAACTCTTCTATTCAAAGAAGAGAGTGATTTTCAAAAAGACAAGAGTAAACACTCAACCAGAAATTCAGTAGTAGGCTTCATGAGACCAAATAAACTTCTTTCACTGAACAAGTATTTGCTGACCAAAAACTATGTGTCCAGCACTGATTTAATCATTGGGAATTCTGCAGTAACCAAAACAGAACAGGGTTTGCTTTCGAAGCTTGTATTTTAGTGGGAAAGGAAAATAATAGATAATTTAACACACACACACACACACACACACACACACACACACACACACATAAGGTCAAATACGAGTGCCATGAAGAATAAAGGAGGGAAGGAGGGGCAGAGTGAAGGGCAGTGAGTGAACATGGAATGATGCTAATTTATATAGTAGGCTCAGTGAATGCTTCTCTGATATATCTTGATGCAGTTCTGACATTTGAATAAAAGCATCAGCTAAGTGAGGGTACTAGCCACGTGGCTATCAAGGGAAATACTGCACAAGACAGAGAAAAGAGAAAGTGCAAAGACTCTGAGGTACAAGCCTGGTTGACATATTTAAGGACCACTGAGAAAGCCAGCATGGCTGGAATGGTATGAACTTGGTGGAGAGTTGTGGGAAGTTTGGCAGGAGAGGCAGTGAGAGTATTTAAGGAGACTCTCAGGGTCTGTACTTGTAATTACATGGATCTGGATGGGAGAGTCCCATATTCTAGTTAAACAATACTTTTAATAAAGAGCAATGAAGAATATTAAAAAAATGAATCAAAGTGAGGCTATTCTGGCTCACGTGGAAATTTTAAGTTATATGCAGTTTTTCACTCTCATAAATTAATAGTTTCACGAACCTAGTTGTAGAAACATTATTTTCCTGTTAACAAATTAATATTCCGTTTTTTTTTCTTTTGTGGGAGTTCGCATTTTAGCCCTAAGTATTACTTTCTAATGGGGATAAAATAAAGGAGTTTTTTTTTTACAGGGGAGCCAGGATTTTATATATTAAAAGGCCAAAAAAAATCTATAAATATTGACAGTATGCCATCATTAAGGTTGAGGGATATGATGTCACTTGACTCAGTGTGTCACCCTAACAAGTATTTAATGAAAACCTGCTAGGTCACACATCCTTTAGCAATACAAACCTGCTTAAAAAACAGATGGCCTGATTTCTCAGTGTTTTGCAGTATAGTTCCTGTTATTAAAGTGGTCTCTGACTAGAAATGGGAGCAAAATTATTTAGAATTTTACTAGCTTAATAAAATTTGTATCCCAGTAGAGTCAGCAGATCTGAGTTCAATCCCAGTCTCTATCACCTACTATCTGCAAGTGGCCTGAGCAACTCAGGTGCCTCCTCAGTTTTCTTACCTGTAAGATGGAGCTCATGATAACTTGCCTGGTTATTTCATGAGGACTGGAAACATTATCAAAGCAGTGGGAGAGCATAAGGTAAAAGGATTGATAGTTTATTAAGGAGTGAGGAAGTAGAGCAAAATCATGAACAAAACTACTGTTATTAATGGAAATAGTACAATATGGAGAAAAAAAGGGTTTGAATTCAGATCCTAGCTTTTATGCCTAGATTTTTGGCCAAATTCTTTAACTTCTTCAAGTTTCAGTCTTGTCAAAAGTAAAATGAGGATAATTATGGTACCTTCCTCTCAGAATCGCTGACAGACCATTTTTGCTAAAAGACTTGAGAGAGCGCTCATGAAGTGTTTAGCAGGGTGGCTGGCACATCTCAAATGAACGGTAACTTGTAGCTTTTAAGGATGTTGGAGATGATAATGATGATGATGACCCTGCTCGTGAGCCATAATTGTAAACAACAGAAACCACTCTGACTGATTTAAGCCGAAAAGGAATTTATTAAAACAATATTGGTAGCTCACAAAGGTACAGGGTAAAGGACTGGAAAAATCAGGCTCTGAAAACAGGCAAGAACCATCGGAATTCAGGTAACCAACGTCATAGGCCTAGCCATGCTCAGAACCAGGGGTGGGGACAGCACTGAACAAAACAACGTCATGTGTTGCACAGCAGCCACGAGGCAGAAATAATGGTAATTTTGCCCCCGGTGCTACTGGAAACCTAATTGCTACTGCTCCCTTGTCTGCGTCCCCTGCTTTCCTTGAATCACTAGTTTCCGTCTCAGGTTTTCGCTTTTGACAAGCAAAGCCAAGGCCTCATGTATGTGTCTGAGTTTCACGAGGCCTGGGTAAGCTCTCGTCTAGACCTTGTTTCTCCCACAAAGGCTCAAAAGATGGAAAATTTCCTGCACCACAATACAAGAAAGAGTTTCTAATCATGGAGAGAGAGAGAAACCCATCAAAATGCTGAGTACTTCTAGCATTCACTAGAAACAGTGAAGAGGACATATACCCATAATATTTAGAGATGCCCTGAATGTAGGAGAAATGAACCACTTGTTTGAGCCTTGCCTGTGATTGTTTTTGCCACCACCTAACTGATGCTTATTGCCTCCTGCTTTCCCCAGGACCATACTATAAATATTCAGCACAGAGCCTTTTGGATACTTTGTGAACTTTTGGAGACTCTATGCTATTTTCTTGTGGCAGCAGATGGCATGAGAGGGGGTCCTCAATACAAACCATAGTTTATGAAGAATATTATCATTTGACAAAATTCAGGAAGAGCAAATTAAGTAGCATGATCTATTTCATAGTAGTTTCTGAGTGAGTGAGCAGTAACCAAAATTCATCATGAAGAACAAAAATTATTGATATTCTACAAATATTTATTTGGAGAGAGAAGGACAACCCCAAGCCATACTTGCCCAAAATACATCCTAAAAACAAAATAGACTTTGCATACTCCAAATATATACAGTTTAAGTGATTAAAAGAATGTGAAAAGTTTAATTCTGACCATGTCACACTTTTTGCTACCAACATGTCTTTCTTATTAATCAGTCTGGTTTGGACCACTCTTCCTCTGGGATTTTTTGGGGGTTGGTTTGGTGTATTTGTTTTTCTGATTCTAGAGATGCCACTGAGAGGCTAAGAAGTGCTTTTTTAAGGCCTACTGTGTGAGAAGACCAGGCTGTAACACCCAAGTTCCCAAAGTATAGATAACCATGGTGAGCCCTCTCAATTTGTGCAGGGTACCGAGAATACTGAGAATTACACAGCCTGCATATATATTGCAGCATATATACAATGATCTCAATTCCTGAAATTAGGTTGAGGTCAGCCCAAGGTGCCAATGCCCCCCAAGACACCCTTAATTCTCGTAGGCCAAATGTAAGTCTTTCCTAAAGGAGGGTAATGTATTTCTAGAGCTCATATACTTTCTCACATACAATGCCTACTACGCTTTATAAAACAATGAGGCACACTGGTAGACCATACAACATTAATGACACTACAGGAAAATAGATAATATAAATAGACACACAGAGTCTCCAGGTATGGGAGCACTGATATGCAGACATTTAAGTAAATATGCTTTCTACACAAAAAAGAAATAAGCAATTGATAGTTTTTACAGAAAACGGAAACTATGAAAATAAAAAAAAAATAGTGTGGAAGTTCGTCAAAAAATTAAAAACAGTGCTACCTTATGACCCAGCAATTGCACTACTGGGTATTTACCCCAAAGATACAGATGTAGTGAAAAGAAGGGCAATATGCACCCCAGTGTTCATAGCAGCAATGTCTACAATAGCCAAAATGTGGAAGGAGCCAAGATACCCTTCAAAAGATGAATGGATAAAGAAGATGTGGTCCATATACACAATGAAATATTACTCAGCCATCAGAAAGGATGAATACCCAACTTTTGCATCAACGTGGATGGGCCTGGAGGAGATTGTGCTGAGTGAAATAAGTCAAACAGAGAAAGTCAATAATCATATGGCTTCAATTATTTGTGGCACATAAGGAACAGTATGAAGGACATTAGGAGAAGGGAAAAATGAAGGGGGAGTGGGAGACAATCCATGAGAGACTATGGACTCTGGGAAACAAACTGAGGGTTTTAGAAGGGAGGGGGGTGAGGTGGTGGGTGAGGCTGGTGATGGATATTAAGGAGAGCAGGGATTGCATGGAGCAATGGGTGTTATATGCAAATAATGAATCAAGGAACACTACATCAAAAACTAGTGATGTATTGCATGGTGACTAACATAACACAATAAAAAAATAAAAAAATAAAAAGATTCAGTAACTAAATAATAAATTATGTGAAATGAAAGACTCAAAGGATACGTTAAAATCAGAATTCAGACAACCAAAAAGAAAGTCAGCATACCAGATCATATGTAAAAATATATCAAATAACCAGAAGGAAACACAGAGTCAAAATGATTATAACATGAAGAGTTCAATCATTTGTACTATTAATGTCCCAGAAAAGGAAAAGAGAATAGAACAAAGATAGTATTTGCAAAGATAATGTCTGAAAACTGATAGACATTAAGCCACAAGACAAAATAGAGTCTTAAAAGGTTTTATCTGAAGTATTAACCCAAAAGAAATGAAGTATATGTCTATACAAAGACTTGTACTCAAATGTTCATAGGGCTTTATTTGTAATAGCTCCAAAATGAAAAGAAAAATACCTGAAAGTCTATAAATAGGTGAATGGATAATTTATGATATATCTTTATAATAGACTACTAAGCAATAAAATGTAGTGAGCTATAGATACACAGAATGACATGTATTAATCTTTAAATCATATTTTAAGCTACAAAATCTGGGCAAAAAAAAGAATATGAACCATTTGATTTCATTTATAGAAAACAACCATTTGTACTTACATAAAGCAGATGGATAGTGGTTGTTTACAGATAGACGTGGAGGGAGGAATGGATTATGGAGAGGCATGAGAACACCTTTGGTTCTTGGTGGAAACATTCATTTTATTGATTATGGTGATGTATATTTTATGTGTATTTTTGACATGTCAATTATACTTTCATAAAGTTCTCTCTCTCTCTCTCTGTAGGTAGATGTCTATCTATCAGAACTAAATAAAAGAGTTGATATAGCTGTTTTATATCCAAAAGTAAATTTTAGATGATAAAATTTAAATATCAGAAATGATAAAATTTTCAATTCATCAAAAAAAATAACTCAAAATCAGAAACAGAATTTGACAGAAATAGAAGAAATAGCCAACTCCACAATTACTGAGGAAAGATTTTAATCATTTATGTCAATTATATATAGAAAAAGCAAACAAAAATCAATAACATAGAATATTTGAATAGCACTGTCAGCAAACTCAACCTAACAGAGCTATAGAACACAACGATGTACATATATTCATTTCAAAACCAAAAGCGTAACTTCAAACAACTGACCTCATGCCAAGCTGTAAAAAGCAAGTCTTAAAACATTGTAAGGAATTGAAATTTATACTGTTTCTGGCCATACTGCAATGCAAAATTATAAGTCGAAACACCTCATATATTGAATATTAAGAAATATTCTTCTTAAAAACCCCAAGTGTCAAAGCAGAAATAATAATGGAAATTAAAATATATTTTGGAGTGAATCAGAATGAATATATCAAAAATTAAGCCTTGGGGGGTACAGATAAACCCATGCTTACATGTAAAATTATGACTTTTAATGAAAATATTAGTATATGAATATAAGATGAAATCAACAAGCTAAGCTCTATTTCAAGGAAAAAAACCTGCAAAATAAACCCAAAATAAGTAGAAAAAAGAAAAGAATAGAAGCTGATAAAATAGAAAGCAAACATAAAATAGAGCCGATTAACACAGTTATGAAACTTGATTATTTTAAAAGACTATCAACATTGGTAAATTCCAGATGACAGTAAATGAAAGAGAAAAAGGGAAGTCTTGTAATTTCATTTTAAATGTTCACTTTAGCCCAGAGTTGTTTTAACAAAGATGTTTTATTTTTGTTCTCTGCTTGGTTCTTGTTTGACTGCTTGTTTTTATTCTAGATGGAAGTACTTTTTGCAATTTTCTTTCATTTTAATCCTGTATTGATTTCTAACTTTATGGCACTGTGATCATAGAAATATTGTTTGAATTATTTTTTGGGGGGGAATGTAGTGAGGTATACATTTTGGGGTATAATGTGCAATCAGTTTTCACAAATATTCTACATGTAGTTGTAAAGTTACAATTTTTGTTGTCAGGGTTTATATTTTTATTTATGTCTGTTGTACACACTTACTGATTATGTTGTTTAGGTCTTTTACATTATTAGTGATGGTTTCTTGGGCTGCTTCAGACTGATGTATATGTTAAAGTAAATGATTATCACAAGACTTTATTATACATGTTAGTTTTATCATAGCTGTATAATATATTTTGGCTTGTTTCCACACTTATACATTCTAATATAATCTTACACAAACATGTACATGCATATGAGAGAGTTGTCACTGTTTTCAATAAAAGCTATAAATTTTTAAAATTTTTAAATAAAAAATAAATAAAGTAAACCATTATCAGTTTATCTTGTCTATTTCTGTTTGCATTGCCTATAGTATCTTTCTAAAATTTGTGGTGTATTATCTGGTGCAAAGACATGAATAACTGTATCTTCTTTATATATTGTGGTTTTCAGCATTGTAAAATACTCTTTCTTGCCTGATGTTATTTTTGGCCTGATTTATCTCTTGTTTGATAGCAAGATAATGATCACTATCTTTTCTTATGAATTTGCCTGGTAGATCTTTGCTGTCCTTTTATTTTTTATCTTTTTGGGTTCATTTTAAGTTATGCAACTCATATACAATCAAATTGTATTTTGCTTTGTTAGCCAATTTGAAAATGTTTTTATTTTAATGGAGAACTGAGTACATTAGCTATATTCACATGAGATAATATTTGTTCTTGGTCCTGAATTTAATTTATGATTTATTTAGAGCATATGTAGACTTTCACTGTGGTTGATTTTCCCTGTTTTAAAAAAATATTTTAATAGTTAGGAAAGTTTACATTTTTATTTTCTTCAGTCCTTAGTTTTCCTTTAATTTTAATACTTTCTGTGGTTTTCTACTATAAGGAATAATGAAGTTAATTAATAACCACTTCTTTCTTCCACTAACTAAAGATAGGATAACTTGAGCATTAAAAAGAATGATGGCTGAATTTCTGTTTTGCATTTGTTTAATAGTAATCAAATCAGCAAACTCCAAGATGTAGGAAAATCAACAGGACTTAAAAGTTAATTTCTGTGTCTTGTCAGATAAAGGGCTGGTTTCCAAAATCTATAACTTACCAAACTCAACACCCAAAGAACAAATAATCCAATCAAGAAATGGGCAGAAGACATGAACAGACATCTCCCCAAAGAAGACATACGAATGGTCAACAGACACGTGAAAAAATGTTCAACATCACTCGGTATCAGGGAAATACAAATCAAAGCCACAGTGAGGAGCTACCACCTCACATGGGTTAGAATGGCTAAAATTAACAAGTCAGGAAATGACAGATACTGGCGAAGATACGGAGAAAGGGGAACCTTTTTTACACTCTTGATGGGAATGCAAGCTGGTACAGCCACTCTGGAAGATAGTATGGAGGTTCCTCAAAAAGTTGAAAATAGAGCTACCCTATGACCCAGCAATTGCACTACTAGGTATTTTCCCCCAAGATACAAGTGTGGTGATCCAAAAAGGCACCTGCACCTCAATGTTTATAGCAGCAATGTCCACAATAGCCAAACTATGGGAAGAGTCAAGATGTTCATCAACAGATGAATGGATAAAGAAATGTGGTATACACACACACACACGTGCGTGTGTGCGCACGTACACACACAATGAAATATTAGTCAGCCATCAAAAAGAATGAAATCTTGCCATTTGCAACAATGTGGATGGGACAAGAGGGTAAGTGAATTTATGCTAAGTGAAAGAAGTCAATCAGAGAAAGAAAATTATCATATGATTTCACTCACATGTAGAATTTAAGAACAGAACAGAGGAGCATAGGAGAAGGGAGGGAAAAATAAAACAAGACAAAATCAGAGAGGGAGAGGGAGACAAACCATAAGAGACTCTTAGTCACAGGAAACAAACCGAGGGTTGCTAGAGGGGAGAGTGGGGGCGGGGTAACTGAGTGATGGGCATTATGGAGGGCATGTGATGTAATGAGCACTGGGTATTACATACAACTAACGAATCACTGACCTCCACCTCTGAAAGTAATAATATACTGTATTCTAATTAATTGAATTTTTTTTAAAAAGCTAATTTCTTCAATGAAACATAGCAAGGAAAAGAAATAGGCAAAGGGGGAAAACTCAAAATTAAAAGAGAATTAGGAGATATATCAAACAATTCATTAGCCTTATTTGGATCCTGACTCAAACAAGCAAAATGTAAACACATACATACATTTGTAAGAGAATTGGGGAGATATAAATACTGACTGGTTATCCAATGGTTCTTAGAAATTATAATGATGCTTGTAACAATGTTATTGTGGACATGATCTGATTTTGGAATGAGTTTCTTTTTTATTGGAAAAACATACTAAACATCTATGGAACAAATTATACCTACACTTTACTTCTAAATAATTTGGATGGGGGTGCATAGAGTATGTATCTAGAGATAAAAAACATGATTTGCTATAAATTGCTGATTGTTAAAGCTGGGTGATGGATACATGAATTTATTTATTTTTTATTTTTTTAAAGATTTCATTTATTTATGTGTCAGAGAGAGATGAAGCACAAGCAGGGGGAGCGGCAGGCAGAGGGAGAAGCAGGCTCCCAACTGAGCAAGGAGCATGATGTAGGACTCGATTCCAGGACCCTGGAATCATGACCTGAGCTGAAGGCAGATGCTTAATCAACTGAGACACCCAGGTGCCCCTTGATATATGACTTTATTATTTGCTATCATTTTAATCATCGTATACATTTGCAGTTTTCAATGTGAAACAGTCGCAAAAAAGAATAATTCATTAGAAGACATTAATATATTTTATACTGCCAAAAGTTCATAGGAAAACATACCCTTCCCCACAAAAATAAGACTTTGCAAAAACAAAATACAAGTCAAAAAAATAATACATGTCATTGAATACCACTTAAGATTGCTGAGATACTAACCATTACTCTGAACATTGAAAGGCAGCTATGCTCACCACTATACCACCAACGCCGCACTACTCTGAACATTGATAACTACAGGTAGTAAATAAGTATTTTGCTTTTGCCTTGTGAGCCCTATCAGGGGAATTAAATAGTCCTGGTAAATGGGAGGGATTTCTTTTGTAAAGAATTCTAGAATAAGTGCAAAAGAGACGATAGAATTAGAAAAAAAAACCCACCATTTTGCAATCCATAACAAAATAGCTGATTCAAGTACATGGTCATCAAAACCGTTTAATGAAATTAATGAGGGCTTTATAGAGGAAGAACCAGACTGCCATCACCTATAATCACAGATCAATCTTAGCATCACTGAAATTGAGACATTGTCCCTTCGCATGATATAAACAATTATGAATTCTCGAAAATTGAAATTCTTCCTGAATTTGATCAGAGTTGGAGCTCCACATTCCAGTCTATAGAAAATGCAGTCATGATATTAGCCACTTCATGCAATTAGTGCTTCCTGCTTAAATACTAATTTAAACAAACCACATATAAACAAATTTCATTAGAAAAACTTGAATATAGATTTGATATTAGACCAAAGTAATTGGAGTTGATTTTGTTTTGTGATAATAATGACATTTTGATATGTAAGAAAATGTTATTTTTAAAATATTATTTATTTATTTGAGAGAGAGAGTGAGTGAAAGAGAGCATGAGAGGGGGGAAGGTCAGAGGAGGAGGGAGAAGCAGACTCCCCGCTGAGCAGGGAGTCCAATGTAGGACTTGATCCCAGGACCCTGGGATCATGACCTGAGCTGAAGGCAGACGTTTAACCTACCAAGCCACCCAGGCGTCCAAGAAAATGTTATTTTTGTGATATACATAGAAAGACCTTGGAGTTAAATGACAGTGTATCTGATATTTGTTATTAAACACTCCAGAAAAACACCTCAGAGTATTAGATGAAATAAGAATGCAAAAATTTAGATGGTTATTGGAATTGGGTAATTGGTAGAGGGAAGTGGTTTATACAATTCTCTTTTGGGGTATATTTAGAAATTTCTGTACTAAGCAGTTTAAAAAAATGAAATACAAAATCTGTCTGATATGATTTACAAACAAACCACGGTACCTGAGACATATGTAAAATGAGTCTACAACATTTTGCTAATGAAGTCATTAATCTTTACACCCAGTCCTTAAAACATATACACACATGCAAATCCAGGGCTGTGTGTGCTTTCTGAAAGGTATTTATCACTTTCAATTTTACCAGTTCACACAAGTTGAGGAGAGTAAATCACAACTGTCTTATAGCAAGCAGTCTGAAACTTGACATTTGTGATAAAGAACAGGCAAGAAGTCAGGAATTATATGCCCTAAAAGGCTTCTCCCCACCCCACAATAAGCTCAATTCATCAAGCATAAAGGAGAAATTACTCAAGGACTTAAAATGTACAACTGAATACCAGAGAATTCATGCATATACAGAATATGTGCAACCCGGTAATGTCCTTGTAAGCCAAGTATATCTTTTCACTGGAGTCAGTCAAAGCAGGTCTGAGTAATCAATTGACAAGATCCTTTTTTAAAAATTTTTTTAAGTAGAACTTTTTTTTAATCTTTCCACTAAACAGAATCTTATGACACAGAAGAATATGAAACAGCTCAGACTAAGGATTCAGAAATGATGAGTTTAATACATTTCCCTGCTTCTTATTAGCTGGGTGAAGCTTAGATGCTTAATAAAATGGGTGTAATAACTACTTCATTGTTTTGTGGCATTTTCTGATTTTCCTTTGGAAACCTCCCCTTCTGTGCTTTTTATTGATAGATCCTCTTATGCCATTCCAGGGGTAGGCAGGGGTTCCAGGCCTGATGAGTCAGTCTTCCCTTGTGTTGGCTCTAGCAGGATTTCCCAAGTTCTGCAATATTGAATTTGGAGCTGGATCACTTTATTGTGGGGGGATCAACCGGTCTGTTGTAGGATGTTTAGCAGCATCCCTGTCCTCTCCCCACCAGATGCCATTTGGATGCCCAAGTTGTGACAACCAAAATCATCCTAAGGCATTGCCAAATGTGCAAAACTGAAATTCATGGGACACTGGCAACTGGCTCAGGGATAGGGTGTGTACCTAAAGTTGGTCTTGTTGGAGTCAATTATTGGAATTACTGAGTAGGAGCTGCACTCTTTTCACTGGGTTTGCTCAGCTAGGGGGTTGTAAGTTTGAAACTAAGGTAAATTTATTGCTACAATGTGTCAAGGCCTTCCCTGAACCTAAAAATAGTATAGCCAAGAGATAAAGAGAAAGGAAAAAAAAACTGGCCTTGGTGATCTTGTTTAAAAGTTGTATCTAGCCATTTCCGAAGCAAGGTATCACTAGACTTTGTTTTTTTTTGTTTCGTTTCGTTTTTATTTTTTTAATTTTATTTTTTCAGTGTTCCAAGATTCATTGTTTATGCACCACACCCAGTGCTCCATGCAATATGTGCCCTCCTTAATACCCACCACCAGGCTCACCCAACCCCCCACCCCCGTCCCCTCCAAAACCCTGTTTGTTTCTCAGAGTCCACAGTGGACTTTTTAAATACCATGCAACAATGTGCTTTCCTTACTTTCTGAGTCAGTCTGAACAGGCTTTGAAGCACTTGCAAACTAGAGGCTAGCTGTACTGTATAAGCAGGGCTGGAGTAGGAACTCAGATCCATTCCATGTTCCATGAGGCAGGCTGAGATGAGCATTTTTTTACGTCTTTGTGATATAGATTCCTACAAAAACCTGAGACAGGTTTTGAGGCCTTTTTTCCTAAAACATGCAGGTAAAAATGTAATTTTGTGCCTCCTTTCAGTGGACTCGGGAACAGCTCCCCAAAGTCCTAAAGATTTTAAATTTCAGATGTGAATTAGAGAGCTTTATATTCTAAAATGGGTTCTGATGTTAGCACATGGCCTGAAACTTTCAAACAAATTTAATTATGTCTCTAATATTTCTTTTTTTTTTTTTTTTAAGATTTTATTTATTTATTTGACAGAGAGAGAGATCAGAAGCAGGCAGAGAGGCAGGCAGAGAGAGAGGGGGAAGCAGGCTCCCTGCTGAGCAGAGAGCCCAATGTGGGGCTCGATCCGAAGACCCTGAGATCATGACCTGAGCCGAAGGCAGAGGCTTTAACCCACTGAGCCACCCAAGCACCCCTCTAATATTTCTTTCTTAAAAACACAGAACAAGAGCCCAGTGATACCTTTGGCAGTCTCCAGAGTCCCCATTCTCAGTGTCAAAGCCAGAAGATGATCAGGATGAAAAAGAGAGATCATTTGTTTCTATTGTATTAAAAAAGACAGAGACAGTCTTGTGCCTGGCGATTATTCCCTGCCACACTGAAACCCAATATGGTAGGTAATATCGTCATCCCCATTTTAGGGGAAACTGAGGCAGAGTGAGGGGAAATGACTTGCTTCTGGGTACATAACTATGTGATAGCATCAAGTCAGGCCCTCAGACCACTTTCTCACTGTCTTCACAACATCACCTATGTGAATCTAGAGCCCATGTTTCTCTGCAACCACATGTGCTTTTAAGTTTTGGCTTGAAAATCAGTCTGCCTTTATGCAGCATCTTTAACTAAGTCCTCCAAAGGAATGTTCTCTGTGAGGTGTACCTGTAAACCTACCATCAGGCACCTGGAGGACCAAAGACCTCCAGCAGCTAGTGAGATTATCTTGATTACTGGCTTTTAAAATATGGCCGACTCCCAAATACCGTGGGAAACTCAGAATCTTCATCACTATCTCTGGCTTCTTGTGAGGATCATGTCTTGCTTATCTCTTATTCACAATCTCTGCTTCCATTGATCTTTAGCTTTTATGTGTCCCTTTCTCTAGCTATTTCCTTTTCTATAATCATCATTAAACAAATGCAGAACATAGCCGTTTTCCTATTTTCTCCATGTGTCACCTCTCTATATATTAGACTTAATTTTTTTAAGATTCAGTAGAAACGTAGACTTGTAACATCTAATTAGTTCTTTGGTCCTTTAGTTTTAAGGAGCAATGATTTGGCAGGAAATGACATTGTTTTCAAAGCAATTACCATTCTGTAAGTTTGACATTGATAACCTGACATATAAATATCTTGTTCTTTACCGCTGTTGTGCTAAAACATCAAAATCACAAAATAATGAGAAAGCTAGGTAAATCCACCTCTGTCCAATGGAAAGGAAAAGTTATTCTAATTACCTAAATTATGTCTAGCCACTTTAATATTCTAACAGCTTTGGTGGTATTAATTGGATTTAGAAATGGAGTTAAATAACATACACAAAGCTTACTGATTTTCTCTGAGGCAATGATGAATTTGCAAGTGAGAATGCTTCCTAGAAATTCAGCTGGCTGAAATCCAAGGCAACAATCTATATATAGAATTTATTACTTATTTCTCAAACTTCCTAACCTTCTAAAAATATGATAGCCCCCTTATCTGTTGCTGTGCCAGATTTGGAGCTCATCGGTGCAATCAATACTGTTATAATTTATTTATATAAATTAAAGAGCTAAATGTAAGCTTTTGGAGGAGGGAGTGTAGAGGGTGATATTTTGGTCAAGGGATCTTGGAATACCATAATTCTGCCCCAGAGTATAGCCTGCCACCCTCTCTTTGAGGTTCCCAGCAGAACTACAAATGGCAAAAATGAATACAGGTGTTCTTTGTGATTGTGCTGAAGCTCTAGAAATGGAGCTTTCTGGTAAGCTTGAAGAGCACCTGGATTACACTGAAAGCACAAGGTATATGGCTTAAGGCCCAAGGTGATACCACTCCTTCCTGGGGAATGAGGCCCAGCAGGTGTTCCCGAATCTGACCAAATTATCTTCTCTTCTTAGTTTAGAAAAGAAAGGTGAGGAAGGATTCATCTGGGGCAGAAGGAGAGGAAGATGTTTCTTCCCAGCTCCTCCTCCCGTGCCATTGCCGCTGTGCCACAGTCCTTTACAAATAAGGAATATGGAACACATGTGTGACCTAAGATAATTGCATCTTAATTTATTCTCATCGCCTTGTTTTTCATCCACTTCTACTAGTGAAAAGGGAATGAGGTTGATAAGAACACAGCTATTGTAAAATATCTCAGGCAATAAGATAGAAATTTTGAAATATCTCCTGTAATAGGAAGCATTAAGGAATAATTTCTCATGCTATATTTTAATACTTACTGGGGTCTGGGAAGCTGTGAAAAAGCCAGTCTCTAGGAGGCAATGTTATTTTGAGGTTCTATTCCCAATATTGTATGTGATTAATAAGCACAGAGAAATTCAATTTAAACAAAGTGCTTTGCACATTAAAAATGAGGCCTACACATATACCATGGAAATGAGTTTTAAATGAGACAGTTACCACCAACTAAGTTTGTAAATGAATTATTACTATCAATTTAAAGCTTTCTAAAAGCTTTTATTGTTAGGTTGCTTGGCTTTAAAAGGTAAATTAGGGATGTAAAAATATGGTCATGCAACATAGCCATGACCAAAAGATGCTACTGAATCTTATTTCTACTTTATCCATACATTCATGGAGATATAAATTCATTAACAAACTGGCCTAGGGCAGAGCAGAGAAGTGGAAGAAATTAAGTTTGGGGAGCTCTCAGTCTCTTCTTCCAGAACTTTTTGCCCTTTTTCTGGCATTGAACTCTAGCCTTTATTCTTGCTAATCACAATCTGCTCTTGGGAAAAACTCTGACATAAGCCATTTTCAGGTAGTGTAAATTTTGGTCCCTGTATTTCCTGTTCAAGAGGATTGTTATGCCTTTTGACATTTTGGCTTTGTAGCTTATTAATAACGTCAAGCACGAAATAACAAGTGGAAGAGATTTTCTTAGATAGAAGGATCTTCTCACTACCCAAGCTACTTAAATTAAAGTTAGGGGCACTTTACTTCACCTATTTTTAGTCCCCTTGGTATAACTGAAGAATTGTCATATTGCAACTCAAAACAACACATTACCTCAGAATGACAAGATATTATCTTTCCATCTTTTATCCTTATTTGAGAAGTAGTAAGTGGATCAAACCCTAACACAAGAGATTTTTCACAGGCCTTGTAAATACAGCATTTACTCCTGCATCCCTCTGACAAATTATTTGATTCAGAGTTTAGGGGGATTGAATGTCAGAGGGGGCTAACTGGGGGATACCTCAGTGCATCCGTGAGTCCAACCATGACTCATTTTCTTGATCCTGGTGAGATGGATTTCCACAGAAAGTCTTTTAGATCAAAATTCTAGGTAGGATAAATGGGTTCTGTCATCTTATCTTGATAATGATTTTCATCATCCTCAATTATCATGAAGGCACCCAGAAACAGGAATTGATTTCCCTCTTATTTTGCCAAATTACAGCACACATTTAAGTTCCTAGGTTCCATAGTACTAGATGACAAATAATTGCTTGTATTCAGTCAATGAAGCCCAAATAATTTGTGTTTTTTGAATGCAGTTGTTAAACATGATCTTAATCAATGAAATCAGTAAATCAGTTGTAAATAAGCAAGCTGTCATTGTTATTGCCCCATTTTGTGACCCATTAGGCATATCCTATTTTCTACAATTCTGAGTTCCAAGAGAGGGAAAAACTGCACCTTCTGGACGGAATCAGCATAGAGCTTGAAGCTTAGGGACTATTTTGCAAATGTTTCAGGTAATTAGTTTCCAACATAGTGTCCCCATTATGACAATCCCTGAGGCAACATATGGAAGGTACTATATTGTCTGACAGCTGAAAAGTGTTTCAGAGTATATGCTTTGAGGCAAAGCATTCCTCAATTCAAATCTTGCCTTCTCCAGTTACTAGCTGCATGTATGGGTTAGGGTAACACTAGCTGCTGTAAAAAAACAAAAACAAAAAAAAACAACCCTAAATCTCAGCGGTTTAATACAAAAGACATCAGGGGCACCTGGGTGGCTCAGTCAGTTAAGCGTCTGCCTTTGGCTCAGGTCATGATCTTAGGGTTCTGGGATAGAGCCCTGTGTGTAGTTCCACACACAGGAGCCTGCTTCTTCCTCTCCCTTTGCCCCCTACCCCCTGCTTGTTCGTGCTCTCTCTTTCTCTAATAAATAAAAATGAAAATCTTCTCAAAAATACAAAAGATGTCAATTGTTCTCATATGAAAAGACAAAAACAGATACTCCTGATTGGTTAGTGGCTGTCCTCCAAGCAGTGTTTCAACTTACCGGGCTCATCCATCTTATAATTTTGCCATTCTCAAAGATGGCTTCCAAAATTTATAGTAAGAAGGGAAAGAAGCATGGAAAAATGAGTGGGGGTTATTACTAGGAGTTAAGCCTGGAAGTGGCACTCTTCATTTCTCTCAGAGTGTATTGGCTAGAACTCAGTAACGTGACCACAATCAACTGAAAAGAAAAGCTGAGGAATCTGCTCTGAGTATGCTTCCAGAAAGAAGAAAAAACAGATTGGGTTATGAGGTAGGCAGGCTCTTTCATTCTGAGTGACCTACACAATACTTGATCCCTCTCTGCATGATTTTCCTCATCTAGAAATAGAGATGCCCATCTCCTCTCAATTGTTGTAAGAAGTTTATTACTTACAATGAATGCTTCAAATAGCAATAATGGCTATTATAATTAATAACAACATTTCATTGAACATTTCTCCTCTGTGTTGAGAGATTTTATTAATTCTCTTTTTTCTTTTTGGTTATTCAACATCAAATACTTATTCACAATTTAAAATGTATTATGTGAATGAATGGCTCCTTCATCCAACTTTAGGTGGATTCAAGAAAAGAAATCTGAAAATGGTAGAGTGACAAAGGACATACTATTTATGAAAGTTCAAATCAAATGTGACAGAAGAAAGAAGAGTTTTAAGATCGACCGAAGTAGTATATATTCTTTCTATGATTCCAAGAATGAAGAAGGCTTGAATAATTTTGTTGGAATTTTCTGTCACCTACTTGTAAAAGGCATAGTGAAGATGCTATCCAGAGAAAATAATGCTTTTGTCAGAATTTCTTCCTCCACTTCTAACTTGCTTTGAATCCTTTAGGTAAGATAAAAATTCGGTGTCCCTAGTTGCTGATCTCAGAGAAACTAAAATGCTAGACATTTTTTTTTTCTTTTCAAAATTACAGTTGGGTCAAGGTTCCTTAATCAAGCTCCTATATTATATCTACATACACAAAACTTTGACAAAATTCTGACTGGTAAAAATCAACCTCACAATATCATACTTTTAATTCAAACTAAAATGGCTACCAGGGAAACTCATTTATAAATCATGAAGGAATATAACCATAAGGTTTTCTCCACTAGGGAAGAATTCTGCACCCTGTTGGTAATGAAACCAGTTAAGCTTTCTTTGAGCTTATATCAGGGAGTGTCAATTCTTGGCTTGTTTTTATGGATGATTTGCACCGGTCCCTGGGACAGAATCTTCCAGTTAGATTGAAATTTTTATGAGCTAGCAATATTTTACCTATACTTTAAAGTGAGTATGACACAGCTGGGGAAGATATGTTTACCCCAATGGATCAAGGATGGCAAACACTGGAAGTAAGACCATGTTGGCACACGTAAGAGACTAAGTTTTTGGTTGGGGTACACAAGTGCTAAGACAAACTGGTATTGCTAAGGAAGTTTGATAACATGACTCTGGGAAAGATGTGAAGATGGTTTTATAAAATATATCTGAAACCTAAATGCTTGGCTTAAATAACCCACAAGGGTGGCTAGGAGGCAAAGACTTAAATGTGTAGAACCATGCAGTGAGCTCCCCCTTAAAAATTTTAGTAGGGGCACTGGACCCTTTATGATTGGGCTATTATTCATTTCTTTAGCCTTATCTTTCTTCTCTCCCTTCATTGAGCTCTGAACTCCTGCTAGACTATAGTACTTGGAGCTCCATAGTTCTTTCTTATTTCTATACTATGCATTGCTATTCCTCTAAGCACAGACCCATTCCTTCTTTCTTACCCTGATTCCCTCCTACTCATCCCTCAGAACTTGGGTTAGGTGATGATCTTTACAGGTGGCTTTTATGGCCCTCGAAGAAATGAATTACATTTTCTTTTTATGTGTTCCTACTTATCCAGTGATTTATTATAGTAGTTATGAGTTGCCTTTATTAGCTTTTGTATTTCTGGAGTTTAGATAATAAATTAAGTTGTCACTGTGTTTTCCCAGTATCTTGTAAAGTGCTATGTACATGATAAGTCTTAATAATTTTTTTGAATGAGTAAATGACAAAAGAATGAGATCTGTCCTACTATTTGCCTTTGAAGGGTATTTCAGTTCCTGTATTTTGGTGAGGCTATGCTATGCATCAGACTCACTGTCTTCACTAAGGTCTAACTTATTTCATGTAAAATTTGAAGTCTTTTGAGATCTGCCTAAAAGTGACAGATAAATTAGCCTGAAACACCAAGAACTATGCAATGGTTTGGTGGTTATCTGACTTGCGAAAAAGAGTCATTTTCTCCCCTATCCATTGCTTTGAAGATAACTTTTTTTCTCTTTATAGGATATATTTCTCATTTCTCAAAAGTGATCCCTTCTTATCCCAGTCATGCAGAGCATAAATAAATTATGTTTATAAAAATAAGCTGTAATCTAGAGATGAAAATGGCTATATGAATGGAAACCCTGAGCTATTATCTTCAGTCACCTTTGGAAGTTTTGCATCTGAAAAGCATCAGTTTTTAAATCAAATTACGCTCCATTTCATATTTCTAACTCATGATTAAAACAGTGTTTGGACCAGCAGGTTTTCCACTAACACCATTCTTGTACACAAGATGCTGCCCTGTGTTCCATCTAAATAATCCTTTACAGGGATGAAAGGTTAATTACTGGCTGTTCCAATGATTTGTTGTTATTGATTTAAATGCTCCATTTGTTTCAATCACATTTGTACAATTTTATGCTACAAAAATTCCCATTAACCCCCTCAAGAAAGTATGGTTCCCCTATCAAATAATGTTTTCTAAAAGTCTAAGGCAAAGGCAAAGAAAAAGAAAGCAAAAATACTTGAAAAAACCCTTAACAGCAACTTTCCCATGGTTTGTGAATAATTATCACTCCATGTGGAGAAAAAAAAATATCAACAAGATTAAGCACATAAATACCATTACTCTGCATTTTCACTCTCAAACCAGACTATGCATATTTAAATTTCAACTTTCCAACTGAGAAAAATGGGGAAATGGAAGTTAAGTAATTGTCCATGCACACAAAGCGAATTAAAGTCAAAGGCAGGACTATAATTTAGATCTCTTAAGTCTTTTTTTGTGTTTTATTCTCATCTAGAATACATATACATACACCGTAAGCATGGAGAGACAAACATTATTATAAACCATATTTTTTGCTTATTACAAAAGTAGATATAAACTTAGGAGAATGATTTTGGGCAACTACTTCATGAACAAAATTCCCTTTCTTTTTTTTTTTTTTTTAAGATTAGAAGATAAAATAAGCTTTGAAAGACTCCATGAAATACTCAATAGTAGATATTTTCAAGAAAGAAAAAAAAAACTAAAGCTCTCAGAGACCCTGAAAATTCATTAGTTTTTAATACTTAGATGTAGAATTTTAGGCTTTGAAATCCCTTTCTGACAATTTCTTTAAGATTTTCCTTCAGGGTATAAAACCAAAAGTATTTAAATGTGCCAGGTGCCATCTTACTTCTTGGTCTTACATGAATTTTATATATTGTAATAATTTGTTAAGAATGAAGACTGGTTCAAATCTACATGAACAAATTATTTACATATACACTTTCTAATCTATATACTTTTTAAAATTGTGTCCATCAAAAGGTTGTTGAATGGCTCAAGTGAACTGTCCACACCTCCCTTTGCAGAGTGCCTAGCTCACAGTAAACTCTCCACAAATGGTAGTTGCTATTGTGCCATTATAAGCCTTAACTACTAACGGGTAGAGCTAACAAAACCTCACAGGAAAATGTCTGCATTACAAGATTAACTACAAAGGATTGCAATTACTTTATATTTTCTTGAATTTACAGCATAGGTAGATAACCTAGTTTTACATTTATTCCAATGGTGCCCCTATTACTCAAAATGTTATAAGAACATTAAGACCACACTATACAACCAGCTAATAAACCAGTTGAAAGAGCCAGGGTTATCATTTCACAATTAAGTTTTTTACATCCACATGATATCAGGGTTTATTTCTGAGGGTACAAGTGTCTTCATGAGTCATTTACTGCAAACCATTGTGTCCTCAATTAACTTTGGAACCTAAAAAAAAGATCCTTTGTAACTCGGAACTAGTGAGGTTTAAGCAGGAAGAGTGGGCCCAGAAGACAAGCACTTTTCTTAATAATTTAACCAATAAATGACTAGTAAGCAATTTGGTTTTTCACAGAATTTGGAGCATTGTTTTCTAATCACCTGCTGATTTCCCCATGACAATGTGGAGGAACAAATACCAAGTCAGGGAGTCTATGCAATTTGATCATCTTGCCTAGAGAAGGATAAAAAAACCCCAAAATTCCCATATTGGTCCAGCTGAACCCAACTTCAGCCAATTTCCCCTTCCCTCACTTCCTTCTAGGTCTTGTTTTGTTTTGTTATTTATTTATAAGTCACTTTTCAATGTCTGCAGACTCACTAAAAAATACTTGCTTTGGTCAAGTATTTCTGGTATCAAGTAAGGGAAATCTACTCAAATTATACTAAATCAAGAGCAACTTAGAAAGAAGCAAGAATATATCCCAAGAAACATGGGCAGTCCGGAGTCCAGTCTTACAAGGGTGGAAACAAGAAAACACGCCAGGCTCCAAGGCAACTAACACACATTCTCACATGTGTATCTCTGGAGCCATATCATCTTTCATCCCTGCCATTCTCTTTTGTCTCTTTCAATTCTTCTTCTTGGCAGACTGGCTTTCCCTCCCTTTGTTGCTCATGATGCATAATGGCCATCCAATCATCCCTATCATCCCTGAGCTTATATCTCCTTATGTCTCCTCAAGTCAAGCAAGAAGAAAAGATGAACAACATCTGAAAATGCTAATTTCAGACTTGTAGGAGAGGAATTGGAATTAACCCATGTGAATCAAACATATACTTGATCCAATAATTTCTATGTGGGAGAGGGAATTTATAGAACACAAATAGGATGTCAACACCACTTTCCAGCTCCCCCTGCTCTGCATGGGTAGGGGTCATATGTGTATGGTATGTGGTGTATGTGTATGGTGTCTACCATCCTGTTCTCCATTTTAAAAAGATAATTTCTCATCCGCATTCTTCCCTAAAAAGATTTTCCCAATTTTATTACCTCAGGGAGAATGTGAAGAGGATAACATCTTCCAAGTAATGCCAAAGCTATTCACATATTCAAAAGCAAGTGAAGACACCATAGCTAATCTCTGGAAGGCATCCTGCACAGCTAGATGATGCTCAACAAAGAAATCAATTTGGCTAAAACAAAACCATCCAGGCTAGCATCTTATAGACATGCTGAAAATCTTCTCTACTGCCTTTGTTTTTAGACAGTTGTGGCACCTTAGACAACATCAAGGACACATTCCAGTCAATCAGCTTTCTTCTGACACAAACACACCTCACACTCAAACACACAGATGCATTTTTAAGGTAGAATTTAGGTTATTTTAAAAAACAACTGGAATGCTAGCTAATAACCACTAGATAGCACTGTACTCGATCATTCAATCATTTGTAAATAAATAATTTTTGAGGCTCTGCTAGTGCCAGATACTCTTCTCAGACCCAATAATAAAAGAGTACACAGAGTATGGCCCATACCCTTAGAGAGATCACGACTGACTGGAAGGGAAGGGTAGGCAAACAGGAAGATGTTAAGATGCAGGAAATAAGTTTTGTGTTGGAAGAAAGATGACTTTGGAAGAAAGACTTCTGTGATTAGACCTGAAGGATGTTTGGGAGGCTGAAGTAGAGAGGAAAGAGTAAATGAGGTAAAAATGGTTAATTGAGGGTATATATTTATTAAACAAAAGGTTATGTGCCAGCCTTTGTGATACATGCTGGGATACAAAGTTGACTAATTCATATAGTCTTCTGAATTTTCAACTGAATGGAGAATGTACAAGAGTAATCAACATATCAGCTATGCAGTGATGACTGCCAGGAAGAAAGAGTATAAGGGAAATTCATCCTTTCTGATGGGTGACTAATATTCCATTGTATATATGTACTAATCTTCTTTATCCATTCATCTATTGAAGGGCATCTTGGCTCCTTCCACAATTTGGCTATTGTGGGCTTTGCTGCTATAAACACTGGGTGTTATAGGCAACTAATGAATTGTTGAATGCTACATCAAAAACTAATGATGTACTATATGCTGGCTAACTGAACATAATAAAAAAAATGAAAGAAATTAAAAAAAGAAAAGAAAAAAGAAAAAGTGTAAGGGAAAATCCCCTTTCAGAAGATGGGGATGACTCATCTTACTTCTGCTTATTTAGCTAAAGGAGGACTAGACCTAAGAGACAAAGCAGAAAAAGGAGAGGCCCTTGAGATCAGTGTGAGTGGAAGAGGGAGCTCCAGGAGTCATGGTACAAGACAAGGTGGAAAGGTGGGCAGCAACCCAACTGCACAGGACCCAGAAGGTCAGGTGAAAGATTCTGACTCAACCCTTAGTGCAGTTAAGAGTACACTGAGGATAAGGCAGAGTAGCATTACATTGTATTTGATTTTTGGAGAGCATTTCAGTAGTTCATGAATGAGGAAGTATGGATTTAGGAACCTAAAAAAATTCCGTCTGATGGAAACTCAGGAATGGTGCGGATGGAGACTGGTAAAATGAGAGGCTGGAGAGGTAAACGGGAGGAGATGATAGAGTACATTGTAATCATATGGGAAAATATATCATCTATGATTGATAATGATACACTGCTTGGGCTACCATAACAAAATACCACCGACTATATCATTTAAACAACAGGAATTAATTTCCTCATTGTTCTAGAGGCTAGAAAGTCCAAGATCAAGATGTAGCAGGACTTAATTTCCCATGAGGAATCTCTTCCTGGTTTACAGATGGCCACCATCTCCCCATATGCTCATGTGACCTTGCCTCAATGTATGTACATGGGATAGTAAGAGAGAAAGAACAAGCACTCTGATGTCTATTCATATAAGCACACAAGATTATGTGCTTACCCTTATGACGTCATTTAGCTTTAATTATTTTCTAAAGGTCCTAACAGTCACCTTGGGGATTAAGACTAACAAATGAATGGGAGGCAGGACACAATTCTGTGGGTCCACAGCACCCAGGAAATCCATTTCTTCTATATTTCCCAAGAACTTTTTGTTTATGAGAATAGCCATTTGACCACATGTAATACCCTCTTTTCACCAAACCAATTCATCAAAGAAAAGATGGCCTTATAAAAAAGCTAGAGCCTGAAAGAATACCTTTGATTATAAATCTCATGAAATAGCTCACCTCAAATGATTTGCCTCGATTCTACTGGGGAAAACACGGAAAGAATTTGTAAAGCAACTTTTCATTCCTTTCTTTTAATGCCAAATCTTGCCATTGTAATTATTATTCATTTCATAAGATAAACGTTTCCAGAAACTAATATCCCATTTACACTTGCATTAATTATTCTGATTACACACTATCTTGGAAACATTCCACCAAAATGTTTAAGCCTTTCCTCCCCTTTATTTTAGCCTGTCAGGAGTCCAGAGATAGTACCAAATGAATAGCACTTCTCAACTAAATGAATTATTTAAGCATTATATTCTCAATGATTTACCATGGCAGAGAGCTGAGCTCAATACAAGAATTTCCCAAAAATTGTGTGTTCCACATTTCTGAACATGTTTAAGCAGAGCCTGGAAGATTAGTTGGGGGCATGAAGGTGAAGTAGCTGCACCAGAATAAATGACCTCAAAAACATCCCTCCCAACCATTTCCCTCCATTATTTATTGTCAGGCCACTAGACCCAAATTTCTATCTCTATTTTAGTTGTTAGGCTTCATAAATCTCAAGAAATTGAACCTTTCTTTTCTAATTATAGTTATTTGTCTCCACTTGCACAATCTTATATGGCTATTGTGCTTATCTTGCTTATCCTGTTTATCCAAAGTGGATTTTATTCACTTAGAATGGGATGACATTTCTTTTGAGTTATTATAATGTGTGCTTTGCCAAGGCAGATGTCAGAGGGTGTTAAGCTCTATTGTCCAAAAACTATGCTTCCAGATGGGACCTCACTATCTTTGTTTTACAGAGGAGGAAACTGAGATTTTTGTTTTGAATATAGGCAGTAACAGATATCAATATTTTCAACTTTCTATATCTTTCCATAGCCATACCTCAGCGTAGCATGGAGAAAGTGAATAGATTTTAGAGATAGGCAGAAACGGGTTTAAATCTAAGCTCTGACATTTACTGTTTAGCCTTGGGTAAGTTATTTGACCTCTTTGAGTCTACTTCTTCATCCCTAAAATATAGATGTTGTACTGAACTTATTCTAAGTATTAGAAACAACTTGTGAGCAAGGCTTGGTGTATGGTAGGCACTTCAAATGAGAGCCCCTCTTATTGTCAATATCAATCTTTCACTGCAGAGATAGCAGTCTCTATGTTTCCATTTCTTCTCTGCTCCCTTCTCTCTCAGCTTCATATTGCCTGTGGTCATCGTTTTTATCTTTGTCTCTGCTTGTCATCTCATTCCAAGTCTGGCCAGGACAATATCTACAGGGCCAGAACCAGAATAGAGAATGGTGACAGGAGAGAAGAAGGCTCCTTCCTGCTGATTCACTCCCGAAGGTGGGAAGGCACCAGCCACTTCCCACTTACTCTGTTCATTTCCGCAGAACCCGGGCCCCCAGTATTTACACTAGAAGCCTGAGAACCAACATCTTCCAGTTCCTATGGATGAGTCAGTCCTCTTCTGTTCTTTGAGTATAAAGAATCTACCCAGTGGTAATGTCTCCAAGAATTAAGGATAAAATAACAAAAAACAAATATAAAGGCAGTGCCAGCAGGAAAGGCAGCTTACAAACATTCTGACCCATTTCCCACTCCTCACCTCCCCAAGCCAACCCCTCCCCATATACACATACATTGATTGCCTTTGTACCAAAACTGAAACCCTGGTCATTCAACAAAGGAGAAAGAAACATAGCTAGGAGCAAGCTGGACTAGAACCACATTGTCTAAATCTTTAGTCTTTGGCTCTGTTTACCAAGGCCTACCTCCCTAAATAATATTCTCATGTAGATTTGAATCAATACCCCCTTTTTTCCCTAATTTAAAACCAGTCAACACTCAATTTTTTGCACTAATGGAGAGAATAATTTATAGTTAATGTTGGAATACATTCTATAATGGGTGTTTTCTAAAGACATACTTTCCCAATTACCTTCAGCTGAAGGCAGCAGAGTGGCATGAAATGGGCAGCAGCTTAGGTTTCTGAATGTCTGTGTGATTATTTAGTACACACTGTCTACAGCAGCTATCTACCATTTGACCTTGTGATGACAACTTGTTTCTCCAGGATCCTCAGAATCTTTCCCTTTCAGGATATTCATGAATATTTAGAGAAATGTGTTGTACTGAAAAGAGGGAACTTAAGGTATTAATTATGCATGTATTATTTTGAGTATCTCCAGCATATACCACAGAACCTGCCACATAGAAGATGTTTAGTAAAGCTTATTGAGTGAAAGAGGCTTTTGCCCCTGCCACTGACTAGATGTAAAGTCTGTGGTAAGACACCTCACTTCTGAATCTCCATTTTTTCCCTTGCTAAATGGGAATTATAACCTTCCCTAATTAATAATAATGATGGCAACTAAAACTTCTGGAGCACCTACTTTATGTCAGGCATAAGACTATGAACTTTTCTGGCTTCATCTCATTCGTTCCATATAGCAGTTTTATGCAGTAGGCATTATAATCTGCTTTATTCATGGATGAGAAAATGGAGGCCCCAAGGATTTAAATAAACTGTCCCATCTGGAGAACCACTGTGTGAGAAGGAGTTCTGACAATATCCTTAGATTTTCAGATTTCATACCTACTAACAAGGCTTTTCATTCTGTGAGCACATCAATGCTGATGAGAGCTGGATGATGAGATGCCTGCCCAGTGTCATCTAGAAGCCCTTCAGAGGGGAAAGATCATCAGTATAAAGTTCAGGTATGGATAATTAGGAATGTCTCCCGCTTTAGCCAGTCAAGGTAGGCAGAGATATTAAAAAAAAAAATAGAGTCACCTGAGTTGAGTAAAACACATGCACGGGAATTAAGAAAGAAAGAAAAGTAAGTAGTAATTACAGATAAGGAGAAAGAAAGCAAGGCAGGAGACACGAAGGAGGCACCATGGTTAGTGGCACAAACTGTGTGCAAATCTCCATTCTTTACCATATTATCTGGGACCTTGAACAAGTTTCAGAACTCCTTTAAACCTTAATTTTATTTAAAACATGGATAATTATAGCACTGACCTCCCTCTGTGGTTGCAGGTGGGATGAGAGATGCGGGTAAAGCACTTATACCAAGGCCGGATGCTTAGGATGTACTCAGTACATATTAGTTAATTATTAGATGGTGGAATGATGGAGTTAAGACCATTTTGCTGTGCATGAGCTAGTGACTATGCTTAGACATGTGAAGGTGAAGGCACACTTCTCTGTGCCCATTTGTGCATGTCCTTCTTCATCTGAAAGTGATGTGACTTTTTGGAGTGATATTTTGAGTCATTCCCCACTGGTTTCTGGATAATGATGCAGATAAAGGTTATCTCTCAGGATCACATCACTGTTATGTGACAGTTGGTGACAATGGATTAAATTAGATGATGGTGATGCCTTAGCTCCAGAAGAGTCTAAGAAAATCAGTGCTGCATAGTTTAGACCAAGCAATGGTTTGACCTACCTGCACCTCCCCACCCTCCGTCTCTCTCCTTTTTTAGTTTTCCTTTCTTCCATCTCCCCTCCTTCTCTCCTTTGAATTTCTCCCCGAGGGATTTAGCTGACTGGATCTTGAATCCAAATATGTATTATAGAAACAGAGACAGGAACAGATAAAAATTCTGCTTAGAGGTAAGACTGTAAGAAAGTAAAGCAGATATGCAGGATTATCAGAAGAGTAAAGAAGAACGAATAATATATCTCTAAATATCAAGTCGCTAAGAATAAAAATCAGTGAGAGAAACCTAATGTCTTACACATGAAGATCTTTGTGTGTACAACCTAAAAGTCCTCATTTCTTCAGCATCAAGTGCATTTTTCAGTAGTCGACTAACACAGCCTAAGCCCCATCCTACACAGCTGCAGAAAATCAGTTTCTTTTCCCCATTCCTTGCAAGGAGTTCTGCAAATCCTCTGGGAATGACACTGAAATCCATTCAGATTGTCTCTTGTTTTCTATCACTCTGTGCCCTATTCCTCTGATGATTGTCTCTCTCTGTATTACGGACCCCCTTTCTAACCTGCTTCTCTCCACCCATGAACCAAACATCATTTTCCCCATGAGCATGACTGAAAAGAGGTTTTGGTATTTCACCAAACTTTACTAAAGACTTAAGTATAACATATAGGAATTTAAATGCAGAATAGGAAAACTTCAACCTTTTCAACTGGACATCAACTATCATAGTTCCTGGGGTCCATTGACTTCACCTATTCTCAGGGGCTGCCCAAGTGAGCCTCCTCCTCTACCTTGGCCTGCCACAATTTGAAGATATATACATGTATCCCCCTTCTTTTCCTTGGTCCTGCCCATGGTGCCCTTTAGACAGAGGGAAAAGACACTAAAAATAAAAATAATGTGGCATTATACTCTACCACCGGTGAAGACAGACTTCCAGCTCTGCATATCCCCACCTTTTCATTCCAGTATAGGTACTCACCAGGACTTTGAAAAACCAAGATGTTTCAGTGGCAATATTTCCACCCCCCACAAACAAGAGAAACATGACCTTTAACATCAAATTTAAGACTTCATGGGGATCACACAAAGACTTAATAAAGTTTGATATTTAATTTCTTTTTTTAAGGCTTCAATCTGAGATCCATTTCTCAGGTTGAGCTCAAGGTCAATGTAACTGGCATTCCTTCCCAGTGGAAAGTGAAGCAGTGGGAAGCTTTTTTCAAGTCTGCAGTGATGGTGATAGGCAGCATTGATGCCAGAACTGAGATCTTTCTATCCCTTTTCAGAACAAACCCTGAGTGTCTCAGATTTATTCTTCCAAAAAATAACATAACACTACAACTCTGCCTTTTCTTTTTCTTTTGGGGAGGGAATAATGCAGCCGTAATAAGAAATCACAAGAACACATGAAGTAGAATACTTAAATTACCCTTTCCTGATGTTCATTAGTTCCTTCACAAGGGCTTGAGGACATAAACAAGAGATCTGAAGAGACTAAACATTTTCCCACATATACAGCCCTGAGCCAAATGCTGCTTTTTTTCATGTGATGCCATTCAACTTATTTTTATCTAGTGCCTCTTACACAAAGTGTTTCAAATGTTTTACAGTGAGAGAGCGAAGAAAGAAAATGAAGGTGGTTGACGAATTGGGAGTAGTTACTTCTGGGGAAACAGAACGGAAAGGCAAAGAAATTTATAGAGAGGGAGAGAAACAAAGACCCTGAATTATGGGCAGGTTTGGAATGCTGTCCTGGTAGGAGTTTGCTCATACAATATTTAGCAGAACGAAAAGGAAAAATGTCTAAAAATGTCAGAAAAAATACTTATAATACTTATGTGGTTTGGGTGTGATTGAAAGGAATCTGAATATTATCTCACGGAATAAGAAGTAGAAGTTTCTATGAGAAAGGTAATAGTTGAGTAGGAATAGAAATATGTTCATGAAAGTGACTCCCTTAAAGAGCAGAATCAATAATAATGCCCAGTGAAGAATTTGAACAGGTCAGGGATAGAGTCAATGCTTGGTCTTTTTGGACAGAAATTTATAGGGTACATGGGGCTAGAGCAAATATAGGCTATACAGAATACACAGAATCAGAACCAAAGAATTTGTGTATTTACCCATCCAGAACTCAAAAAAAGAAGGCTCAGTGAAAAGAAGCATAGCTTAAAAAGGTCTCAGAGTGAAGACAATCAATTCCAGAGCTTGGAGAGGCTTAAAACCCACTCATCAGATAGAGAGACAGCCCTTTCTGAAGACTTTAAGCACTTACAGATTCTGCTGGTCAATCTGCTACTCCAAGGCACTTGTGGATGCAAAGAAAAAGCAGACACTGCCGGATCCACTTCTACCTTGCTTCATTTACCTGGAAAGAAGGGTTCTTTTTTTATTGTAATGGGAGAGTACTGGGAAAAAGTTTTTTGGACGCCAGTTACTATGCTGAGTTCTTTCCATTTTTCTCTAAGCTTCACCACCATCTTGCCTGCACCTTACAAATGAGGACTGAGACAGAGAGAACAAGTAACCACCTGAATCTGCATATGCTAGTGATTGGTTTAGCTGGGAACAATCAGGGCATTGTTGGAGGACTTGGTTAACAACTTTAACTAACAAGATCCGAGGAATTTTTTTATATACAGCTGGAGTTTGGTCCTGGAACTTATTATTTTCATCTGTAGATAATATGCCATGAAAAGTGCAAGAGTATAGAAGTCAGAAGACTTTCATCTAGTTCTCTTTCTGTCACATATGATTTATGTAGTTTTGAACAAGTTATTTAACCTTTCTGAGCATTCTTTTATCTGTAAATTGAGTTTTGCCTATATAGAATTGTATGGAGGTTAAATTTTGCAGTGTCAGTCTAAACCTTTGGTTGTGATTTATTTCTGTATGTAGCCATTGGCCTGACTTTCCAATAGTACATCTCTGTTCTTTTATTCTAATGAATATCCAATTAATATAATGTTTCTCAATCTAGATGCATAAATAAGAAATGTTTAAGCTAACAATAGCAAGAAATAGAAATTGACTCAATCTAACTTACTACAGCAAGGTGTATTGCAAGGGTCCTGGGTATCTCATAAAATTTAATAAGTACAGTCACACCCCATGAGAATAGCTGCCAAGAATCCAGTAATTTTCTCTTCCTTTTTTCCTTACCCCTTAACACTTGTATCTTCTAGTCAACTGCTTAATTCTTTTTTCTAAAAGACCAACTTTTGGGCGTCTGGGAGGCTTAGTCATTAAGCATCTGCCTTGGCTCAGGTCATGATCCCAGGGTCCTGGAACTGAGCCCCGCATCGGGCTCCCTGTTCAGGGGGAAGCCTGCTTTTCCCTCTCCCACTCCTCCTGCCTGTGTTCCCTCTCTTGCTGTGTCTCTCTCTGCCAAATGAATAAACAAAATCCTAAAAAAAAAAAAAAAAGACCAACTTTTCTGTCCACTCATCCGCATACATACATATAGCTCTCTATTGAGGCACCTGAAGCCACTAAAGTCTATGCGACTCTACATTTTGGCTCTCCTGGGTTAACTACATCAACCTCCGTGTCTCAATTTCCAAGTCCAAAGAGAAAGCATGTGATAGACTCAGGTTGGTTCAGATGTGGACCTCAGAGTTCAATCAGTTGTAGATAGAGGCTCTGGGTCAAAGGTGGGTAAGCTGGCTTTTCTAGCCTGTGATGGGACACTTTACAAGAGGAGGTATGAATGAGAAAGAAAGGGTTGCATCAATAGGCAGGCACAGTAGATTTCTTGAGAGAAATTCAAAATATTCTACACTTGAGTACCTCTCTACACTCAAATGTTCCTTTGAGACTCAGGATTAAGAAATAAAGTAAGGTAAATGACTTTTCCCAGTGTTACGCAGATATAATTGGATCTAATTAGGCCATTGAGAAGAGACCTAAGGTCATTATGGGCCATAATAAGGTATTTACGATAACGAATATTATCCTTTAACTGTATAGCACATGCAACGTCCATGCCTTACAAACATACCCCCCCTCCCACCCCAGTAACTTCCACAACTATAATCTTCTATTATGTTGAAAATTTTCCTTTTGAGTTACTGGAACCTCACAAACGAGAGGACTTAAAAGGCTGAAATGTGGTTTGACAATTTCTTCTGACACCTGTAGAGAAATCACTGTCCTGACTTTGATTTGATCAACGAAGAGCATTAAACTCTTAACATTTAAAATAGATAAGTGAATGATTCTTTAAGGATCATAAAATTCCTTTGTCTCCATTGGCAAATCCATTATTTAAAATAGGGCAATCACTATAGTATTTAAAAGTTAAGTTCTGCTCCTGGACATGGGCTTCTAGCCAAGATTGAGCAAAGTGCAATAACTTAGAAAAGGCTAATAACTGTGAAATGTTATTACATTATTTGGACATTGCTCTGAGAGAGACTAATAGCAGTCAGTGACTTTAATGTGTGAACTGCCAGACTACAGAAGCAAATGGAACTGGATTTCTGTCCATCAGTAACTTATCCAATTGCCCCAGGTTTAAGGCTCATCACAATCTGCAGGCTCTTGGATTGCCCACAAAAACTGACTTTCTACATACTACCGCTTTCCTTGCTAGAATTCTTTTTTTTTTTTTTTTTTTAGGATTTTATTTATTTATTTGACAGAGAGGAGAGAGATCACAAGCAGGCAGAGAGAGAGGGGGAAGCAGGCTCCCCGCCGAGCAGAGAGCCCGATGCGGGGCTTGATCCCAGAACCCTGAGATCATGACCTGAGCCAAAGGCAGAGGCTTTAACCCACTGAGCCACCCAGGTGCCTCACCTTGCTAAAATTCTTGACTTTTTTTTGTACTTGAAAGAGTTAAGACTGAAAGGATTGATTCTCTGAAATGCTTAGAGAGAAAAAAAAAAAATTGGGGGCTACTATTCTGAAAAAGAAAGGTAAGAATGAGAAAGCATCATGGGGCGTGATAAGAGACATCTTTTGGGTCAACAACTCAACCCCATTTTCTCAGACAATTGTTGGAAATGATGTCCTGACCAAATCTGTCCGGGCCAGAGAGGAAACCTGACCAAGGCAAGCCCATCACATTCTCTTTTGAGAGAGTTTGGAAATAGTATTCAAAGATATTAGTTAGATTATTTTAGTGTTTGAACTTAGAGGACATTTAAACTTGGCAGCTGTGGGTGGTCCTTTTAAATTGTGTTTACAGAGCAGCAGAAAATGTGAGGAAAAGAGAAGAATGAGACCGAAATATAAAATGGAGGCAGAGAGGTGGATTTATAAGTGTGCAGAAAAAGAGAAAGTGAGCCTGGCTGCTTCCTGATAGCTTTTCCTGTTCTAATTCATTCTAAAGCATTTCTTAAGAAATGACACATAACCCTGAAATCTCAACAACAAGAACAAATCCTAAACTATTTACATGTGAGTTAATTTAAGTGGGTTTCTATTACTTGCAACCAAAGTAACTCTGGATAAGACAGTTGAGACCAAGTTTATAAACCAATGAATATGAAGAAAGAGTGACAGCTAAGAGAATTTGTTGAAGAAACCTTTTCCAAAGTTTCCAGATTTTAGTACTTCATTTATTGTTTTTGAAGTACAAGGCTTACAAATTCCACTTTTAGAAGACAGAAACTTGAATGAGATAATTCTTTGAGTTTCCCTTTACTAATATGATCCTAATCAAGATATTAATTTGGGAGGAAAACATTATTAAGCTGACAATATTTTTTTAAATTAATATTTGAATAGAGTAAACCTCTTCCTTGGCAACCATTTCAAATCAGAATGTGAGAAACTACCTCAAAATGGAGCCTAAGCTCTTAACCACAGCAACAATGGCCCCAGAAAGGTATTCATTTGACACAGACCACTTTTGCTGGAATATGGCTCTAATAGTCTTTTTCTTTAATAAGTATGAAGAGATCAACTGGTAAATCCACTACTCACTAAGAGGAAATACGGAATCAAAACAGTATGCATTGGAGCAGATACATTGAAGATGGAGCCATTGCTTCTAAGAACAAAGAGAAAGAACACTGATGGCTGCTGTGGTTTCTCATACAAAATCAGACAATTGTCAGGTGTGGGCATAAATAGCCAAAAGCTTGTCAGCTCCCAAATGGAGGAGTGCTGTGATTGAGGAAGGCTATTGGTTCTAGCTTTTTATTTTTTTGAAGGCACAATTGATAAAAGTGTTTCAAAGTTAGGGGTGATGATTGTACAACTCCGAATTTGCGAAAATCTACTAAACTGTATACTTCGAAAGGGTGAATTTTATGGTAAGTGAATTATATATCAATAAAGCTGTTTTTAAAAATATGTATGCAGTAGTTTCACAAAATAGCATGAATAGTTAAAATGTCATTGATAATGGCACAATTAAAATTTACTGATATGTTAGAATCAGCTTCCTTAGGCTACTGACAAGAAATTTTATTAACAACTTTCATATTTAATTTGACCTGAAATTTATTCCAGACTTTTTTAGATTACTGAGACTATTTTCTGAGGCCTGACAGAGAAAACAGATCAGCTTATTCTTTCATGAAATAACTTCATGACATCTACAATCTTCCTGAAGTCAATATCCAAAATACTATGAAGTAAATTGGGCACTATTTATGACCAGAGAAACAATGCTTCATAGATTAAGTACCATGAGGAAAGAGAAATTTAATTCCTCTCTGTATGCCTATAAATATATTTCTGAGGGACTAGAAGCTGACTTTTGAAAGCAAGGTTTTTTCCTTTTTGGACCTAGTGATGGAGATGAGAATATCCTACACGATGGGCAGGAACACTAGGAAATAGAGGAAATAAGACTTAAATAGAAATGTTAAAAAAACACATATAGGGGCTCCTGGGTGGCTCAGTGGGTTAAAGCCTCTGCCTTCATCTCAGGTCATGATCTCAGGGTCCTGGGATGGAGCCCCGCATCGGGCTCTCTGCTCAGTGGGGAGCCTGCTTCCCCCTCTCTCTCTGCCTGCCTCTCTGCCTACTTGTGATCTCTCTCTCTCTGTCAAATAAATAAATAAAATCTTAAAAAAAAACCCACATATAACTTCCTATTGTTCTTTTAGGGCATAGTTATACCACCTTGATGGGGTAGTTGTGTTTTCAGAAGGGCAATGACTTACCCATACTACATGGCCGGAATAGTCTTTGGGTCACACTAAAAGGCTTATTGAGATGCTATACACACTCACTCCATAAAGACCATGAGCCTTTCTCTTGTTTCTGGTTAGTACTATGGAAGCTTGCTCTCAACCAAATGCAGGCTCATGAAAAAGGCTGAAAAATTCTCTACAACCCATAGTAATATAATAACTGGAAATAATAGGTACTATGTGCCAGGTTCTTTACTGCAATATATTTATTTTCCCCCAGTTATAGATAATAAAACTGAGGCTCAAAATCCTTCAACGAGTTTTCTAAATCCTTCCACCTAGTAAGTGGAAAAACAAGAGTCTGTGATGCTGGAATCAAAATTCTATGCTTATTGACTCTCACACAAATAATTGAAAATGGAATGCTAGTGTTGGATATGCTTTGAGAACTCACTAGCCTATTCCTAAGGGTAAATTTAGCAGTCCAGAAAGGGTGAATGGTCATACAACAAGTCAACAACAGATCTGGAAGAATTATCATCTAACTTCTTTTCAAGTATTTTACACTGATGTATAAGATAGCTTTATTTTTATTTTGTTTTAGAAATTATTTTCATGTGTGAGTCTTGAGGGCAGTATTTCCTCTTAGACTTTGCCGTCCCCCCCCCTTTTGGCCCACCTCCCCTCCACCATGTTGAGCTACAAACAACCAGATATAATTAGAATAATATTTTTTTTCCCATATTACTTTACAGCAGAGGTTCTCAACCTTGGCACTTAGGATATTTTGGTGTCGATCATTCTTTGTTGGAAGTGGGTGGGGATGCCTTGTGTGTTGTAAGATGTTTAGCAGCATCCCTGGTCTCTAACAACTAGATGCCAAGAGATCCTCTCCACTTCTACCAGTTATGACAACCAAATACATCTTCAAAAATTGGCAGATGTAAACATCCTAACTTTACACTCAAAGAACTAAAAAAAAGAAGACAAACTAAGCCCAAACTTAATAGAAGGAAGAAAATAACAAAGATTAGAGAAGAAATAAATGAAATAGAGACTAAAAAAACAAGAGAAAATCAACGAAACTAAGTGCTTCTTGTTTGAAAAGATTAAAAAAAAAATAGGCAAACTGTTACCTAGACTCACCCAGAAAAAATGAGTGAGGACAAGTAAATAAAGTTATAAATCAAAGAGGAGCCATTACAATTGATACCACATATGTACAAAGGATAATAAGAGACTACTATGAACAATTATATACAAACAAGTTAGATGATCTGGAAGAAATGGATGAATTTCTAGAAACACCCAACCTACCAACACTGAATTATAAGAAAAAAATAATCTGAACAGACCAATTACTAATAAGGACATTAAATTAGTAATCAAATCCTCCCAATGAAGAAAAATCCAGGGCCAGATGGCTTCACTAATGAATGCTACCAAACATTTAAAAAGACCTACTACGAATACTTTTCAATCTCTTCCAAAAAGTGGAAGAGGAGGAAATACTTCCAAACTCATTTATGGGATCAGTATTCCCTTAATACCAAAGCCAGCAAGGACAATACAGGAAAAAAATTATGTGCCAATATCCCTGATGAACATAGTTGCAAAAATACTCACCAATATATTAACAAACCAAATTCAACAATACATTAAAAATATTGTCTTCCACAATGGAATACTATGCGACCATCGAGAGAAACGAAATCTTGCCATTTGCAATGACGTGGATGGAACTAGGGGGTATTATGCTGAGTGAAATAAGTCAGTCAGAGAAAGACAATTATCATATGATCTCTCTGATATGAAGAATTCGAGAGGCAGGGCGGGGGATCCCGGGGGGTGGGGAGGGTGAAAATGAAACAAGATGGGATCAGGAGAGAGACAAACCATAAGAGACTCCTAAACTCACAAAACAAACTGAGGGTTGCTGCGGGGTAGGGAGGTAGGGATAGGGTGGCTGGGTTATAGACACTGGGGAGGGTATGTGCTATGGTAAGTGCTGTGAAATGTGTAAGCCTGAGGATTCACAGACATGTACCCCTGGGGCAAATAATACATTTTATGTTAATAAAAAAAAAATCCCCCCCCAAAAATATTGTCTTCCGTGATCTAGTTGGATATATTCCAGGCATAAAAGGGTAGTTCAAAATTCACAAATCAAGAAATACTACATTGACAAAAGGAAGGATAAAAATCATATGATCATCTCAAAAGATACAAAAAAAGCATTTGACAAAATTTAACATTCTTTCATGATAAAAACCCTGAACTAAATGTGGAGGGAGCATACTTGAACATAATAAAGGCCTATGAAAATCCCACAGTTAACATTTACTCAGTGGTAAAATGGATGAAAGTTTTTTCTCTAAGAGCAGGAACAAGACAATAATGTCAACTCTCACCACTATTAAACATAGTACTGGAAGTCATTAGGCAAGAAAAAGAATAAAAGGCAACCAAATGGAAAAAGAAGTAAAATTGTCTCTATTTGTAGAAGACATGATATTATACAGAAAATCGAGACTCCATCAAAAACTGTTAGAACACATAAACACTTTCTGCAAAGTAGTAAGATACAAAATCAGTATACAAAAGTCAGTTTGTTTCCTATGCACCAACAACAAACTATCAGAAAGAGAAATTGAGAAAACAATCCCATTATAATAGAATCAAAAGGAATAAAATATTTAGGAATGAATTCAACCAACGAGGTGAAAGATGTGTACACTGAAAACTATAAGACATGGATAAAAGAAATTGAAGAGGATACGAATAAGTGGAAACACATTCTTTGCTCATGAATTGGAAGAATTAATATTGTAAAATGTCCACACTACTCAAAATGATCTACAGATTGTTTGCAATCCTTTTCAATATTTCAATGGCATTTTTCGAATGAATTTTTAAAAAATCCTAAAATTTATATGGAACCACAAAAGACCCTAAATAGCCAAAGCAATCCAGAGAAAGAAGAACAGAAATGGAGAGATCATACTTCCTGACTTTAAACTATGTTGCAAAGCTATAATAATCAAAACAGTCTGGTATTGGCATAAAAACAGACACATAGATCAATGGAAAAGACTAGAGAGCCCAGAAATAAAGCCTCTCATTTATGGTAAATTAACTTTTGACAAAGGAGATAAGAGTGTAAAATAGGGAAAGTATATTCTTTTTAATAAATGGTGCTGGGAAACTAGTTAGCCATATGCAAAAGAATGAAACTGAACTCCTATCTTAGAAAATAAATGAAAATCTACTGAAAATGGATTAAAGACTTGATTGTAAGAACTGAAACCAAAAAACTTTTAGAAGAAAACATAGGGGGTAAACACTTTGACATTGGTCTTGGCAATGATTTTTTTGATGACACCAAAAGCAAAGACAACAAAGGCAAAAATAAGCAGGACTACATCAAACTAAAAAGTTCTGGTGCAACAAAGGAAACCATCAACAACATTAAAATACAACCTGTGAAATGGGAGAAATATTTCCAAACAACATATTTAATAAGGGGCCAAAATCCAAAAAATATAAAGAACTCATACAACTCAATTGCAAAAAATCAAATAAAACAATTTAAAAATGTGCAAAGAATCTAAATAGACATTTTTCCAAAGAAGGTATACAAATGGTAATAGGCACATGAAAAGGTGCTAAACATCATTAGCTATCAAGGAAATAGAAGTCAAAGCCAGATACCACCTCACATTTGTTAAAATGGCTATTATCAAAAAGACAAGAGATAACAAATGCTGGTGAGAATGTGGAGAAAAAGGAACACTTGTGCTCTTGTAAACTGGCAAAGCCACTATGGAAAACAGTATGAAGCTTCTTCAAGAAATTAAAAATAGAACTACCAAAAGATCCAGCAATTCCACTTCTGGGTATATAGCCAAAGGAAATGAGATATCAAGGCGAAATCTGTATTTCCACATTCATAGCAGCACTATTCACAAAACCAAAGTGTGGAAACAACCTAAATATTCATTGACAAATGAGTTGATAAAGAAAATGTGCTTTAAAAAAGAAAGGAATCCTGTCATTTGTGACAACATGGGTGAACCTGGAGGATATAATGATAAATAATGCCAGAGAGAGGAAGACGAATAGTGAATATTGCATAATATCACTTAAACATAGAATCTTTAAAAAAAAGAAAAAGAAAGAAGAAAGAAAGAAAGAAAAGTCAAACCCCTAGAAACAGAGAATAGAAAAGTGGTTAACAGGGGCAGGAAGTTGGGGGAAATAGATGAAGGCTGATAAAAGTGTACGAACTTTCAATTATAAACTGAGTAAATACAATAATATAAACTGAGGATATTATGTATAACAGGGTGTCTATAGATAACACTATATTATATAATTTTAATTTGTTAAGAGACTAGAGCTTAAGCATTCTCACAAAAAAAGGTACAAAATAAGTAAAATAAAAGGTGCTTTTCAAAAAAAACAAAACAAAAAACCACGATGTTGCCAAATGTCTCCTGGGGAGTGGGGGAAGAGGATGGTAATTGCCCCAAATCAAAAACCACTGCTTTCAGTTTGTAAAGAATGCTTTAAATGTTTGAGGTCTCTCCCTCTCTGTCTTTAAAATAACTTGCACAATTCTTGCATAGCCCTATGAGGAGGTAGGGTGAATATGACTGCCACCATTTTATAGAAGAGGCTCTGTGAGTCTAAAAAGCAGATGAGGTCCATTGACATATATTCATAGTTTTTCTTTTATCTAGCTCCTCCTACCACAAAGTAAAACACATAAGGGTTTCTGGATAATATTAACTAACTTTAATAATCTTTAAGACGTGTCTTTTTTTCACTCCTGGATCATCCAGCTCTCAAGGTCTCCCATACCTGAAGTCTTCTTTAGTCATGCAAGGTAGGCATGTTATTATCCATGTTACAGATGAGGAAAATGAGACTCAGTCAGAGGAAATAACTTGGCTCAAACAGGAAGTTACTTATGGTGTTTACTCATTGAATGATTCTCTGAATTTTAAGAAAGCAAAGACAATTTTTTTTTTAGGTCATCTCTATTAGTATCTAATAGTGTCTGGCATATAATAGGTACTCTATAAATAAGGAAGGGAGGAAAAAAGAGAGGGAAGGAGGAAAGTTGAGTTTGAAACCAAGGTCAATCTGATTTCAAAAGTTACTCTCTCAGTCTTCATTCTGTCTTGCAATGTAAATCTCCCTGAGGATTATTGGCTAGATCTCAGTGACTTAGGAGGTCATTTCTGATTGAACGAGGTTCAAGAATGGAGGGGATGAAGGCAGGAGGAAAGAAGCTACCTGGAAACCCTCCACTTGGCCTAGTAGCCAAGGAGGTTGCACAGCCTGTTCAGTGGATGAGGTCCAACTACAGAGTGCATCATTATTTGAGTTTAGAATAAGATATATTCCATTCAAATTGTAAATGAGATTTATAGCAAATTCATGACTCCATTCCGTTGGATGGGTGGATTGAGACTTTTTTCTTGAGGACTCCATTTTAAATGCAGGGGGATGCATGTAAAGGCTATGTCTTCTAGACCCTCTTTATCTAAAACTGTTGCTTGCAAACATATTTCTCCATCTTCTTTTCTGGTAGATTCTCACTGCTGCTGAGGCCAGCTGCTCACACAATATGCTTGTAGCAGCTTTTCTGGCAGGCTCTTTCTCCGAAAGCTGGTCTTGTTTATGGGCTTTCCAGCTGACTGCATGCTCTAAAGCTCACCCAGGCTTCAGAATCAGAGCAATACATATGCCTGCAGGTGTGCATCGTCCAGGGTCAGGTCAAAATTAGTGGGATAAAAAGCAGAGTTATGACATTCATAGTTTCATGTTAACACAAGAATGACAACAGTAGCAGCAGCAGTAACAACAACCTGGTAAATTTACTTAAAATGCTTATAAACTGCAAACCATGGCTAAAGACCACAGAGTGAGTTGGCAGAATCAATGGGTGTTGCAAATCACAGTAAAATTCAGGTTTTTTGTAGCCCAACCTCTCTGACCAATGAAATTAGACTCAAGTCTAATCAGCTCAAGCACAGAAAAGGAATTTATTGACTCATGTAACTGAGAAGTCCTGGGCTTATGTAATAGCTAGATGTAGGCACTAACAATCTCATCAGGATTCTTTCTCTTTTTCTCTGTTTGAAAAAGGAAAGCACTCTTTCTCAAATTGCATATCAATCTCCCCAAAAGGGCTCCACATGGCCTGTGGGTGACATGCCTACTCTGGTACAAATCATTGTGTTTAGGGGGATTGGTTAATTGCTTCAAAAAAATCCATTCTGGGGATGGGGAATGTGGGGTACCTTGGTTGGCAGTACCACTTGGACGTATGAAATAAGGCTTCTAATGAGCTCATTCACTTGCTTATTCAAAGGAATAAAGTGAAGAGGTTGAGCTGGATTTCATTCCTTCCTGTGAATAGGATGTGTACTTCAGAGCTTCCATTCAGAACCAGAAGGGCTCCATCTTCTTTAATTATTTTCTTCTAATTCTGTCATGCAGAGCAAGGTATTTCCCTGCCCTCACCTGTGCTTGTTACATCAAAGGTAGAAGCTTACTTCTTATTGGTTTGTTTACTCCTAGAGCCCACTTATTAGGGATAAAGGCTTCCTTTTTATTGGAGCAACAGGCCTTATGTTCCCCAGTGAAAGAAAATTTTAGTAACACAAAAATTAAGATAATTTGAGACTAAGGGCTTGTTTCTTCTATTTCTTATCGTGTTATCTGATAGGAGGAAAAAGAATTGAGCTGTGTTTTTGTGCTTTGTTTTGTTTTGTTTTGTTTTTTAATCTCTCAGGTGAATAAAACCATAAACAGACCATTGAGTAGTCTCACATTAAACAAATAAAAGCTACCTGTTACAAGACCCAGAAACTTCATGTAATGCCACATTCTTTGGCATTAGTCATAGTCAACATTTTTGATTAATCATTTCCTATCTTGGTCCTGACTAAGTGTCTAGTTAATGCTAGGAACTTTAAAAATATTTACAAATTTGTAAAGAAGAATTAGTATTAGCCTCATTTTATAGGTAATGAAACTAAGGATTAGAACGTTTGAATTGTTTAAACAGGGCCACAGAATTAATAAGGAGAGGAGCTGGGATTCATACTCAGATCTGTCTGGCTCCAAGCCCATCCACCCATCTCTCAGGACATCGCATTGTTTATGCATGAGACATTGTGTTCTTTATCATTTGTTCAAAGATGTCTTTCAGTTGACTAGCTCTTATTAAAACAGTTAAGTGAAGGCCCTATTAAATAAGGGATGCTCTTTTTTGTCTGTGAGACTGGGGAATACTGTTCATCCAAATATTCTGGATCATTAATAGTTAATTTGTTTCAGCATCCTGAATCTCTTACATCACTTTTTTTCTTTTCTCTCACTCTGCTCAAATTAATAAGTGAACTAAAATGATCAGTGCATAAAATACCACAACAAACTCTCTGAGCACCTGAAGTTAAGTTTAAGTCCATCCTGATGCCTTCCACCAAGAGAAAGAGAGGCAATAATTAATTATCTTAGAGAGCAGTATACAACAGAATAACCTCTGGGTGCTTGTTAAAAAACGAAGATTTTAAGGTCCCAATCACATAGATCATACTTTCATAGATCTGAAAGGGGACCAGCTCAGGTGATTTACAGACAAATGGTTTTCCAGCAAGTAACATTTTAGAAAACCTTAGTCTAGCAACTCAAAAATTAACTTGATTCTTGTTAGACATGGTCCCATCTCCAATGCCCCATTGCTAGACTGAGGTTTGATAATTATAATCTGTAATTGCGAGGTCATATTGGAAAGGCCACAATGATAACAGACGAGATTAAATGCCAGGAGATGGGGTGCCTGGGTGGCTCAGTGGGTTAAAGCCTCTGCCTTCAGCTCAGGTCATGATCTCAGGGTCCTGGGATCGAGTTCCGCATCGGGCTCTCTGCTCATCAGGGAGCCTGCTTCCCCTTCTCTCTCTCCCTGCCTCTCTGCCTGCTTGTGATCTCTTTCCCTCTATCAAATAAATAAATAAAATCTTTAAAAAAAAAAAAAATGCCAGGAGACCTGTGTTCTGAACCTCTCTTGGTTTTAGTTTTCCGTATCTATAAGAATTCCATGTGAGCATTTAAAATGTTAAGACACTATACAAATTCAGAGACTTTCATGAGGAATATCAGAGATGGTGGCTTCTAGAACTGTACAGCTGCCAAAGGGGATCTGAACATAACTTTTATTCAACATTGCCAACAACGTGAACCTTGCGACTTATTTCCCTCAAGGAATGACGGAATTCCCAAGCTTATATGCATTTCTTCTGAAAGAATTTTGACTATAATTTGGTCTATTTCCCTACCTTTTTCCATTATTCAGAAACCTGAGAAATTTTAGTGTCATGATATATGTATCTATAATATATACATAATATTGGAAAAAATACAATAAAGGACACACACTGATGAAGATAGGCTTACTGTCTTCTTGGTCATTCCTTAGTAGAGAAGAAAAGCAAAGGACTTATTCATAAGTAATTAGTAACAATACAAATTTTCTTACATCCTTCAGAAAAGATCATTTGGAAGTATTGGTTTCATTGTAACCTGCTTGCTATTTCTCTGGGTTTAATTCTTTAACCTGATAGCCCAGATATGTGTCTATTTTCAAACTTGCCATCATGTGGCAGCTCACAAAAGAAGAAAAATGGCCAATAAACATAGGAAGATATTTGATCTTATTAACTACCTATGAAATGCAAAAGAAAATGGTGTCTTAAAATGTTTTAAGTTAAACAAAATTATGACAATGTTGGAGAGAATTGGGAAAACATCAATGATAAGAAATACGATGAGGTGTATAATTTTTTCAAAAATATTAACATAATTTAACTTAGTAGTTTCCTTTATAGATAGGTATTACAAATGAAGATAAGCATTAACTTGTCCAAAACTAATCTTCCAAAGGTTAATACGCCACCATTTAAGGAGTTTGTCATTATGGAAAGCTCCATAGAAAGCAGTCTGTCCCAGTAGTTAAATTAGTCCTGGACAACCTCAAGGCTGGACCTCAGGCCCTTGATTATTCCAAAAGGGAGGAGTTTCCCCAATCACAAACACTGCTGTGGCAAATTCTGTCACATTAGTCGCTGCGTTACACAGCTGCAAAGTATGAAATGCTGAGATTCAACAGAAGAGGGCCTTTGATAGGAATATAACTAGTAATAATCTCCCTCTAGATGACAAGTTCCTCAAGGGCAGGGAAAAGAACTGAAGCTGTTCACTTTGCAGTTTGTGGAGCCTAGCAGATTATTGTTGGCAAATGATATTGATGATGAGAATGATGACAGTATTCGTTAATATCTATTGATTATTTACCAGTCAGAAATTCCACATTTACATGTGGAAATAAACTCTGAGACGTCTTTGAAATAAATTATAATGGGTATAATAAGTCCATCCCTTCTTCTTATCCATCCCTTACTGATATCACATCCATGCAAGGTGCTTTTAATAACATTTTGACTATGGAAATAAAGTTATTCTTAAAATCAAAATTTATATTCCTGAATTTCTCACCAAAGCCATAAACATTTCATACTAAACCTTAGTTTTGAACTATAATATTATAGTAAGAATATATTATTATAGTAAGAATCAACAATACTGACTGAGTAATGTCATTTCATTTTAAGATAATTACTGAAGGATTTTGGGGTTCTACAATTACATTAAACGTTTAAGTAAAAAAAAAATCTCAATTTCATTTTGTTCGTCTAAAGACAATTAAACTACAAATACTCTAATAAAAGATTCCACATTCTTTCATCCACCTCTGTCTAGTTTTTTTAAGCTTTTATTTAAATTCTATTTAGTTAACATACAGTGTAATTTTAGTTTCAGAGGTACAATTTAGTGATCAAAACTTCCATGAAACACTGGGTGCTCATCACAAGTGCAATTCTTAATCTCCATCACCTATTTAACGCATTCCCCACCCACCTCCCCTCTGGTAACCATCAGTTTGTTCTCTATAGTTAAGAGTCTGTTTCTTGGTTTGCTTCTCTTTTTCTCTCCCCTTTGCTTGTTTGTTTTGTTTCTTAAATTCCACATTTAACTCTGAGACTTTTTTAAAGGCGAAAAGTGGCCTCCTCTGTTCTAATTGAACTCTTTTTTGTTTTCACTTAAATTTATTGGCATTTATTTTGGTCTCTGTTCAGTTAGCAAATAATTGGTTAACATCCGCTTAGCAATAAACTATATCCTATACAAAGTTAACTATGAAATTGAACCCAAACATTACTTCCCCAAACCAGACTATCTCAGTTCTTGATTGTTTATGACATGATTTACACTACTTCATCTTTTTCTTCTGGTCTTCCTTTTATCGTTTCCATTACTTCCACACACTTCACAAGATGCTTAATCCAGCATATAACTCTTACAAAGAATACAGGTCCCATTGTATATGAAATAGCCAATAGTGTTGCTGCATAGTCACCTTGCACATCATTAACATAGCCCTTTACTATGTCACAATTTGAGTAATTGTTTTAGCAC
>CM052895.1:88338194-88376959 GCA_028534135.1 Potos flavus | reverse complement strand
TTGTTCTCTCGTTCACATATTTCTCTGTTGAATACTGGCTGAGTTCTTGCATGGTATAAGGCATAGTGTTAGGCATGGAGGACACACAGAGATTCAGGAACTTCTTCATTATTACTGTAGTTACTTTTGCCAAAGGTCTTACTCTTTGGGAGAAATACATTTCCATGAGAAAAAAAATGAAACTTATTGGAAATTATCTCATGAGGCATGTTGGCATACAGATTCAGGAAAAATTCTTTCCACTCTTAATGTCTGTAAGTGAGAGATTATAAAGTATTTAAGTATCTATAATAGGATGTTGAATCATTAGGTAAAAAGAAGTTGGCTAGCAGATAAAACTGTTTCCTCTGGGTCAGAGAAAACTGAAAACAGATGACTGGGGTGGGAAAAGAAGTTAAAAAGCAAGGGAAAATACTAGACCATTGTAATAGTTGTTGTTATTGTTATTGTTGTTGTTGTCATTGTTTTTAATGCAATAATGCAAGATGGCGAACAACTCCTAAATCTCAGTGGCAACCATTTGTTCTTTGCTTATGGGTCTGCTTGTCTGCTGAGGTAACTCTGTAGTGATGAGTTGATTTCAGACCTACTCTTTTTGTTCTTTTGAAGGGATCAGTGACTTCCAGGGACATCCCTTTCTGGATGATGGGCCACGTTCTCCTGCAGGCTTTAAGAGAGGATCCTTCCTTTCTTCCTGTCTTCTAGTGGTTACCAGGAATCCTTGGCATTCCTTAGCTCTCAGCATTATAACTCCAATCTCTGCCTCCATTTTAATATAGCCATCTTCCTTGGTGTCTTTGTGTCTAAATTTCTTCTTATAAGGATACCAATCACTGGATTAGGGCCCATCCTAACCCAGTATGAGCTCGTCTTCACTTGATTACATTTCAAAACACCACATTTCATTTTCTATTCATCAGACTTAATAGTTACCCAGGATATTCCTCTTGCCTGAAATATACTTCCCTTTCTCAGCTAGTCATATGCTATCTAACACATCTGCATCCTCCATTACATTCTAAATGTATTGTGGATGGGTTCGAAGACTCGCTCACTTCCATATTTTTCTATACTACTTGGCATTTGGTGGGTTGTCAAAACAGCTTGTTGAATTTATTTTAAGTGAGAAAAACATGTTCAGTGATTTATCTGGTGTAAGATCAGATATGCTGAATCCCAATTATAAGAATTTTTCCCTCTGCCTTAATGTGTAGGAAACCATGCCCTTCCCTAGAAAAACAGATTAAAGGGAGATGACATTGAAACAAAGAGCTCCTATTTAGAATTCTAATAAATGATGCTATTAGGTGTGATTTTCTGAAGATATCTCTAATTGGAGTCATGCCTTATTCAAAAGTGATTAAAGGTGTCATTTAGGCAAAAAATCAACCTCCTCTTTTTGATTACATCTGTAATTATAATGCGTTAACAGAACAACTGTAAATACAGAAGCCTCATATGCTTTTGACATCAAAATACAATGGTGAAAACAATAAAATGACTGAGATGGTGTGGCAGCCAAAGTCATGGTAATTACCTCAAAGTGTCCATACCATCAATCCAGCGTCATAATATGTTGTAGAAAAAATGTCTTATATGGTTTATTGATGTTTTGGCAGGCGATTCACAGTCCTTCTACTTTCAAATCTAGATCAGTTTCCAAAATTTCCATCATGTACCAAGGTATGCCTGAGCTATGCTTAGAAACTCCTGGTTTGAAATATCCAGAAATCATCTCTTCTACCTTTCCCTCTTTCACTTTGTAGGAAGTGAAACCGGAGGCTCAGAAATGAGTTCGCACTAGGACCCAGGATTCTTTCATTGACTGGGCCACACTACTCACTTTACTTCTGACGTGAACTAACACTCTACTCACATGCCTCCCAATGTAAATCGAACTCATTTTAATAAACATTTTTTCTTAGTGATCTTCAGAATGTAAGTGATAAAAACCCAAATCAAACTAGCATCGGCCTATCTGATTGTAGAGGGTACAGGCACATGTGTTAACACACGATCCAACGATGCCTTCTGGACATGGTCTCACTCTTCCCTTAGCTTGTCTCTGCTTTCAGTTATATTGGCTCAGTTTCCAGGCAGACTCTCTCTTTGTCCTGGCAGGAGGGCTGCCAGATGTGCTGTATGTAGGCCCCATCCTGCTCTCAACTCCAGCTGAAATAAAGAGATATCCCACCCACCACACACAAGTGTCCTAGGGTTGCATGCCATTGATTAGACTGACTTGGCCACTTATTTATCTTCCAAAAATCACTGTGGCCAAATTGGATAGAATAAAATAACTGATCATGTCTGGATCATGTGCCCACACAGGAGTCCACAGGGGAATGAGCTCTAGTAAATCACAGGGATTATAAGTGGGAGAAGGTAGCTCTTAAAGTAGAGTCAGAGAAATGAAAGTCGGGTAGCATTTTATCTCCAACATTTTTAGCATTGTGAGCTTATGATGATAATGAAAAAGAAAAGCAGACTAGATTTCTGTCAATTTCATTATTATTTCAAACTCTGCAGGCAATGTATCTCCTCATTGCCTACACCCAGGAAGAATTGCCGTCATGGCTAACCCTCCCTAATTTTTGGTAAGTCACTGTCTCTAATAACATAGGCAAAGGAAAACATAACAAGTTTCCATTATAAATGTAGATAAAGAAAATGAAGATGATTATTTAATAATACTAATAGTATCTGTGTGCATACAGTACTTTATACTTTATAGAATGTTTTCACATTGATATGAAAAGACTTTTCCTTCTATGTCACAGATGAGGAAACTGAGCTTTAGAGAGTTGAAATGGAATTCCTAAGGTCACATAGCAAGTTAAAGGCTATTTATCCAGTTTCTCTAAGTTGCAGGCTTTTCTATTTATACCCCAGATCAAACATCACAGTCTCATTTTCATTGTCAACCTTTTGCTTCTAATAGGTGTCCGGGTCACGGGAAGAGAAAATCATGAGTTAAAAATAAATATGATACATGGAAAGATGAGGCTTGGGGTCAAAAATATCAGGATAAAACTTCTCATAATGAATAAATCTCTATTTTCAGAGAGAAATTAGAGGCATCTCTATTCTGCTAAATGCAAAAATATTTTCCCATTAAGTCCTGCTCTTTCCCAAACATTATTATTATTAATATTATTAATTATAAATATCAAGAACCTTTTTTTTCTTCTGTCAGGACATTCTTTAGACATGTTGATGATTTATAGATAAAACAAACAATTTTTTTAGCCAGAACCCTCATGTGGCAACTCAGAACATTTTCAGGGGCACTGACACTGTCAAGCCAAACCATGACCCTGAGAACTTTTCAGCAGTATTCAAAAATTTTAGTGGTCATGACAATACCTAGGTTTCTTATGGAAAATTTGGGGTCACTAGGTTCTATTCCCAAACTTACTAAATTAGAATCTTTGGTTATGACCAAGGCAATATTCTTTCAATAAACACCCCAATACTGGACTTCATGTCTGGAAGCGCATTTGGTTATTAAAGTAATTCATTTTTTTCCTTTAAAAAATATAAAATAGGTACTATGGATACTTTCCTACATTGGACTATATCAGTGAAAAATAAAATACAGGATCTATACCCTTAAGCATATACATTCTAGCAGAAGAGACAGATGGAAAAGAGCATAATAGGTAATTCAGCTATATAATATCATGGATGGAGAAAAAGTAGAGCGAGGGATAGGGTTAGGAATACCTGAGTGGGTATAGTTAGGGAGTAGAGGCCAAGTCACTACTAAAATAAATAAATTGATAAGGATAGAACTCACTGAAAGACTTGAAGGGGTTGAGGGAATTAATAAAGTATATTCTGGAGGGGGCTTCTAGGCAGAGTGAATAGAGTAAAAGCGCTGCATGACAGAGCAAGGAAGTCAATGTGTTTGGAGCTCAGAAAGTTAGGGGAAGAGTAAGATTCAGCCTCAATTAGGCAAGTGCAGAGAACCAGGCTGTGTATGAACTTTCAGGACATTTTTAAAAAGTTGGTTTTACCCTGATTGAATTGAGGAGGCATGCAGCATTTTGAGGTGAGGAATTCCATGATCTGACTTGCCTTTCTAAAGGATCACTCTGGGTGTTGTGTTGAAAACAGTCTGTAGATTGGGAAGGGCCATAGCAAGAAGACCGGCTGGGAAGCTGTTGAAACAGGCCAGGTTAAGACTGTGGTAGCTCAGAGAAGGGTGGTAACAGGTAGAGAGAGTGAGAAGTGACCAGCTTCTGGATATATTTTGACTGTAGCCACCACGATCTTCTGATGAATTGTATGTAAGATGAGAGAAGAGGAACAAAAAACCACTACAGGTATCTTGGCCAGAGTAGCTGAAGTTGCCAGCAATTTTGGGAGAAAAAGCAGTTTTGATTATTTTGGGTTTGAGAGGTCCATTAGAAATCCAAAATATAATGCCAAGCAAGTGCCTGAGGTTTAAGAAAGAAGTATAGAATGAAGATATAGATATGAGGCACTTCAACAGGAAGAAGTTGGGGTCTAATGAGAAACTGGCAAATGACTCCTAGAAGGGGCAGTCACTGAAGTAGAAGCAAAACCCAGAGAGCACCAAGAAGGTTGGTTCCATGAGAAAAATGTCCATTATGAAATAGTTTATGCTGTCACCTAACACTACACTTAACCATATTCAGGATTACTCTTGGTTTTGCAGAACGTGTGGATTTTATTCAGCTATTTAACAAATAGCTACTAAGCATATGCTATGTGCCAGGCAGGCTGCTGGGAATTAATCATCAATCTCTGGAGTCAGGAAAGCTCTCTCAGACAAAGTGATGTCTAAATTTTTACATGGAAAGATGAATAGAAATTAATGAGGGAGAGATTTGGGGGATGAGGGTAAATGTTTCAGGAAGAAGAAACACTATGTTTCTAGAGACAACTAGTATCTCTGTGAAATTGAAAGTAATTCTGCCTGGTGGGATCCTAGGATTCAAGTGTGGATGGAAGAAGCAAGGTCTAGAAATGAGCAATAGGCAGACCACAAAGACCTTGAGAACCAGGATAAATTGGGGCTTTTCCTAAGGATAGAGTAGAAACTTTAAACGTTTTTAAAAAGGGAAATCACATGATTAATTTGCATTTTGACATTACCTTGGCTGCTTTATAGCATATGGGCTAGTGTGATGGCTAATTTTATGTGTCAAGTTGGCCAGACCATTATGCCTAGATAAATGGTCAAATACTATTTTGAGTATTTCTGTGACGACTTTTAAATGAGATTAACATTTAAATCAGTGGCCTTTCCAGATTGTGTGTGGGGCTTATCCAATCAGTTCAAGGCCTGAGTAGAACAAAAGATTCACCGCTCCTGAGCAAGAAGAAATTCTGCCAGCAGATGACCTTTGGACTTGAACCACAATTTTGGATCTTTTCTGGTCTCTAGCCCGAGGGCCTTTGGACTTGAATTGTAACATCAGTCCTTCCCTGGGAGTCCAGCCTGCTGGTCCTCCCTGCAGATTTTGGACATGCTAGACTCCATAATTTCATGAGCAAATTCTTAAAATAAATCCCTCACTCTCTCTATAAACATGCATTCTGTTGGCTCTGTTTCTCTGGGGGAGCCCAGACTAATACAGCTGAGAAGGGGAAATTGAAAACAGGGCCCCCAGGTTCTGCATATACTGTGTGAGCTTGGGAGGTTCCCTGAACATTTGCTTTTCCCACCCCACTCCAAACCAAGGATTCTAAAGAGGCTGTCCCAAGTTCTTCAAGACTGCTCCTGGAACAAGAACCAGAGCCAGGACCCAGTGTCCTTATTATCTGCCAAAGCTGAAATGGGAAAAGCTCATTTCAAACTGGCACGATCACCCCTGTAATTTAATTTTAAATGAAACTTCTAAAACATTTAAAAGTTTTTATTTATTAATCATCTTGTACTTTGTATGCATCAGTAGTTTTGTCTTATACATACAGAGATATTCTCTAAATGTTCAAATGAATTCCTGGCAAGTGGAATGAGAAATAAGAATGAATAAATAAGGATTTGGCAAGCCACTCTGAAAGGTTGCCAACTCAAATGGTTCTTCGATCCCTCCAAGGGTGTTTTTAAGCAAGTGAAGAAAACTAGGTGAAGAAAGAATCTTTCCATTTTTTTTTAGTCAGGCTTGGTCCATTCAGAATGAGAAATGGAAGCTCTAACCAAGGCCACTCCTCTATTGACGTTCCAAGAAACCTGATGGTTCCCTGCCACAAACCTCACATAACTTTAAGAAGCATTTCTTTGCCTGCACATCCAGAAAGTCTCTTGATCTCTTGGAAAGCTTCAGGCTCCTCGCCAGCTTTCCTCATGTCCAGTTGACCAGTTAACCAAGAGGTGTGCTTTCTGTCTCTGTATTGTCCTAGCTATAAAGAAATTTTCAACCATTACTTTGGGGACTTAAAAAAATAACAACAACTTCCATGTTGAGAAGTATTGCTTTTACAATTCAAATTGTTCTAAATGATGACAGAAAAAAGATAAACCTATTTAAAGAGAAAGCAAGAAAGTGGATTTTCAGAACGCTTTGGAAGACGTGTTAAAGTAACTCATTTGATTTCTTTAAACAACTTTCTTCTCTCACCCAAATAAATTAAGGAAAACATCAAAATATCCAGCATTTGACAATTCTCAGCTTCAAAAAATAACATTGAAAAAGTGTAAAACTATAAACATAAAATAGAAGTTTAGGAGTAAACACTCTTCCTTTTTTTTTTCCCTAAAGATTTTGGCCTTGTTTCTAACTTCACTCTTAAAAATATCGTGTCTCCAACAGCTAACCGAAGCTATGCAGTGTATTTTGTAGCAGGAAAATAAAGGGGTTAAATGCATGCGATCTGAAGTTAGCTAGTTCTGGATGCAATACAATTGTTGCTATGTTATGTTTGTCCTCAGTAACATTAAGTATGGCAATGGTTTATACCTCATGCTGTTGTTTTGAGAATTATATTCTTATCACATACCAGACAGGGGTGGTGTCAAGTGCTGAAAACATTTTTAAAAGACTCATTCCTCTCTTCATTTTTCCCTTGCCCCTTCTCTTTCTTCCTTCTTCTGTCCTTCCCCAGCAGTATTATGGTGGGACCAGGTTCCTCAACCCACCACTATGGACTAGTGATTTTCAGACTGCTCCTTTCCATGTACTGTTCCCTTCTTTTATTACTGCTGCTTCACCTCAGAAGTTTCCAGATTAGTTCTTCATTTCAGGCTCATTTACTAAGCTCCATTCTACACGGGGTCTTTGGGGAGATGGAATTTGTAAATAGCTTCTATTGCCCATTTAATTTGTGTCCCATGCCTTATCTCTGAAGTTGTTGACATAGTCAAGAATCTAAATCCGTGGCACACTCTGTAGTGCGGGAGCTCTGCTGAGCTGCCACCCTTGTCCTCCCCTTCTCTCTCTCCGTCTGTCTCACGAAAGTTCCCTGCCCCTTCATAACTCTGCTCCTCACCAAACCCCTCCTTGGGTGGTTTTGTGTGTTGTTCTCAGTCAAGTTCTCATCCACTGCCAGATGGGTCTGGGAAGTGTTGGGGGAGGGCAAGGGGCTTCTGAGTCAGAGGATAGGGAAAAGAGACAATGACCTTCAAAGCGAATGACTTAAAAGTAGTCAATCACATGTTCGCATTGTGAAAACTTCTGTTCTAATTTTCTATACTTATTTATACTGCAAAAAAAATTCTATATCTTTTTTATTTGGAGAGAGCACACATACACACAAAATCTCATTTTACCTCATTTATAAGGCGTCCCTGCAGGAAAGGGAAGAAAAGTGATCTTCCCACAATTATAATAGCATAGAAGCTTGCTCAATCTGTAAACACGCTCATGGGGTTTGTAATATGTTTTTCCTAGGATTACAGATATAGAACATCAGCATGGGATTTTTGGCATAGAAAAGATGAAAGTTTTGGTGTCTTTCTGACCATCTGCACCTGTCCAGAAATTAAAAGATTCAGGGCGCCTGTGTGTCTCAGTCGGTTAAGCAATTGCCTTCAGCTCAGATCATATTCCAAGGTCCTGGGGCTGAGCCCCACATCGGGCTCCCTGCTCAGCGGGGAGCCTGCTTCTCCCTCTTCCTCTGCCTCTCTCTCTCTATGCCACCCACGAATAAATAAATAAAATATTTTTTAAAAAGAAAAAAGAAATTAAAAGATTCAGTGTTTTGGAGTTTCTTGCATTCTAAGATTAATCTAGCAACATTGGGCTTGCAATTTCTCAAGGCAACAATTGGACGGGACTTAATAGTGGCTGCCTTTAGATAGAGTTTGTCCTCCCCAGTTACCCACAGTCCCCACCACTCCGATTGTGTTATGCCAGGTCTATGTTATTTTTTTATAATTCCTATAAAGCCCTGTATACACATTTGAGTTTCTAAAACATAGAATGTGAGATATATTCATCATCTAGCCAATTTTCTATCTCTTGTTGGCCTTCTAACTTTCAGAACTGAAACCAATTATGCCCACTTTGTACCATCTAGTCCTAGAAATAGTATATTAATGATCTAGCATCAAATTCATCCTGTTGTTTCTCATACCACTTTCTGGGGTTGAGGGACCAAGGGCACGGTAGGTCCCAGATGGGAATGTAGTAATGAGTCTAATTTCTTAAATGAAGCTATTTAGGAAAAAATCACATTTCCTTTCTTCTGAGATGTTGCAGCCTGTTTGATGCTTTCACCATGATCAGAAGACTCTGTCACTTTATAGACAATGTCTAGGTCAGTGCCCGAGGCTGGCTTCCCAAGCTTCATTACACCATTTGCCCTGAGGTCTTCCATTTCCTCAGGTCACCACCACTGAATTGTGTGCAAATCTCTACTTCCATGTTACTAACTACTCTTCCATCCAATCTGAAATTCCCTTTCTCTCTCTTTACCCTCAAAGACACTCATTTTCCTCAGTATTTATGGAACACTAAGCATTGTCTCTGAGTATATTCTTCTGTTCTTTCTAATAAAAATCTCTGAAGTGAAAAAATAAATATATAAATGAATGCTAATGTTCTAGCTAGCCACTTGAAACAAGAGAAAGGACCAGAACATATACAAACCACTACATTGATAAGGAGACCCACCATTCTTTGTTACCCTAGTGACCATTAGCCCCAACCTAATCATTCTGGGGCTGTCTGGAACTTATCATCCTACAATCATTCTTAGGTTCTAGAACCATGTAGTCATTCTAGTACCATGGTGGGTAAGGTGTAAGAGGGCTGCACATTTGTCTAATACTCTGTCACATTACACATTACATCACACGGGGATAAGAATGTTTTTACATTATTTTGTTACTGTCTGCTTGAGGAAATCAAAGATTATGGACTGATTATGCCTGTTGATATCCCTGAGAAGTTTTCCTACTAACCTGGTATTATTCTGGAGAGCAGATTTCATGGTTTAGAGGGATATTCTGCATGAAAAATGATATGCGATATTTCAGAATTAAAGCAAGTCTCAGAAGAGAGCCAGTGTATCTGAAGCGTCCTTAGAAGAAATCATAGTGGTTGGGAAGGAGCAAGATGGTGGAGAAGTAGGAAACTGAAATATCAGGTCCCAGGAGTTCAGCTAGATAGTTATCAAACCATTCTGAACACCTACAAACTCAACAGGAGATCGAAGAGAAGAAGAGCAGCAATTCTAGGAACAGAAAATCGACCACTTTCCAGAAGGTAGGATGTGCAGAGAAGTGAATCCGAGGCGATATAGGGAAAGAGAGACCACGAGGAGAGAGGCCGGCTCCTGGCAAGCGGTAGAGTTGAGCAGCACAAAATGGAAATTTTAGAAGTCTGCTCCACTGAGGGATGTCACTCCAGACGCTAAGCAGGGGATGGAGCCCTTGCAGGGACAGTGTGGTCTCAGGACCCGCGGGGACACAAAAAGACCAGGGGTGTCTGAGTGTGGCAGAGCTCCCAGGTATCAGAGTGGGAAGCCGGCTACAGAGACGGAGCTGAGCAGTGAGTTCTCAGCTGGGGATTATCTTAAACCATGACCTGAGGCATAGTCAGGCCACTGCTCTTCAGGCAGGGGCCCCACAAGTGGAAGATCTGGAGAGACTCACCTTCCCCCTCTGGGAGGAGCGGCGTGGGAGCGCACTGCAGGAATCTGCTGATTTTGGAGACTCCAAATGGGGCCGAGCGCCAGAGATAGAAACGCTCTGTCACTGGCCGGGTGAGCACAGAGTGCGGCCGGAGACCAGGGAGACGGGAGGGATTGACGGCTTTTCTCTGAGGGCGCACAGAGGAGTGGGTCCTTGAGCTCTCGGCGCCTCTGGGCCGGAGACTGGGAGGCCGCCATCTTCATTCCCCTCCTCCAAAGCTGTACGGAAAGCGTTCAGGGAACAAAAGCTTCTGAGAGCAAAACCGAGCAGATTACTTAGCCTGGCCCCTGGCAAGGGTGGTGCAATTCCGCCTCAGGCAAAGACATTTGAGAATCATGGCAACAGGCCCCTCCCCCAGAAGATCAGAAAGAACATCCAGCCAAGACCAAGTTCACCGATCAATGAGAACTGCAGAACTCCAGAACAAGGTCTTTTCAAAAAGTTGAAAATAGAGCTACTCTACGACCCAGCAATCGCACTACTGTGTATTTACCCTAAAGATACAAATGTAGTGATCCGAAGGGGTACATGCACCCCAATGTTTATAGCAGCAATGTCCACAATAGCCAAACTATGGAAAGAACCTAGATGTCCATCAACAGATGAATGGGTAGAATGGGTAAAGATGTGGTATATATATATATATATATATATATATATATATATATATATATATATATATATAATGGAATACTGTGCAGCCATCAAAAGAAACGAAATCTTGCCATTCACAACGATGTGGATAGAACCAGAGGGTATTATGCTGAAAGAAATAAGTCAATCAGATAAAGACAATTATCATACGATCTCTCTGATATTAAGAATTTGAGAGGCAGGATGAGGGGTCTTGGGGGGTAGGGAGGGAAAAAATGAAACAAGATGGGATCGGGAGGGAGACAAACCATAAGAGACTCTTAATCTCAAGAAACAAACTGAGGGTTACTGGGGAATGGGGGAGGTAGGGATGGGGTGGCTAAGTGATGGACATTGGGGTGGGCATGTGCTATGGTGAGTGCTATGAAATGTGTAAGCTTGATGATTTACAGACATGTACCCATGGGGCAAATAATACATTATATGTTAATAAAAAATAAATAAATAAAAATAAAAAAGAAGAAGAAATCATAGTAGTTGGAATATGAATAGGGGAATTTACCCATTATGAACTGATCAGCACCTCTGAGGGGTATGTCTGGGGACTTTCTCTTCCCAAGGTAAGTCATAAACCATGAGCTGCACCCATAGTATCATTTCCTATTAGCTCTCTCACCATCCCTCTACTTACATGAGTAAATGCACACATACACATCCCACCGGTTATTTGAACACGTTCATGTATTCGAGCATACTTATGTTCTCTCTGCTGGACAGAATGTAGAACTTTGCATGAGGGGTGTCAACTGCAAATGCACATTTTTTGCATTTCTAGATTTACATAATTTGCAATTTACAGTGCAAGCTGAGAAGAACTGGTTCTTCACTCATCCCATACTTGGGTCTTTTTGGCAGTATTCATTCTTTGGTGACAATAGCTCCTTTTAATCCTAACTTTATTGGACAATTGTGTCCTGACAGGATGCTTCCCTTACATATAGTGTCTATAGGGTGCTGCTATAGACTATTTAGACTATTCTAAAGTCACAAGAGGTGAAAATCACCAAGCTTGTCACCGAATGATTTGCTGGTTTTAGGAGAGTTCCCACACGTTTGAGAGGTGCCACATAATCTAACTGGGCAGGGGTTTTGTGTGCTCAATCTTTATTTTTCAAGTACTAGTACAAGATCTGGTAGATGGCAAGCTCTGAGCAAATGTTTCTTGAGAAATGACCAAAAGGAATGAAAAGTGAATAAGCCTGGTTGCCCACGTTTAATGATGAAGTGGAAAGAATTTACAAGGATTTGGAGATGAGACAGCCTGGGTAGGAATCCAAGTCCTTCCACTCTCACAGGCAAACTCTTTCTGATCTTGAGTGTCTTTTATTTGAGGAATATGGAAGTATTAAATGAGTACTAAATTTGTACAGAGCTTAGCACAATGTGTCCAGCAGATATATATTGAATATTAAATGAAAGACCACATAACATTTATCATGTTTCATGTTTAAAGCCAACTTTTAAATTAATTATCCTTTATAAAAAATACCTAAGAGAATATTTAATAATTACTGTGAAGTTTTATATATAATATGTGATATATATGCTGATTCTTCTAGTGATGATGATAATTAACAAAAGCAAAAACAGTATCTACTGTTTACATACCACTTACCATGTATCTTCTATGGTGCTAAGGACTTCTCGTGGGTTATTACATTTCATCTTTACAACAGCCCTATGAGGGAGGTGCACTTGTATCTTTGCTTTATAGATGGATTAAGTAGCTGCAAGGTCATATACCTAATATGTGACAAGTTTGAGCTCAAACTCAAATCTTCCCAACAGCAGGTCCCAAGTTCTGAAGCTTTCCATTGCTTTTCACAAAAGCCAAGATTCTACAAACTAGCTCATACTAATAGATTATATATGTATGCATATATATGTATGTATATATATATGTGTGTATATATATATTCTGAACCCAATGAAACTACACACACACGTCCTTTTAAGTTTTATTTATATTTCTTAGTTCAAGAATTACACACTAGCCAACATTATTATATATTTACATGCTGAAACTGGCTGTAATAAGTTTAAATTCAAGAAAATAATTCTTATGTGCTACTCATTTATAATCCTCATTTGTTACTATCTCATGTATCCCAGAGATTTTAGTAGTCCTGTTTTTAGAAAGACATGAAAATAGATGCAATGATATTCACTTGTGTTTTGCATTTTCTAGCCATTGGAAAATGTGCATTATGTGCATATTAAGAAAGGCTACAAGGTAATTAGTAAGGCTGATAATCACTACATTGTGAAGAAACTAGAATATCACTTTTTATAAAAGGACAATTCAGAACTGTGCAGGGACAATATTCATAACAGAACTATTTAAACACCCATGCAAATAAAATTTTGAAAATGCTATGGAATTTAAATCATTTGCAACTTTGTTTGAAATAATTATGCTTAAAATGATCATGGTTGAACTCAAATTACTGAACTGAAAAGGAAGAGATACAAGCTGATGGAACTGTCAACTTGCTTCAGGTGGTACAAGGACACACACATGGGCATCAGATTAGTGGACATTTGACAGGAGAGAGACAGTTGGTTTTGAAAGTTAAAAAACACAAAGTTTTGTCATCATTTTGGATCGTATTTATGTTTATCACAAAAGAACTTTTCAAAGCAAATTAAAATCTGATGTCAGAATTTTGCATATATCCACAGAAATGTTTTATTTTAATTTTCAAATAACTAATAGATTATTTAAGGGTGTTGCTGCTTTTTTTTTTTTTTCTTAAATGATTTCTTTAGGGCAGTATCTTAATTCACATTCTGTTGGCTCCTTACTGTTTTTATAATGTTTCTACTGTATTTGGAAAATATTTTTTAAACCTTTGGTGTAAAGCAGTCTTTTTTTTTTTTAATTTTCTCCCATTTTTCCTTTTTTCTTTCCTTTTTTTGTTTTTTAATAATTCTGGAGTCTTTGGTTAAAAGGAATAATACTATCTAAGGACAAAATGCTATTATTTAAAAAAAAAGTATTGTGTGTATTATGTGTAATAAATTTCTGGAACAAGTATGAATAATAAGCACTTTTATTTCCTGTAGTGCCATCAATATAAACTTTTACTCTTTTAAAATTGAGATTTAAGTTACAACCTTTGGTTTCTTGAACTCTGACATATAAAAAAAACTCTACCACGTTATCAATGATCACTTCTGCTTTTCCCATTTCCATTTCTAAGGCTATCTCTTGGTTGTTACATTGACTACATAAACACTACAGCATTTCCCATAAAGGGGATGAGAGTGGGAGTGAGTGAGCAGAAAGTGAGAGTATGTGTGTTTGAATGTGTGTGTGTGTGTGTGTATATACGTGCATGTATGTGTACATGTGTGTGACTGTGTGTGTGACAACAAATTGAAACCCTTCTGTCTGGGATCCCAAACCATTTATGCAAAAGGGTGTTTAAATTACTCTGCTGGGGCACTGCAGTAACTGTACTTAGTAAAAAATAAATAAAAATTAAGAAAAAAATTAAACAACTATTTGTATCTATTGACTAGTCATTTACAGCATGTTGAATTATTTACATAATATTATAACACATGAACTTAAGCCATAAACAGAATTAGCACGTTGCCTTACCATAAAATACAAATTAGAAGTTAAAAATATTTAAGAAATCTGTTTTAATATTTACACACGCTCAGTGAAAGTTATGGTTGCTCACATTACATGGACTCTGTACACTTAGCAAAATGGCATGATTGCTACAGTTGAGAGTATTTGCCCTAACCAACATGGTGGGGTTTAGTTATTTTTTTTTACCTCCTTCAAGGAGGAATTTTTTTTATCATTTTCTATTTTCTTAAGACTTTATTTGTTTTTAAATCACCAATAGACAATGTTATTTGTTTCCTTGAAAAAGAGAGCAAGTAGACAAGCAATGTGAGAACTAGTTAATTCCCGATGTTCTGAGGTACAGTACTATTGTAGTGTCAAACTGTGCAATGGTTCGTAAGAACTGTAGGCATTGATCTGCTGATAGAGAAATGCTCAGTACCCTGTATTACTAGTTTCAACATGTTGATTTGTTGGTTGCCAATTAAAAATACTCATACACTGGTTTAATGAAGGAAATAAAACATATTAGCTTACTCCTTTTGTTTTCCAACATATGAATGCATATATATGTATGTATGTTTACATGGATCTATATATACACATATATACATGTAGATATGTTGTTAAGACCTGTCTTTGTTGATTGTTTTGCTGTTTTTGTTGTTGAGGATGAATTTAATCATAAAACTGGAACACAGTTACCTACAGAAAATGGAAATTGTGTTAGTTGCCAATTTAATGCAGGTCTTGCTTAAAATGAACATGATTCATTTTCCCACTGCATTCCACTGAACTTTCTCTATATGTTGTGCTTTTTTATAAGCTGACAGACTTTTTGTGTTCCTAATGCTAGAATGTAAAGTCTTTTGGTTCATAAACCATTTTTATTATTATTATTATTATTTTTACTTAGCACTGCTTTTGAAGACATGAGAAGAGAAAAGGTCTAGATGGCACTGCTTAAGTATTTTCCCCTGTTATTAAATTGCAGTAGAAAGAATTGTAACATTCCTTATGCAAACACATGATTATGTTGCATGAGTTTTCAATTCTGAAAATGCATTTCATACCTACTAGCAGTCATGTACAATATATATATACAGATTGAGATCAAAGGTTTCATTTAGACTGTGCATTTTAGAGTCAGAATTTGCCTATGAATTTCACAAAGATGAAAAACACCTTAATTGCTGGCTATCTGGCTGTTTCATAATCAAAAGAAAACTATATATATATATATATGTATAAAGTGATAGTAATACCGTATCAGAATTGCCAAAACACATTTTTGTGGTCCTTAAATTTAACCACTGGATATCAAGCTGACTGGTCTTCAAAGACTTATGAGATCTAGCACCCCTCCCCAACCCGCCCTCAATTTGGTGACTACAATCCAATTCAACTACAGTAAAAATATAGTTAAAAATAAATTCTACATCTACTGATATCTCTGGGCAGGATGAGTCAGTTGTTTCTACCTATGTGGTTACTGAATGCCAATATATGAATTTTTCTCTAGGGCATCTGTATCAAGCTCCCATGTTTCTCCTTTCTCTGTTTTTTGTGTCACTGCGAGCAGAAATGAATCCCTGGTCACATGTTTTGAGGCTCATGCTGCAAAGTTTCTTGTCTCACTTTGATCTAGATTACTATGTTGACTTCCCTGGACATTGAAATTTTGTTGTAATCATAAATGACAATATCGAGGATTTTTATGGCTTTTATGATAATTGCAAACAAGAGCCCACTTCTAGACTTGGGCTCTGAGTTGTCTCTAGAAAAACCTTTCCAGAATGGCATTTTGGAGTTGTGCACCTGAGTTATCGATATGCTCCTTCCTGATATATGTTACTCAAACTTTAACCCCTGGCGACAAGGGACAGGCACTTTTATTAGAGTGATGCCCCAAAATGATTGCCTAGGAGAAATTGTGACCCTGGAGAAGCTTGAGGAATTTCTACTCTAAGCCCATGGGCGGAAACTTGGTTGGATTCTGCCCAAAGACCATACTCAGAGGTGTTCAAGTGTATAATCCAAAAATAAAGGCCAGAGTTCCCTTTGCTGGTGAAGGAAAAAAAAAATACCTCCTATCTTAGAGAAATTTAGAAAGCTGAATGCTAAACCCTTTCCCCCTCCCCCCCCTGAAAGTTGGAATAGAAGGGCATGAAGACTCCATCATATTCCAAGCTGCTGAATTATCAGGGGGAAAAAAACATACATTTAATCCACAGGCAAATACTGGCCTTGGCTACTATGCACAATTAGGGATGTTACTTTGAAAAATAAGTGTTTTTTGTTTTTAAAATAGAAATAGCAAAGTCATCCTCCAAGAAAAAATTCAATCAAATCAAACTTTAAGGAGAAATTAGCAATTCACTATTTTCTCCAAGAAAAGCAAAATATGAACCTCACTTTGATAGAAATAAAATATATTAGCTTATTTTCTTCCTGTCTCACATATGAATGCATATGTCCAATTAGTATAGAAAGAAGCACACTGACATAATTCAAGAATTGAATAAAAACAATACATCATGCCTGCCTATCAGTTATATATTTTTCTATAATATCAACTGAGGCTCATAACATTCATCATGTTAATGTGGCTTTGTTGTTATCCTATGCTACACTACTTTTCATATCTTCTTTCATTCAGCCAATTGCAACATACACAATGTAAGCACCCTTAAAAAGTCAAACCCAACAAACCCACAAACTAACTCTACTTGTGCACATAATCCTTTAAGTATTGTTTGCTATGAAAAATACAAAGGTGAATTTCACTGCACATAAGGAAATGTAGTTCAATCAATCTCTTCAAAGCCTTACTTTGTCTGTCTTCTAAGAATATAATCAGGATTTCAGAAACAAGAAAAGCTGGAAAGGACCATTAATCCTTTAAAGAAATGAACAAATCCTTCTTTTGAAATACCCTATTAAATTCAGAAAAAAACTTACAGGGAAATGTTGTAGAGACAGCTGACATTGTCTGAGAGGATCAACCTGTTTGCTAGCTTTGTCTGTGCTCTATGTTAGTGTATTTGAATGGCTCCCAATCTAACCTACATCTAAGATACTTCTAATTTTGCTAACTTTTCTATTTTGTGGTTGTCTTTTGATTAGATAAACTACAAAAACTTCTTTAGGTCTGCTATCAAAAGCTTGTGAAGTTGGGGGGAAAAAAAATCTCTCTCACTGGACCTTTTGCCATGATACAAAATATGTATAAACCAGATGCTGCGTGGGGCTGATAAGGGTCATGCTGCTCGCTTGCTTTAATTTTGTTACAACAGTCACTTCTGTTTCCACTCTGCTCTGGATTATTAACTCTTATTTTAACCACCTAATAAATAGCTTTTTAGAAACATTTCTTGGCCATCATGCATGGTAATGTTCAGCAGTCCCCAGTTTCTAACTGTCACAATGGAAGACATCAGTGTCGACTCCCTATGCTCAAGCAGAGACTGACCAAATTGGTTATCGAGTCTCTGTCTGCACTCTCCCTATCCTGTTTGAACTACATGAGAACCTTCTAGAATCCAGTGGGAATTATCTTCCCATGACACCATTATTACCTTAAAAAGACCAGGCATAGACCATCTTTAGTAAGCATGTTTGCATGGCATTGCAGATAATGTTTCATAAGCACAGTACCATCTCAACAGCATGCCAACGTTAGAAATGAAGATGGGGAGTATCTGGATATGATCACTTCTCAGCGAAATGACGGGCAATGCTACTGAGCCCTCTAAGAATATCTTCTAAATAGTTCCCCTCTATATAGCCTGTACACTAAGCAGATAAAGTGGAACACTCAGACACAGTCTTGCCAACGTGTGTACAAATCACTTGCATTTCAACTGGAAAACCACAAGGACCTAGTGTAGTCATTACTTAGCAGAAGCAACCCAAATGGTATGAAATGGACCACAGGATAGGCCAGCAACTAAGGTATTTTAGCATCACTTTTGTCCTGGATTGATGTGTTTTCCAAGTCCTACGTCAGGCTGTACAACTGGTTTGAGGAGGAATCTAGTCCTTGCATCCCAAGGGAGGCTATGTTTTAGTTCACATAATAAAGCCAATAGACGATGTTGAAGAAGGAAAAAACCACTGGGAAGAATATGCGGGACCACCGATCTATGGCATTCACATCAGTCAAGTCGGGGATGGTGATTTTCAGTTGGGAGGCGCGTCTCCGCAGGCGGCTTTTCTTTTGTGCCACATGTCGTTCCAGGGCATTTCGGCCGAAACTATGCCTGGGCAAGCCAGCTTTCCGGTACTGGATGCTGGTGGCATCGTAGGCCAGCATGGTGCTCCTGGGGTCTCCAAGTCCCATCACAGCCTCAGATGTGGCCATTTCGTTTTTTATCTCAAGAGTGCTCAGTAAGATGTTCTCATGTGGGTCCATCTGCAAGGGAGAAGAATCAGAAATGATGATCAGAATGGGTAGCCTTTGTTGCTGCTAATTATGTAAGGCACTATGATATGTGGGTTAGGTTGTATTTATCAGAGTGGCTAAGAGAACTGGTTTTGAGGTTACATTATCTGAGAGGGATTACAAACAGATATGGCTCATCATTTGACGACCATCATGGCCCCCAAATCACTGTATCATTTGGAGCCATTTGAGATCACTGAGGATCATCAGGCTATGCTCTGAGATGAGAATATACTTTAATCAAGGCTAGAGTCTCACAGTTTAACTATCTCATAGATATCTTCTAATGGGTGTATTTTTTTTCCTAATGGGTATAATTTTGATGCTCAAAAATCAGAGGTACTCTGACATTCGCCATGCTAATGATCTTCTTTCAGAAAACCTGTCAATTACCAAGTCATTTCAAAGTGGTCGTTCAAGAGATGAAGGAAGAGGAGCATACTGGCTGGGTGTGTCGGTTTGGTGTCTGGGTGTAAATCCTGGTTCTGCCACTTACTAGCTAAATGACGTTGGGCAAATTCCTAATTTGAACAGTGGCTCCATCACTGTAAGCTACGCAAGCTTCAGTTTCTCCATCTATGAAATGGTATGACAGTACAACCCTAGGGGATGTCTGTAATGACATCATGATATAATAGGCTTTTGCTAGTACCATTTTCATTGTTTCTACTTAGGGGCATACAGAGAAATAGAAGGCAGGACACTATAAAGAATTTACAGTTCTGATATGAATACACACAAAATTAAACTGTGCTAGGTATGAAATAGTATTAAGGGATTAATTACTGAATTGTGCTCACAGTAATAGTCTAATTACAGATCAATTCATGATAAAACTAGAACTAAAAACAGTAGATAACATTTGTTAAGCACTTGCTATATATGCCAGAGACATTTTCACGTAACTTCATTTGATTATGCTTCTTAACACCCACAGTTATAAGATACCACCTTAAATATGCGATGTCAATATAAAGAGGGTAAAAGAAGAGTTTCGACAATAGCAATTCGGGCATCATGTGACGTGCCAAAATGCAATAGCACTCAGAACAACAAAGAACTTGAAAATTAACAGCTGGACAAACTGTGCCTGTCGAGAGGTGAGTGGGGTGAGGGACTGACTTGGGGTGGGGGGAGGCAGGTTTCAAGAAGAAGAGAATCAGTCCAAAGCTGGCTATATGAAGTGGAATTCTGGGCCCAGGGAGTAGAATTAAGGTGGCCGGTAGATCGGGTGACCCTTTTCTCTCTTGGGTGATTTCTACTTGGCAAAGCTAAAAGTAAAGAATGAATACTGACATCGTGATACCTAATATTAAATGACCATGTAAAGTTGTTTTGTTTTGTTTTGTTTTGTAAAGGAGAGATTTTTGTGTCTTATTTTTAAGAGCCCTCAACTGCTACAGACAATAAAACCTAGATGCAACACATTATTATTAATAACAGAGTACATTTATTTTGGTGGAGAATAAGGATATGCCAATTGCCAGTAAAATTTCTGAAATATAAGATAAAGGAAAAATGGTCAATAGTAGATAATGGTGATATATGGAAGCAAGGGATATAACCAAACACTTAATTGGAAGATAAAATGATCTGAGCTTCGTGAATTATGCAGAAGGTAAAAAGAAGGTTGCTAAGATTATATACTAACAATTAGCTTTCAAATGTGGTTTAATGACCCTGTATTATAAACTAAAATCTAAAATCTCTTGAGAAATAGAAGCTATAAAATATGCTAGAACCTAGTAATTGACCAATTAATCTCTGCCCACTGATTAGACGTTCTGTATGTTTGGTTTATGGTAGTATTTTGCTTAGTGGACATATAAGTTTATAAGACTTAGAAATGAAACCCAATAAATGTTGAAACACTTCTGTCAAGGAAGGGCCAGGTAATGGCTTTAGTGATGGATCTGATGGCCCCAGGGAAGAAAGCAAATATTCAAAGGCATGTACCATGTACCAGGGCTTTGGGGAAACTGTCTCGCTGAAGGCTCACAACCGTCTCTTGAAAAGGAATTCTTTCCTAGGTTATCAGTGAAGGTGTTCACTAAATTTCACAAACTCACACATTTACTAAATGGTAGAGATGGAACTCAAACCTTCATCATTAGAGTGCACAGCTTGGGGAGAGAAGTATGACTTCACAACCCTCAAGGAAAGTGAAGCTAATGGACGTGGGGAACCTAGCACCCCTCATTATTTCAGACCGGGTGCTTATTTTATATTCTGCTCTGGGTTGTTAACTTTTATTTTTACTACCTAGAAAATGAGTAGCAAAATTTCTTTGGCCACTATGCATGACAAAGTTCAGGAGCCTCCCCCCTTCTAAGCACCAGGATATTTACTTTTATCGAGTGATTATATTGAGAACAGTTATAGATATCTATCAGACTTGGCTGAGGTAAAAATACAAGTCAATAATAATAAGCGTTAAAAAAATAACAAGAGCATGGCAACCCTCTTGGGTCCCCTCCCTCTTTAGGAGCTTTATACTATCACTTGACTATCACTCAATAAACTGCTCTGCTGCCCACCTAAATAAATAAATCAATAAACCAATAAATAAATAAATAACAGGAGCAGTGGACTCTTATTATGGGAACTTGTTCTAAGTTGGATAATTCATCTGATTTTAGTGGGTTTCTGTTTTGTTATCTATGAAATTCAAGATTTGTTAGATTATTCTTGAAGATTTATCTATTATTTATTTATTTATTTATTTTGATTTTTTAATAAAGATTTTTATTTATTTACTTGAGAGAGAGAGAGAGTACAAGCAGGGGGAGTGGTAGCCAGAGGGAGAGGGAGAAGCAGACTCCCCAATGAACAGGGAGCCCAATGTGGGGCTCGATCCCAGGACCCTGGGATCATGACCTGAGCCAAAGGCAGACGCTCAACTGACTGAGCCACCAAGGCACCCCTATTATCTATTTTTCAATCAAAAATGTAAAAAATAGATCTACTGAACACTAGTGTGTGTCTGACACTATGCCAAGTATCATAGTCACAGTGGTGAGGAAGATGGCATTTCTGCTGGTCCGGCTGCTGGTCCAATAAGTCTCCAGAAAGAATACTTGACTTGGAGTCAAAAGATTGGCATTCTGGCTGTTCTGTTTGTTATTTTTGACCTTGTAAAAGTGATTCATTCATTCATTCATTCAGATTTTATTTATTTATTTGAGAGAGAGAAGGAAAGACAGAGTGGGGAAGGAGTAGAGGGGGAGGGAGAGGGACAAGCCCACTCCAGGCTGAGGGTGGGGCCCAATGCAGGGCTTGATCCCAGGACCCTGAGATCATCACTTGAGCCTAAACCAAGAGTCAGAGGCTTAACTGACTGAGCCACCCAGGTGACCCAGAAAAGTGGTTTAATCCCTCTGAAGCTAGTTTTCTTCAACTGTAAGAATAGAGTTTTGATAGATTAACTGAGACAGATATATGGGAAGGACTTGGGAAACAGAAGTGCTAGGCAAGCTGATTGTCATGACAGGCTACAAATGCAGAGGATACACCGATGCTAGTGGGCTGAGAAAACGTAAATAGCTATGCCTAAAGAAAAGTATGTTGCTCTTGCAGTATGTGGAGTAGATACAGGTGATAAGCTTTCTGTAGGTGAGCCTAATCATCTCAGCACTGCTGGAGATCTGCTCAGGCTGAAGTGGGTGACGGTGGGGTGGGCGAGGTGGATTGAACCTGTGCATTAGTTTATAAGGTGCTGCTCCTCAATGTTGTGCTACATTAGGATACTTTAACCTCAAAATCTGACTGCCTGGATAGTCTCAATTAAGGTCACTAATAGTCAAGGAATAAATAAACTTGAATTAAATAAAACAATGTTTTTCCAGAAAACTCTCACCCTTCACCATAGAGCTGTAAAACGGAGAGGTATAAAGTATAACCACCTTCATTTCTAATTTATTTCCCAATTAACGGTGACGTGGAGGAGGCACCTCAAGTAGGTTGCAGTTTATTAGGTTGCACCTCAGAGTTAAGCCCTGAGACACTGATCTAATTACCCCCACCTTGTCCTTTTTGAAGGACCCTTTTCTCACCATTTTCTCATGTCCTATCTAAAGTCTTCCAGATAATGTGACCTTTTTACTCGCCTCCTCAGAAATGAGCTGCCTCCCTCCTCTGACACCACACCACAGTGTCCATTTCCTCAACTTGCTTTGGAATCACCAGTTCTGAGGATTTTTTTTTTTTTTTTTTTGAGGTATGCAATCTTGGCCTAATCAGCACCTGGAATTGTGTCAGTTTTCCATTAAAAGCAAAGATACAGTACAGTGTTTCCAACTTCTAATTCTGGACTCAGACAACCCAAGGTTTGATTCTGGGTTGAACCATTTACTAGCTTGGAGACCATGGGAAAATCATTCAACTTCTTTGAGTTTATTTTTCTTATAGGTAAAGTGGGGGAAAATGCCAACACCAGTCTCCTCAAGCTGTTTGAGAGGATCAAATAAGACAGCACATGCAAACCACTTAGCCCAGCTTTGTACTTAGTAAGCACTCAAAAACTCATAACTGATCTTGCTTTTAAAAAGCAATAAATATTCATTAAATGAATACATTTGATCTTCCACTGCCATTTTCTTAAATGCCATGGACTGTATGAGTGAACCAGAGCTTTGAATTTATCAAATTATTTAATTTTGCTTTGATTAGTAGCTTCTGTAAAGTGCTGAGAACAATGCTTAGTACAAAGTAAACACTAAACATGTTTTTGTTATAATACATAATACATTTATTAAATATAATAAATAAGTCTAGGCTGAGTTTCTTCTGAATGTTGAGGTGAGATGAGCAGCAGCTGCCTTTCATTTCATAGGTGGAGAGGGGGCACAGTGTTTGTGGGTTCACAGATCCACCAGGATCCTCCTGACCACCAAGGAAAACAGCCCTGAGGCCAGGGTCAAAGAGGGAGCTGTCTCCATTGCTGGTGTGGCAGAGCAAGGAAAGGGCCTAGTTTGTCTTCCCTCATGGCCCTTCAACATTCCACCATAATGCTCATCATTATGATCATCTGTTTAATATTTGCCTGTCCCACCAGACTACACTTCTTGGTAAAGGCAGAGACAACGTCTGTCTCTTTCATTGTTGTATCCCCCAAGCACTTGGCATGGTGCCTGGCACATAGTATACTCAATAAATAATGCTGATTGGATGAGATTAATTTTGTGACCCTTAGTAACTCAATTTCTTTGTGAGTCATAAATAAGGTGGATTTGGGGGTGCCCAGGTGGCTCATTTGGTTAAAGGTCCGACTCTTGGTTTCGGCTCAGGTCATGATTTCAGGGTCCTAAGATCAAGCCCCATATGGGGCTCTGTGGTGCTCAGTGCTTGAGATTCTTTCCCCCTCCTTCCCCACTCCCTCCTCCCCCTGTCCCCCTGCATGCACGCTCTCTCTCTCATGGGCTCGTTCTAAAATGAATGAATGAATGAACAAATAAATAGAATCTTTTTAAAAAGGTGGATTTAATTTTGCAGCACAAGTCTGAAGATTGGAACTGTCTGGGACTACCTCTTGAATTCCTTTCCTGCTCTAAGGTTTTGCTCTCGATTTATATAGGTCTCTTGCTGGAGCATTATGCTCAGGGGCCTGAAATCTGGAAGCAGATTTCCCATAGTTCCCTGGCCCTTTACATGATGGATGCCTCCTTCCTACCCCAGAGAAGAGAGCTTAGTGTGTAGCCACTAGAAGCCAGGACTAATCATTTCATGTATTGACCTCTCTCAGTTATCCCAGTGGCCCTGTGGGCCAGGTACTGATCTCAAGCTCGGAGAAGTTAAGAAACCTAACACACATTCACACAGTGAATTAGAGCAAGAATTAGAATCTGGTCTTTTTCATTGTGTCGTGCTGAGGCAGAGCACCAGCCCCCAAACCCGTGTGTACTCTATAGCTCATCAAAGAGGGCCCTCTCAGTGCATGGTGGGGCAAGTCATCTTAAGGCTTGCAAAATTTTCCTTAATGAGGAATAAATAAGAGTGTCTGTATTTACATATGTCACAAAGATGACAGCTGTTGTAAAATCTTGTTAATTGCAGTGCTTTCTCCTAAGTAGAGTAGACATCTGTGGTCTGACTATATTCACCAGCCCTCCCAGTGACAATTTCTGTCTGGGAACCACCATTCTCAGTATCTCTTTGGTTTGGCGGATGGTATAGTCTGCTTCAGTGGTTTCAAAACTTGAACATGCATCAGAATCCCTTGGAAAACCTATTAAAATATAAAGGTCTTTGGCCCCCACTCCCAGAGTTCCTGAGTTAGTACATCTGGAATAAGCCTTAACAATCTGCATTTCTAACAAGCTTCCAGGTGATGCCAGCCTGTGAGGCTGAATTCACAGCTGGAAAACTATCAGTCTGTTGGAAGCAGCAGAAGGGCATGACTTGAAATAAAGAAGCAGAGGCCTTGAGAAATGAAAAAAAAGCTGAAGTTCTGATCACAGTTCACACCACCACGTTGAAAAGCAGCTTTCATAGAGAGCATATGTGACCTCCATTTATTATTTTCTGGAGGTAGGCATTGTATTAAAGGCTTTACACAGTTGTAATATTTCACTTTGGATAATAACCCTATGAGAAAGTTATTTCTAATATTCTCATTTTGAAAATGAGGAGTTTGAGAATTTTGGATGATTAATGATCTGCCCAGAGTTGCACAGTTGGTATGGAATGTACTGGCACTTCTTCTATTTGTTCCAAGGTTCTTACTTCTAATGATCAAACAATACAATTGCATATCTTGAGACTTTCTTCATTGCCATCTTGAAATGCCATCTCTGTATTGGAGTGTATTTAGGTGCAGACTTTCCAGAAAATGGAAGGAATAGCAATTGTCACATGATTTAGCTTATCTTTGAAACTGGGTCTCCACACCAACCTTTCCAGGCTTGCCTAGGTAGATTTCCTAATTGCCTTTTTCTTCACTTGAGTAGTGAGACACAGGAGAAAACACTAAACTCTCTTTTTTTCTGGTGAGGATATTAACAAGACCTAGCTTCCCTTTAACCAGAAAGATCATGTAGCAATCTCTACTGCTCTAGAAAACACAATAAAATATTTATCAAATTTTCATGTCTTGGCATTTTTACTTACTCAAGCTGTGAGAAATTTGTTGGTAGTAGTTAAAACAAGAGAGAAAAGGAAGCAAAAGTAAATGAAGGGAAAGAAAAGGAAGAGAGACTAGTGAATAAACTGTCATTCTCTGCAGATAAATTGCCTTTGCAAAAGCTATGCCAAGGCCTTGTTTTAGTCCAAGAATCTACACTGTTTGCTTTTTCATCTTGAACTTGAACTCACAAGTGCCTTTCCTGACCACAAGGGTTTTTGGAGAGGCCCTATTGAGCAGGCCAGTGTGAATAAAGTCTCGTTTCCCATTCAACAATCCCTCTGAAAATTGTGCTTTACCTGGAGTTATTTTGCTTATCAATCAAGAAGGAAATGCTGAAATTTTGGGAAACAAACTGATTTATTTTCTCCAGCATTCCAGAGCCTCCTATGAATCATCCTCTGTGAATAAGGTAGTTTGCACACTGATTAAATCAGTCATTCTATTGGGTAAAAGGATGGACTTCTCTGCTGACTTATTTCCCAGACTGACCGCTATGCTGATGGTTCAGACATGGGTAAATTCATATTAAACATTGGGATTCAGAGGTTTTCTCTTCCTTCTTTCCATTCCTTATCCCAACATTTTTTTTTTACCCATCAAGAAACAGAACATGCTTTGGTTAACAGAGTTCAATTTTGCTTAAAAGGTATCACATTAAACAATGAGGACCAGACTTTATTTTTACATAATTTGTTAATTCCAGGTCTAGTTTCAGGTTTCTTGTTCCCTTTTTTGCACCTTTCCCAAGAACAGGTGTGTCCTCTGGAAGAATGTCCTTGTCCTATAATCTTATGAAGAAAAACAAATCACATCCCTCAGTGGCCCAGCAGCATCGCACACTTAACTTGGGAAATGAGAATGGGGCTATTTTAAATCCCAGTTCACCACTCCTATCACCAAGAGAAGAGTGAGAAATTGCAACACTCCAAGAAATCCTAGCTCTGCAATTTCCAATTGCTGTGACTAGTTGGGTAGGAGATCTTGCTTTATCTTCCATGAAGTGACACTGTGACCTGAGTAACTTGGAATGCTAAGGCAATGAACTGTTAACCCCCTAGGAATAACCAAAATACTCTTTCCAAAGGAAAAACACTCAGAAACCACCTTACATGCATTTGGGATTCTAAGAGGTGAAAGAAAATTCACCCAACTAGAACATGAAATGGAGATTCTAAGAGAGCAAGGAAAGCTAATATCTTTGTCGAGCCCTCCACCAAAATAAATGGGGAAAGAGTAAATCTGGAGTCTAGATCTGGAACATAAATATAGGAAAATACTGCTGAACTACCCAGGTAGTTGCAGGAGGGTGGTCATTTTTAATAAAAACTGTAAGAAAAAAAAAGGACTGAGATTTCTACTCTTTTTTTATTCTGTTATGCTATTGTGAAGTGTTTGAAATCTTACAACCACATCGTAAGGATAGAGTTAGTCCTATCAGCATTTTGTAAGTAACCCTTCCTGTCAAAATCCAGAAGTTCATAGGTAAAGTTTACTAAGTGGTAAAGCAATCATTTAAATTTACGTTGCAGATTCAAATCTTGTACTTTCTCTACTATATCCACATGGGGAGAAATACTTATGAAAGGATATGGGTAGGTCTAGTAGTTGCTGTTTAGTTTTCCAATTTTTAATTTTTCATAGGTAGATCACATGAGTGCATATCTCAAGGTTTGCTTAGTCAACTGATTCCCTGCTAAGGAAATCCTACTCTGTGGTCATCACAATGTGGAAAAATTCTGCTCCAGACACACACACACACACACACAAATCCATCAGGCCAACTGGGTGAATCATGTGAGCTCAGTGAGGTTTTAAGTTATTACTTTAAATGATAGTGAAGTTGTTAGATGAAATAATAAGTATACCTCAGGAACAGAAAGAGAAGAATATGATGTTTCTCTGTAAAAAACCCCAAAAGATAAGGCTTTTATAAAAATTGTGATTAATATAGGATCATGAGTGAGAAGACCTTCAGCAAGCATGAGCCACCAAGTGAACTGAGGCTCCTGCTCTTTTTGGTCCTTCTCATATGCCCCTTTCAACACCCACGAGCAGACTGGAAAGAACTGACTTCAGTGATGAGAGCCAGTTCTAATCCTGGCTTGCTCTGGGCCCCAGTGTTCCTTGCTCTAGAAAGTCTAGGTGGACTTAGGACAGCCTTTGCTAACTCCCTTCCACCAGGTTAAATCCTCTGTTACCAACTGAGCCCTCCTTCCCCTAATGATAGCAAACAGGTAGGCAGAGATTGTATCTTATTGCATGCATATTCCTAATGCTGACCACTATAGCTGATACACAGTATTCAAAATAAAACATGCTAAATGGAATTACTAGAGGGTTAGACTAAGTCTAGGATCATACATTCAAATCTGACTAGGGAGATCATATAAAGGTGTGAGGCAGGTGTAACGGAAAATAGGAAGAAGTTGGCCCTGTGGTAAGCTAAACTAAAAGATACAGGCCTGCCTGAAGGACATTTAAATCTAAATTTTTAAACATCACTATAGTGGTCAAAATCACATCTAAGGGTTCAGCTTATGGGCTGTTACATCAGTCATTGTAGGTATAATTTATACAAACGTTGCCTTTCAGTTCCATTTAATCTATAATTATGAACTGCTTTATTGCCTTTTTAAAAAATCCATGGCATAACATAGGAATAATGCATAGGGAAAACTTGCCTAGCAAAAATCCTGTAGTTCTGGGGCTTCCTTTAAAACTGTGGTCTAATTGAACATAATAGAAAAACAAAAACTGTGATCTAGACCCAGTGCTAGTAGTATATTTATTTTCCTAACTATGAGGGCCTTGTGAAAAATTCTGCAGTATTTCTCTCTTCTTGAACTTTCTAGGTAGACTTCTTAATTTTTTGTGGCTTAATCTCTTCCAGGCCTTTTATTTTCATAGAATCAAATTTATTTTTCTTGGAAAATGATTCCTTTCTATATATGTGTTAATTTATGTGGAATTCATTAAGAATGATATGTAGATGACAGAGCATGTATTTTTAAAAATAATGTTTGGATTGAGATTGAAGGATGAATGCTAAATTTAGGGGAAATGAGACTACATTAAAATTGCTACATTTAATAATAAAGTAAAATTAATGAAATATATAATGAATTGACTAATTTCTTTTGGAAGGCTGATGGAATTCTCTCTGGGTTCCTCTTCTTAATAAATAAAGCTACTGTTCCAACTAAAGTTCAAAGTCAGGAGTTGTTTTAATTGTATGGAAAAAATAAAAAAGATCAGAATCATACTCAAATTCCCTGAAGCTGGAAGAAGTGAAGAAAAAAGTAGTCACAATCTATTAATTTTAATGGACATTTTTTCCATCCAAAGGAGGGACTTGCCTTGAATTACTATAGATCCTTAAGATGTGTGGAACAGAGCCAGGTTTAAAATGAGCTTACATAAACTCAGAGTCTTATTTTGATAAATTTCAGAGGTAGATGTGAGAATTTGCCCATTCAACCCTGATAATTCAAAGATTTTAACACCTGGAAACTCAGGTCCTGAGAGGTAAAAGTTTGTTCCAGTTCAATTTCCATCTGGATAATTGACTCAAGTCCCAGGCTGGAGAGAAACAATTGATCTAATCTTTTTATTAGCTGGTTCATACAACTCAAAGCATTCTGGGTGATGACTTGCTAAAGATTTTTACACACGCCATGTAACTAGTAATTCACAATTTCCCAATCCATTTTTAACTAATACCATAGAGAGCATTTGTTTTGGTTTCTTTTTGCAAGCTGCAAACACGTCAGTCAAGTGTTTCTAATGCACATGGATAGGGAGAGGGAGAAAAATGGATAAACTTTAGCAAAAGAGGAGTTACATTTTCCCTCTGGAGCTTCCACATGTTGTCAAGGGTGATAACAGTGCATGTTCCTAAGAGGGAAAGGGAGTGGCTTTTCTAGCTTCCGAAGCCCAGAACAGTGAATAAAAATTGTGGCAACTGATCAAATTTCAAGACTCACTGGCAGGTTTTATTTGACTTAAAGGTTGTGGTCCATAATTATCCCATGTCATTCGGAGACCCATGGTTTTCTCTTGCTACTGGTTTTGCTACTTGTCCCATAAGCTATGAGAAGGAGTTTGGGCATACAGAACCACACATTGCTATTTTTTCATTTCTGTGTCAGAGGGAAATTACCATATGCTTCTATCTGTCATCTAGAAGCAAAGAAGTCAAGTTTTAGTTTCTATCCTCCTTAGTCAAGGCACCAGTGTTTTAATGCAGTTAAAAAAAACCTGATAGTTCCCTCCCCGTGTAAGAGATTGATTCAAAAAAGAGAATTAGCCTACTCTAACCAAACAAACAAAAACAAACCATCTAGACTATTATCAGCTCCACTTCTATGTATTACAGGCACTTTCTCCCTCCACAGAACGTTACCCACTGCCTCCCACTGTTTTTCATTTAATTTGGCTAAGACCCCAAAAAGCTGACCTAATGCAGACCAGACAGGCAGGATTCTGGTGAACATGGAGCAAAAGGATAGCAGAAAGGAACAGCATATTCAGCTCCACAGAGATGCCGGGAACACAGCCAGTGACCTTTGCTTCTACGGATTTAGAGTTTCATTTGGTTCTTGAATGGCAGGGGGCCCGAAAATGGTGCTGAAGTGGGTCTCTTGAACAGAAGTGGGCTGGATGGGGACGGTACATGGATTCACACTGATTACCGGATCCTCTGAGTGGGAGCTGAGACACATATTTAGCACTGAACAGCCCTGGATCTAGTAACTGTGCTTAAAAAAAGGCACCAGTGAAAAGTGACTCAGCAGTAATTAAAAAGTGGCGTCGTCCAAATAACTTAAAGTGCGTACTTGTTAGCGTGTACCCACTGTATACAACAAAAACAAAATAACTGATGCTAAGGGCAGTATGATTATAGAACAAATACCTTCATACCAAATATGAATGGCAAATATCTAATTACAACAAGAGTATTTATAAACTCCACACAGTTTCTTAATAGGACCATGGACTTTCTAACGTTCATGTCATCAGATGAATACATCCTTCTCTACTCGTATGTATCTTGCATCTTTCACAGCTCAGTTCAAAAACGTTCCTTCCACTGGGGAGTCTTTCTTGACCATACCCCACTCTGTCAGGTCGTCTGATATATGCTCTCACAGCAATGAAGACATTTCCCTCACTGCCTTAATTCTCCCTTTTGTATTGTTTCCATAGATGTTTGTTGGAAGTGTATCCTCCCTTTAAGATGCGGTCTCTGTGACGGCAAGGAGCATGTTGGATAGGGACTCAAGAAGTATCAGCTGAATCCGCAGGTAATACTTGTGGTCAACGTTTAATGGGCCTGTATACTGTATTCCAGGTAGTCATAGGCACTCTACAGGGATTATGGCACGTACTCCTCCCCACACTCCTTTAGGGTAGCTCCTCTTATTAACAACTCTCATTTCATAGACAAGCCCGCTAAAAATTTAAGTCACTAAAAATTTAAGTCACTTGCAGAAAGTAACGCAATGAGTAAATAAGGGATCTGAAATTTGAGCCCAGACAGCCCTATTTCAGAGTCACCACACTGAAGATTGAGGGTACACTAGGATTTATATGTTCCCTTGAGAGAGTAAAATTCCCTCTTGTTTTGAGGGGAGACATTTAGGGATATGAGCATGTACCATGCAGCTGCAGGAAAGGTGACAAGAATGGGGCAGGGGCAGTGGGCAAATAAGAGATTATGGTCTGAGCTCAGATGTTGGGGGTGGGGGATAAATGTGGCCCTGGGCCTTTATAAAGAGAAACTCACGCCTATCAAGAAGGGGAAGAGAAAGAAAGGGGAAGGTAGAGAGGGGGGCCCCCTTGTCTACACAACATTATATTCAGTAAGTGCCAAGTTAGACAGCTTGAGGGATCTCATCTTTTCCCTCTGGACCTTTCCCGCTAACTTTGATTTGACTTCATTTTAGGAAGAGCCACTTTGTGAAATGAGGGGGAGCCATGTTACATTTTAAAATAAGCTAGTACAAATATCCAAACCTTTTACCTGTAGACTGTAGGAACTCTCAGGATAAACCTATAAGCATTCACCTTCTCTTGGGTGGAGGCATTAATGGGCTCTGAAGCCACACTGCTTGGTTTAGAAGCAGAGTGGGTTAAAGGAAAGGTCACAAAGCTCTGTGATCTTGGGCAGGATATTTAACCTTTCTGAGCCTCAGTTTTCTCAACTGTAAAATAGGTAGAAGAGTGTCAGCCTTATTGGGTGGTTGGGAGGATTAAATGAGAGAATTCATATAAAGTACCTAAAACAGTATCCCATAGGATAAACTCACAGAACAGTAACTTTCATTAGAGAGGAGAAAGTTCTAAGTCAGGGACAGATGAAGGAAGCAGAGACTCTGGAGAGCACATAATAGAGATAATGTGGAAGGTTTTGTGAGACATTAGACAGAAATAAAGGAATTGAACTGGCATCACATCATGGCCAGGAGAGGTTTGGGATGGTAAACCAGTTTTTGAACTAAAACAGCCGTGGAAGTCGTGACAGAGGACCACACATAGCACTTGATCAGTTACTCTTCAAGAAACAAATGAATGCAGCACGACACTTGTGCGACTCTGCTACAGCCCTTTAGCAGGGCGCTTCCTGTTGGTTTTGGGCTGTGTGAATTTTCTAGCTTCAGTCATCCGGGAAAGTGTCTAATGTTGAGACCTCTCATTATTCATAGGTCTAATAAAATAATATTTCTTCCTAATGCTTAATTTTGTTTGGTTCTTCATCCTCATGGTGGGGGAAGGCAGGAGGCAACTCAAAGTGTTCCATTTTGTTGTTTGCCAACAAGAGCAGTAAAATTTGGGGAAGGGAGAGCTTGCACCCATCAAAAAAGCTAAGTTTTCAGGTTTCTGTCTTCTTTTACTTATGGGAAATGAGGCTCTTTCCCCAATTAAATGCATTTATAATGAGAGTTTCATTCCGATGTAGAGATGATATGAGATTACATTCTGTAGATCATCTTTGTGTAGCACTATTTTAAATTTCAGTGTAGATAAGAAAATATATATAGTTAGTTAACTCTTAAAAGCATGGGTTTTGAAATCAGCCTTGTATTCTAGCTTCTCTACTGGGTCCTTGGTCAAGTTCCATAGCTTAGTTGAGCCTCAGGTGTCTCATCTTTAAAATGAAGTTATATCACCTCATCTTTAAAATAAAAGCACATTATATGATGGTTTGTTTTAAGCTGGAGATAAGATACTTAAGGAGCCTACCATCGTGTCCTGCATACTATTAGGTGTGTAACAAAAGGTAACATTGCTATAGTACTTAAAACTTTAACATTTCTCAACTGGGAAAGAAAATGTAAATTCGCTGGTTTACATAAGTAGGTAAAACTAATTCTTTATATTTCCACATTAGCCTCTGTAGTGGATTGTGGTTGAATCTATTCGACCTGTTGTAACAATGGGAGAGAGGGATCCCAGATGTGGGCCTGATTGCTATAAACAAGTCTTGGTATCCTCCTCCCCTTACGAGGGATTGGTCCAGAAATGGGAAGGCATTAGGCAACTGAACCAATGAAAAGAAAGGAAAGGTTTATTGGAGGCTTTCAGGTAAAAAAAAATAATTCCCCATCTTTCCTTCTGGATGGGTATAAAGAAACATGGAGCTTTGTTATCACCGGCAGCCCAGAATGAGATATCACTGACAAGATTTTGGCTGGCTTGCTTGATCTCTCTCTCTCTCTCTCTCTCACTTCCCATGCCTCTATGCATGCTTTGCACAGACCAAATACATTAAAGGTGGGTGGAAAATCAAAAAGGTATCATTAATAAAATTCAAAATAGTAATTTCAATAATTTCAGATAAAATTCAACCTAGGATAATAGTAAGGTCGTGTATTATTTATCTATATTTTTATATATGTAAGTATAAATATATATATGTTTATATCTATATAAAATATAGAAATATATAAATATAGGGACAGTTTTCCAAAATCAGTAATCCTGTAAGAATAAAGTGATCCTACAGTAATTTTAATAAAAATGCCTTCCATTTATTTAAGTTACTTATGTTTTAGCAAATGGCTTTCATATCTTTTATTTCATTCCCTTCTACAATGTCAGAAGGAATCTGAAAGGCCCAGCAAGGACTTATCATCTCACAGATTAACAAAACTAAGAGACAGAGAAATTCTTTTCCCAAAGTTGCTGAACTTTTCAGAGGCTGAACTCAACTCTTGACTTCTTGAATCCAAATTGTATTCTATGGTTTGCTCTGCCAATGACAGAACTGAGGAAAGATATTTTAAAACAGCTTCACATGTAATCTGTGATTAAATTGTACAACTCAGAGAGAGAAACCTAAGTTTAGGTTCCAGCTTTAGTTAGTCCCAGCTCTATCAGTAATTAGCTTATGTGACCCTAAGGAAGTTACTGACATTTCTGGGTTTCATTGTCTGCATATAAAAATGAGACATCACAAGGAAAAAAATTGTAAGTATGTACAGTGATGAATGTTAACTGAACTTATCATGACAATCATTTTGCAATATATACAGATAACAATCATTATGTTGCAAACCTGAAACTAATACAATGTTAGGTCAATAATATCTCAATTTTTAAAAAAGGAACTAAAAAATGCAACTACAAGTAAAAGGAAGTATTAATTAAAAACAACAAAAAATTATGTTGAGGTGAAGTTTCCTACCCTTACACCTGAGAGAGGCACAAACCAGGCAAATGGACCATCTGGTCCCCGAGCCAACTATAGAACCTTCAGTCTAGTTCTCAAGGCAGCAGCCACTACTCCTTCAGCGTTGGGACTCATTTGCATTTCCTGGGCTAGCTCCTTGCTATTGAATGTGGTCCAGAGATCAACAGCTTTGGCATCACCAGGAAGTTTGTTAGAAGTGCAGAGTCTCAAGCCTCACCCTAGACCTACAGAATAAGAATCTGCACTTTAGCAAGATATGTAGATAGCTTTTATGCACATTAAAGATTGAGAAGCATTGGGTTACATCATCTCTTAGATTCCTTAAAGTTCTCAAAGTCAATAGACTGTAAGATTAAAAAAAAAAAAGGAATTTTTTTAAGGATCTTGGGTAGCTCTCCAAGTCTGCTAAACCAAGTCTTCAATGTCTATATGGTAAAGGGGTAGAGGAGTCCACTGGTAATTTTTTGTGCTCCCTTTTCAGAAAGCTGAATTAATCACAATCAAGGCACCGACTTGATTTGATAAACCCCAGGGGGAGAGTGAAATGGAGAGATAGTAATTAAATCCACTTCAACCAGGGATCCCTGTACAGTGGTGGCCAATTGCTCCTGTACATTTAGCCAATTACACAGTGATTTACTGCAGCGAGAGTTTGCCAAATGCACCATCTACTCTCACAACCCAGCCCTTGTTGGGAAACTCCTATTAATCTGACACAGCCTTATCAAATATCTTTCTGTTCCATTTTAACGGCAAATGACCCTTGTCTCTGAGATCTGCAGATGATGGTGGACAGTAAGTGATTAAACTTTACAAAATGCAGGCTGTAGGTTGAGTTAGGAAATGAAGAAAATTATGAATTTATGGAGATAGGAAAGAACATCAAATCTAAGCTGATACTTTGCTAAAGAATATCAGCTAGACTCTGTGTCAAATATTGAAAACCCTCAGATGATGATGATGATGATGATGATGATGATGATGATGATAATAATAATAATAAAAGACCTGGGTTCAAATCCCAGGTTTGCAACTTACTAGCTGTGTGGCTGAATATGTTATTTCTCTGGACCTCAGCTTTTGTCATCAGTAAAATTTTAGAGAACTGTAAGAATATCTCGTAACTAACAAGCTTCAAACTTTCATGACCATCAGAATCATTTGGAGAATGTGCTAAAATTTAAATTCTTGGGTCATCAGAAATTCTGATTCAGTAAATCCAGGAATGGGCTGGGGTTCTGCATTTCCTAAAGTATTGGTGATTCTGATGTTGTGGTCTGAGGATGACCCCCTATAAAATGCTACTATGGGGCACTGGATGGTAAAAATTCAAGTAAAAAGCACTTGTAAACTTTTGGTAAATGTTAGTTTTTTAGATATATTAGTAGTAGTTCAGAAGTGCTTTGTTCAATGTTACATACTGGGGGGGAGCTGGGATGGAACAATTTCCAATGCACCAGAATGGTTTTCTGTTCACTAATATTTGTCAGTGTACTTCGTTGAAAAATGCAAGAGATTAGGAAGGATGCAGATCAAATTATTAGATATTGGCAAGTCAACGAGTGAAAGGCAGTGCTGACAATGGGCAGGTTATGCCACAGGATTGGGGTCTTTGTTATTTAATTGCTGTGTGTCTGTGGATAATCAATCTACCTCTCTGGGTACCAGTTTCTTCATTCATAAAATGAGAAGATCAGTTTGCATTTCTTTCAAGGGTTAAATTACTATCATTCTGTCATAGCCATGTATATCCCGGCAGGGCAGAAGAGCTCCTTGCTCCTTTTTTCCCCCTGAGATGGAATGTGCCTTTTACTCTGTGAAGTTTTTTCAGAATAGGCATTTAAAGTTAACACCTCAGTAGCAAGAAACTCAGTAGCATGTATCATGTGTACTGTGCACTATTCATTTTGATTATGTCATACAATTTAAAAGAATATTATAGGGGCAGTGGACTGTTCCATCAGACTGACTGACAGAGACAGTGCTTCTGAATTCACAAACAAATCTTGAGAAATGGGAAAAGTCAGACTTCTGCCCATGCAATCCTTTTCACAACAGACATCAATTTTGAGGTTAGCGCTTAAGAAATGCTTACTTTCCGAGTACTTCCTCATATTGCCTCCTGCAATCCTTACTATCTTGAGGGTAGAACAGTCAGCCTTATTTTACAAATTGGGAAACTGAGGTTCAGAGAGTTTTCTCACGCTGACATATCTAATAAATGAGAATTATGGGCCTTAAACTCAGGATGGTCTCAAATTCAGAACTGAGTAGGTTTGATGAAGCTGGGTGTGTCTGTGCTCTTAACAGCTGTGGCACTCTCCAAGAGCAATAATTTGATAAACATGATGAATGACCAACACATTTGTGATGTGTCTTCTAAATCTTGTCCCTTAGGAGAAAAGTTGAAGGCTACCCTGCAGCTGCAGGCTGCGGTGACGGGAGCAACGTGTAGTATCTGAAAGACTCTCACAGGAATGCGCCCCATGGTGTTGGCATCAGGGGACCAACATTCTCAACTGCTGAAGTAAACAACCCTGACTGGGTGAGGAAGTGTGAAATGCTCCAGAGAGCAGTATTCACTGTTGAGGACTCTTACTGCGGTGCGCTCCCAGGGTGGCACCTGGGTTAGCATGCGTGAGCTGCAGGATTCAGAGACGCTTATCTTGCTGTAGGGAGTCATAGCAGTGTCTGGGACTCAGTGGAAGAAACTGACTATGGGGTCTTTGAAGCTGGTCCAGCTTCCAGAAATTTTTTGCAGAAGCTAGTAGTGGTATTGAGAGGCAAAGAGACAGCTTGCTTATTGCTGACGGAGATTTCAAAATTATGTCAGCTTCCATTTTTGTTATGTCTCTCTTGGTGCTCTTTGCCAAAATTAACCAAGCATCAAGCAGTTCTGTAAACCTCTTCTCAGCAGAGGCCATAAAAAATTCCTAATTTCTTTAGGAACACAAGACTTGCTGGAGGTACTTTACTTGTTTTGTCTTTCAACAATTTAATATTAATAGAAAGATGGTTAATAAAAATTTAATGCCAGTCCTTAATTTCCAAAGCTGCCCATGGAACACATAGTTTTCTATTTTCCAGCAATTCATAATCTTGCCAGAGTTTTCTCAGTAATAATTGTATTCATGATACTACAACTGTTACTACATTTCCTAAAATCTGAGATTTTAAAAACTACAAACTACACCATTAACTCATTGGCAGGTTTTTATAAAGGAGAAAAGGAAAGGAACTACATGTTTACAGTATAGGTAAGTATCATACTAACTTCAGGAGCTCTTCAAAAGTAAAGCTTTGTCTTAAAATCGAAAACTATTGCATGTCTTTCCTTAAAAACTATGTTAATAATCCACAAATTGGGCTTGACTTCCAGTACTGATCGAACAACATGGTAGCAGTATTGTATTTTGAATTCTAGAATGAAATGGAGCACCTGAAGAGGCAAGTATTACTAGTGCTTTGAAAAACCACAAAGTATTACATACACACTTTTTCTGTTGTTTGCTAAATTTTGTTTACTGGCAACACGGGCCCTCTGACAGAAGAAATAGGTTTTCAAAGTTTAACTCTCTGGTTGTGGTTCTCATTCTAGGAAAAAACCTAATTGAAGGGAAATGAGTCATAGTTGGTAAATATTGTCCTCATTGTAGGACAGGAGATAACCAGGTTTTCTGATTAAGAAGAGACTCAACAGAGAAACTGACTAGGTAATGGACAGGAACATGGCAGTAAGATTCAAGGGCCTTTGGTCCTGGAAATGTGTTTCATCAATAAATGCCTAGGTGTCTGTTCCATTTACTCATTTATAAAATGGGGATTATATTTACCCTCTATGTATCTGGTTATTTTTGAGATAATGGAAACACATTGAAAAAGTATAAATACTACACCAGGGCACAATATTATCATAATCTAATGGACCTGCCTGCTTGGCTACTTACCGCCTTCTTTACAGCTTACTATTTAATTTACATTCTAATTTATCCAATGAAAGAATTATATCTAATTTAGATGAGTTAATTTTAGAATAGGGGTTGGATTCATAGTACTTTAATGGTTCCTAACCCGGGACATTGTTTTATAATATTTCTTTCTATAGCCATTTTTCCCCATTTTTCCAAATGAAAGTTATTAAATAAAATGGTTTTTAACCACAGA
>CM052895.1:88224443-88337694 GCA_028534135.1 Potos flavus | reverse complement strand
AAAAAAAATAAAATCTTTAAATAAATAAAATCTTTAAAAAATAAAATCTTAAAAAAAAATCTTTAAAATAACAATAGGCAATTCACAGGGAAGTTTATTCCACCACATTAATATATGAAAAGCTATTAAATTGCTTAAGAAATGTGGGAAGTACAAGTTAAAATAAGATTATACCCATAATAAATTGTGAAGAGCAATCAATAATCAATACTGTTGAAGGGAAAATGAGAAAGAGAATCTACTCATATAAAAGTATAGACAGATGTAACAGATGCATGAAAAAAAATTGATTATAGGGACACCTGGGTTGCCCAGTCAGTTAAGTGTCTGCCTTTGCCTCAGGTCATGATCCTTGGGTTCTGGGAGGTCCTGGGATTCCCCCCCACCCCCCATGCTGGGCTTCCTGCTTAGCAGGGAGTCTGCTTGTCCCTCTGCTCCTCCCCCCTGTTGGTGCTCTCTCTCTCTCTCTAATAAAAAAAAAAAAAATGATTATAAAACATTCTGATTGTTTTCCCCCCTCAAAAAGTGGGATTTAAAAGTGGGATTATTAAATGACTATAACCACGTGTTTTAAAAAGCAATTAGTAATTAGAAAGAAGACAAAAAATTATGTTTCTTGTGGAAAGAAAATCTTTACCTGATAAGAATGGTAAGAGAAAAAGAAAATACAGGAACTAAACATTTTTTATAAGCTCAAATATATTCTGGATTCTAGATTTCCTGTCTTGTTTTACCTAATCCATGTTTATTAAATATTTATACATGATTTTCTGCTTTTTATGTATCTTTTCCTCTTTTAAAAATATCTAGCTCTTGAATTTATCTAGAATTTAATCTGGAGGAAGTAGTGGGTTAGATATATGGTATTACATTTAAATATTCCCAAATGGTCAGACCATCCATTTACTCACCACTGTTTATTAAATAACTCACATTTTCCCAATGACATTAAATGACACTTTTATTAATAATTTAATTTTCTAATGTTTCTAAGATAATTTCTATGCTCTTTATTTAGATAGCACTGATTCAGTACTATACTACATTAATCACTCTGGTTTTACAATTCATTGAAACTTCTGGTAGAGCTATTCTTTTATTATTTTTTTTTCACAGTCCTGATTCTTCACATGTATTTTTTTCCTTCCAAAAAAACTTCAGAATTACTGTGTCAAGTTCTAAAATCACTAAAGATCAAAACTACAAAGGAGGGGTGCCTGGGTGGCTCAGAGGGTTAAGCCTCTGCCTTCAGCTCAGGGCCCTGGGATTGAGCCCCACATCAGGCTCTCTGCTCAGCGGAGAGCCTGCTTCCCCCTCTCTCTCTGCCTGCCTCTCTGCCTGCTTGTGATCTCTCTCTCTGTCAAAAAAAAAAAAAAAAAAAACTACAAAGGAAGCCATTGGTTATCCAATGGGATTACACTAAACTCATAGAATAATTTAGAAATAAACTGATTCTCTTAAAATGTTACCTTTTTTAAAAAATAAGTTTTTTAGCAAAGTTTTCTTTTATCAAAAACTTATTATTAGTAGTAAAATGGCTCTTTTCTTTCCTTTCAATATTTTTATTATTGTTTATATACTCTTTATATAGAAAAGCTATGAAAACTTCCCTTTTTCCTTTCTCATGTGGTTTCTAAAAGTTTCTCCCAGAATATTTTTTCTTTTTCTCTTTCTTTCTCTTCCTTCCTTCCTTCCTTCCTTCCTTCCTTCCTTCCTTCCTTCCTTCCTTTCTTTCTTTCTTTCTTTCTTTCTTTCTTTCTTTCTTTCTTTCTTTCTTTCTCCTTCCTTCCTTCCTTCCTTCCTTCCTTCCTTCCTTCCTTCCTTCCTTCCTTCTTCCTTCCTTCCTTTCTTTTTCTTTCTTTCTTTCTTTCTTTCTTTCTTTCTTTCTTTCTTTCTTTCTTTCTTTCTTTCTTTCTTTCTTTCCTTCCTTCCTTCCTTCCTTCCTTCCTTCCTTCCTTCCTTCTTTCTTTTCTTTTCTTTCTTTCCTTCCTTCCTTCCTTCTCTCTTTCTTTCTTTTTTTTTGGCTAGGAGTGAAATCCTTTTTCCTCCTTTTTTAATATTCCTTATTTTCTCTCATGTAATTTCACTGGTTAATAATTTTTACAAAATTAAATAATAGTGTGATGGTAAGCATCCATTTCTTGTCCCTGATTTACTTTTCCACCCTAAGACAAAATGTAAGGGAGAGCTTTTTGTTAGATGAAGAGAAGTAAAGAAACAGCAAGAAAAATATCCATCATTTCCCAATTTCCTAAGGGATTTTAAATTTACAACCAAAAATGAATACTGATTTAAAAGATACCTTTGAATGTCTCTTGGTAATCCACTGAAAAGATGAAAAAATTTTCACCTCTTCAATGTATTAATATAGTAAATAAGATTATAATTTTATTTTGAATAAATTTTATTTATTCAAATAAATTTTATTCAAATAAATTTTTTATTCAAATAAATTTTATTTATTAGAATTTTAATATTCTCCAGATTAAACTTGATATTTAAAGATTTTTTTCTCCACTGAAATAGTAATTAATAAAGTGGATCCTTAGCTTTTTTCACATATTTTTGTTTTTTTCAGATATGGTTTTGTCACTGGAAGTATTTGCTTATAATGTTTGACAAGACTTACTGCTAAAACCTTCTAGGCTGGAGTGGGGTTACATTGTTTTGACAGTTTTCTTTGTTTTTTCTTTGGTAATTGCTCTGTTTTTGTTTTCTCTTTCTGCTAGGGTCGGTTTGCTAATTTATATTTTCTAAGAATGTCATATATTTTATCCACATATTCTGAGATCTTCACATGCTTTTTTTTTAGTTTCACCTTTTAAAAGAAACAACTATTGTGCTTTTAAAAAATTTCTACTTGGCTCCCTCTTTGTTTCTTAAAGCTTCTTCCTTGATCAATTATTTCCCTATTTTATTTTCTTAAAAGAACTTATTTATTTATTTATTTAAAATTGTATTTATTTATTTATTTACTTGTCAGGGAGAAAGAGAGAGAGCACAAGCAGGGGGAGTAGCAGACAGAGGGAGAGGCTTCCCACAGAGCAAGGGGCCCGATGTGGGACTCGATTCCAGGACCCTGGTTCATGACCTGAGCTGAAGGCAGTCGCTTAATCAACAACCTGAGCCACTCAGGTGTCCCTAAAAGAACTGATTTATTTGTACATTATTTTATTCTGATATTCTATTTTGTTAACTTATAATTGATCTTGATTAATTACCTTCTCCTGCTTCTTTTAGGTATGTTGTTGATCTTTTTTTTAACTTTTGAATTGTACATTTAATTCACTTTTTAAAATTACTTGCTAGAAATGTGTTTGAAACTATAACTTTCCCACTATTATTTTAACCACATCCCTTGGAATTAATTAGATAGTATTTTAAATTGCCATTATTTTCTAGATGTTCTTCAAATTAATTTTTATTATATCTGACACATGAGTTGTATAAAAATGAGGTTATACAACTAATAAACTTTACTGAATACATTACTCAGGTAATGTTTCTGTCATTTTCTCTTTTTATTTCCTATTATTTTATTTGGATGCTGTTTCAATTTTAATTTTATGAATTACATATAAATTATTAATCTGATAACACCTTTATTTTGGATTGCAATTATTATAAAATATTTCAGTCAATATTTTTTTACCTCCAAGTCATCCTTATAATGTAATAATAGTCCTAATATTAACACTATTAAAAAGTAATAATATCCAATCTTCAGTGATCCTGACTTGTATTTGCCTCATTTGTTTTTGCTTATGACTTTACAAAGAATATTTCTCAATACCTTTACTTTAGAGGTGTCTCTAATAAATAACATTTTGTTGAGTTTAGTTGCTTGATTTAATCTAGGAATCTTACTCTTCTGATAGGTAAGTTGATTAGGTGCTCGAGTTATAGCAGTTAAGATAAGCTTGGTCTTAATTCTATCATCTTAATTTATTCTTTAAAGTTGCTTTTAAATTGTCCTTAGTCTTTTTTCTGACATCTAGCCTTAGCTGCCTTATCTTCATCTTTCTTTATTTCCTTCCTATTATCTAAGGTTTGTATACGATGAATTGTCAATTCATCGTACTGATCCTGATCCTTAAACTTTCATGTTTTGGTGGATACGACAGATCTGGGAGATAAAATGCAGATTCCTCAGCTGTCCCACTAAAAATTATGATTTATGATATCTTGGGTGGAATCTACTTTTTAAGTGAGCACCCCAGATGACCCTAAAGTAGGCAATCTATGGTACACCCTTCAAGTAATCTATGTTAATTTTAAACATATCCTTAATCTTCAACTTCTTGATTCATAAACTCTAAAGATAAAGGGTAAATGTTGAGTCCTTGCTATGAATTAGGAAACAACACTTTCTCCCTCTTCAACAATACACATCCTGATTTATTCCTTTTATATTGTATTTAGTATTTAGTTTTTTAAAATAATTAAATTATCTTTTATCCTATAAGTTTAATTTCTGGAGCTATATAGCTTTAGATTGACATGCTGTCTTTAGTTCTGAATGCTAACACATTGGCTTTTCCTATTCTAAATTTCCTTACTTGGACTACCTTTAATTGGAGCTAGACTTTTTATGAAGATTTTTAAATAAGGTTTCATGGATGCTCTATACACTAAACCTTGAATAATGAGGATAGTTTATTTTCTTTTGCCTTTACCTATCAATAATAATGTTCTTAGGTCATTCTTTCCCCCTCAGAACCCTGTAACATTTTTCCATTATTTTATAAAATTTAATATTACTATAGAGTAGTTCAAGACCTAACTTTCTTTTTTCCTTCCTTATAGATCATTTACTATTTCTGACTGGAAGTTTAGTAATGTCAGAAGGATATAATAAGGTGGTAACGAGATTGTATAATTTTTAACCTTGGAACCCAGTATATCCTTTTGGCTTACTGATTAATTTCACCACAGATATGCATAAATATATAAAGTCTAGCATATTAGTTAGGAGTGTAGCCTGTAGTCATATTTTCCGTTCAACCATTTCTTAGCTGTCTAACCTTAAGCAAGTTAATTACACTCTCTGGGTCTCAGTTCATTATCTGTAAAATTATAATTACTAAACAAAGGATAATAATAAGAATCATGTCGTGTAATATATGTAAAGTGTCTAAAAACAGAAAGGCATTCCATAAGTATTCTTTATTATTATAATTATTGACATCAGATTTTTTCTATTCCATTTCATTCCATTCTATACTAACAACATGATTCTGCATGCTTAATATCCTGTACCTGTTTTACATATTTATTATGTCTTTTTTTAAGTGGTTTTTCTCTCTGCATCTCTCTTCTCTCCATTTGGCACAATTTTCTACAATCTGAACTCTCTGTTACTACATTGATTTTTTTGCCACACTTACTCTCTTTCTACAGAGATTTCTGTAGTTTCTACAGAGATTGTTTACTGTTTACTAGTTTCTTTTTTTTTTTTTTAAGATTTTATTTATTTATTTGACAGAGAGAGAGATCACAAGTAGGCAGAGAGGCAGACAGAGGGAGAGGGGGAAGCAGGCTCCCTGGCAAGCAGAGAGCCCGATTCGGGGCTCGATCTCAGGACCCTGAGATCATGACTTGAGCCGAAGGCAGAGGCTTTAACCCACTGAGCCAACCAGATGCCCCGGGAAATTTTAATTTTTCCTGAAGTATTTTTTCCAATAAGAGTTGTTATCTGTCTTTAGCAACCTGAGTTCCTTTCTCTATCTGAGAAGACAGACAGAGACAGAGTAATTTGTAGTTTTCTTGTAGAGCTGCCATGCTGTTTCTTTGCTTAGATGGGTCTAATGGTCTCCCCATTTGCTCAAATATAGCTTGGGTGGATTTGTCTGGATTCTGCTTACATGAACATTGGCTCTGCTTATGCGTCTCTGTCTCTCTGTAGCGTTTCAGTTTGAGTTTAGTGTTGATTGTTTCTGTTTTGTTTTTCTTCTGCTGTTTTATTCTCTATGGCTTTTGAATGGAGAGGACATAGGTTTTGTATTCTTCTACCTTCACTTCTCTAACACTTTTTCAATTGGACGCAGGCATCAGTTTTCTGTCTCTCTGTCATTTTAAGGGCTGGGTGACATTGTGTGTGTGTGTGTGTGTGTGTGTGTGTGTGTGCGCACGCGCACACACGCGCGCGTGTGTGTACTGCCACACTCTCATATGGTTCTAGTAGGTATGTAAACTACACCAGAACTTTACTATGGAACAACCTGGCAATAATGTATCACCATTTTAAAGGCACATACTTTTTTACCCAGAAATTCCAATTTAAGCAATATATCAAGAATCAATGGTGTACAAACATGTCACCAACGGAATGCTTATTGTTGTTTATAATGGAAAACCACTTGGAAACAATGTAAATATCTAATAATAAGTGCTCATTACATAAATTATGGTATATATATCAATAAAATATCTTGTAGCTACTAGAAATGATGTATATTTATACTTGAAAGTACAAAAAAGGAAGTGGAAAATAGCAGTATACACAATAGCAGAGCATAATTCTTTAAATAAAAGTATGTCATGTGAATAAAAAGCAATGTTAACAATGATTATACCTGGGTGTAGAGGTACAGACAGTTCTCATTGCCTTTTATATGTTAAAAACATCATGAATTAGGTTTATAATTAGAAATATAGTAATAGAACTAAGAAAAAAAATGAGAAAGATATACATTCTCTGTTACCTTCTCCAGAATAATAACAACTATTTATTGAGCACTCTTTGTCTGGTACTACATAAGGCCCTTAACAGAATTATCTCATTTAATCCCCTCAGCAGCTCCATGGAGCAGAAATTAGTGTTTTAGTTTTCAGTTGAAGAATTTGAAGGGTGGAAATGTTAAACATATCTAATGTCACATAGCTCATAAAAGACCATGGCTGAATGTAAACCCAGTTCAGTCTGATTCTAAAAGCTACCATTTTCCCAGTGGACCCTATTGCCTCTGAGGATTGTCACATACATCTTGATGTTTTTACAGGTTACATATTTAATTTAATTCAAACTTTTCAACACTAGTCCTTATTTCATACACTAAATTTGAACTTAAAACAGAACTCAAAGGACAGAATAAAGACATACCCAACAGCAACAACAAAAAAGCATAAAAGCAGAAGACATTAAGATTCATATTTCAATGTAAATCATTGAACATTCTACTTAACATAATGTTTAATGAAATAGGGAAAGAATTCTTAGCAAATTAGGATCTAAATCAGTATTAGAGAGTATCATTAACTCTTTTAAGTCATCAGTTGAAAAATTTAATGCACCAAAGAGGCAAATTGTCTTTAAAATATTCTCGCAATCTGGGGATTTTCCTGAATTTTCATGTAACTTTACCCAGTCACTAGAACAACCATGCAGTCTACTTTAGTTTGGGTTTTGAAAAATACAACATTCTTCAATCATTTTCATCATAAACCCAAATTCCAACTGTCCAAAGTGTTTTCTTCTAAATGATCAGCATTCTACCCAGAATATACCCAACCAAATCAGTCTACTTAAATTTCAACAAGAGTAGCTAGAGTTAAAAACGAGAACAGCAGCAACAACACAAATGAGATAGCCTAAGAGAACAGACACAGTAGGGACTGAATGTTTAGGGGACTAGGACTAACTTAGTGAAGGCAAAATTTCAAATATCTCTTCTCCTGGAATCTACGTAATACCATTTAGCAGACTCTGTTACTATGCATACCACAACAAATAATAAAGTTAAAAGGAAGCTTAAAAAAAACAAAAGAGAGTAGTAATTTAATAGATAAACCATACCTTTCTCCCACCCCCAAAGGCAATAAAAATTTGGAATTAAGGAAACTTGAGTCAGAACAGCAAAATTAGAGAAGAACATGATACTCAGAGGATACGATACCAGCTTATCAAGCATCAAGTCCTCATAGGAAAGATTCACAAGCATTCACTATCATTCACTGCCTCACCAAGAAATAGAAATTTTTAAAAATGCAGTTTGGATAAATTGTGGATGATAAGGTAGAATGGTGACAATTCTCCTCCTCTTCCAATGTGGAGGGCAATATGAATGACAATTTGCCAATTAAGAATTACAAACATTTGAGGATTCAAAAACTAAACTGTAAGTATTAGCAAAAAAAAAAAAAGTTTTCTTTGGAATTCATTTAAGTCAAGAGGTATAACAAGGAACAATCTCAATTATTCCCTTTTACCTATCATTTTAATAGTGCCAAGTCCACTAAGGTGATAGTTATTTGTAAAATATATAACAATGAAGCAACAAGGACTTGATGCAAACATAATATTCCTAGACATAAATTAATAATCTAGGACAGAAAATATAGGTCCTTAAATTCTGAGCCAACCAACAGAAAAGATGTATAATTCTCTACCTATTCCACTAACCAATGGAAACACCAAGAAAACTAAGAAATGCCACAGTATATAATGATATTTTAGTCTCTCAATACAAATGAAAAGGAATCTCAAAATATGAGACATTTGGTTTTTTTCTCTAGCACAATAATAATGACTGAATGGAAGCTCATTATAGCTATATTAAAAAAAAAAACAAAACAAGAAAATCCCATTTGGGTCTCATGAAAACGTTTAAGTTATTTCCAAGTCTCTGTGGATATTAAGTCCATAGGTTATCTGCAAAGACCCCATACATTATTTTACAGGGAACAGCTAAACAAATTGGCTCCAACAGAAATACAAATAAATGGATTAAAAACTGGCTATCTAACCGTATACAGAGAGAAATCGTAATTGGTAGTCCGTCTAGTTGGGGAGAGGTTTCCAGTTGGGTCCCACAAGGATCGATATTGGGTCCCATTTTGTTTAATATCTTTATAAAAAATCTGGAAGACAAAGTAGAGAATGTGCTAATTAAGTCGACTGATGCCAGTAGATTAGGATTTGTGGTTAAAGTAAATTGGATATAGATAAATGCTACTGGTCTTTAGAAAGACTGGTGCTAACAGAGAGTAGGATTTTGAATTACCCGTATTTTTTTAATGTATCATTTAAAAAAATCTAATTCCAAGCACTAGAAATAAATAGATTTAAATGGTTTTAGTGGCTTTGCATAACAAAAAAATTAGGTACAATGGATAAAGGCAACACAGAGACTCACAACACCTATGAATGCAGAATAAAGAATGTTCCCCAAATGGAGATCTTTTTGGCACAGCTTTATTTGGAAAACTGGTGGTTATGGGTCCCTCAATGCAATTAAGATATTGGAGGCTTTACAGATATGTAGGAGTCAAGGTGGTGAAACAGCAGGAGTAACTAAATTCTCAAATATACATACACTTAGTAATTGGCAGCAAAATAAACAATGAACAACATAAAGCTTAAAGGAAGGAAAGGAGAGTTGAAAACTTGAAGGCATAAGCCAGAAAAGGAAGTGAAATTAATCAAGAGCAAATTCTATAAGGAAACACACACACACACACACACACACACACATACACACAAATAGAAGAATGCAAGGGAAAATAGGAAGGGCTATCCTAACACTAGGATAGAGATTATATATATATATATATATATATATATGTATATATATATATATTTTAATTAACAACTCCAGAAAACACTTGGAAAAAATATTCAGTAGATCTCTCTTTGGTTTGAGGTTTATTTAAAATTCTTAGTATTTTACAACTTAATTTGTTACATGAAGACAATGAAAGTGATACTGTTTGTTGGCCATGGACTCTTGTGTGTAAACAGATTTATTTTTATTTTTTAGGTGAAGTTAACTGAATTGAATATATGGACTAATGTGGAATCAGCTTTTAAATTTTATATCATTTTTGTACTTGCTAGCATAGCAGAATGTATACCAGATAGACTGGAAAATCCAGATCAAGTCTCAGAAATTTTATTAATTTTGTTATGCAACCATGGATATTTTACTCTCCTTAAGAGCCTTAGTTTTTGCATCAATTGAATGACAAGATAAGAATTGTTTTAAGAGCTGTATACACTCTCGTTAAATTAAAAAGGTACAGGAAACCAGTACAGAGAAGAGATTGGAAAAATGTGGAAGTATGCCCTTGAGATAACAGTTGGCTCCAACCTGCCTAGGCTTCCTATATTCATCCCTCCCTGACCTCAGGACAGAGCCCAGTTTAAAAATCACTTAGGTGATCTGACATGCTGCCTGCGTCTCTAAGAAACCATTAAGGGAAGCTGAAAAGGTCAGTCCCTCTCCTAGTGACTGATTTTTCCAGAGCATCCAACAATACTTAGCTGATCATTTGTGCCCCAGCTTTAGAAAAAAAGAAAAAAGAAAAAAATTAGAATTACACTTGAAAAGAAGGGCCATTCTTGATAAGAAACAGAGTGGCATTATTCATGATGCCAACACAAAAGAAAGTGATGTGCAATCAGAGCCCCAAGTAGATCTCTAACCCTTCATGCTGGGTTAAAAAAGAAACCATGGGAGTATGGAATATGAGATGGTCACCTTTTTGATTTAATCGAATCAAGATGGCTCTAAGTATTCTGGCCTAAGAAATGATAAAGTTTGTAGTTGGTTTGCTATAGATTTTATAACTAATACATGTTGAAAAATGATTTCCTTGCACTGACTTTAAAACTTCTGAAATAAAACATTCCTCTGTAGATACTCTCTTTTAGGAATGGGATTGCTCTCTATATGCCATATATTTACTCTGTAAAATACACAAACAAGCATTGGCAATATGTCTGGAGACTATAAATTTTACTTTAAAGAGTAATAATTCCTATCATTTATAATATTTTATTAGTATTTACCATTTACAGAGTGTTTGCCATATACTGAGGACTATGTTATCCTCTATATACATTATCATGAATAATCTTCATAATAAATTATGAGATAGGAATTAACCCCATTTTTACAGATGAGGAAACTGAAGTGTCAGAGAGGCTTGCTTGCTTGCTTATTTGTTTGTTTATTACATATTATCACACAACTGTAAGTGGATGGTAAATGCTGGAATTGACTATGAAATATTTGTTTAGAACTGTCGTGCTAATTATAACTTCTGATATCTTGATATTATACATCTTGATGAAGAAAGTGGAGAAACCACTTGTATTTAAGAGATTTAAGAATAGGACAAGCATCTTACATGTTTCTGGGCCTCCATTTCCTATGTTTGAAACTACAGGATTGGATTATAGTAGGGTTTTTTTTAACCTCAGCATCATCGACATTTGGGGCTAGATAGTTATTTGTTATGAGGAGGCTGTTCAATGCACAGAAAGATGTTTGGCAGCATCCTTGGCCTCTATTCACTAGATATTGGTAGCAATTCCCTCCTCCCAGTTTTGACAATCCAAAACATCTATAGACACTGCCAAGATCCTCTGGGGGAAAAATCACCTGTTTTGTGAGAACCACTGTACTAGAAGAACTCTGATATCTTTTTTGTTCTCTCATATTCTATGCTCTGAAATGTGGGTCCAACTTCAGCCAAGAGGGTGGGCTTTTCACCACTGTGGGGTATTTGCCCAGTGAACCATTTTCTATCTCAATCTCAGTGCATTGAACTTAAACTCTGAAGCTCTCCTGGTTCAGTTTGCTATAAACTGCCACTCTCTGGCTCTTAAATTTATCATTTAAATGCAAATTGGCATGAAAAAATCAGAGTAGATGAAAGTGAAAAGAGATCAGATGTTATTTTATTAAGTCAGCATTTCATTAGGCAATTGACTTAGACTCATTTCAAACTGCAGTCCTAGGAGATAGATTTATCTATCTATCTATCTATCTATCTATCTATCTATCTATCTATTTAACTAATGCTACTATATCAGAAAAATCATAGAATGGATTTAAAAAGCATCCTTTCATTTGACAGCCTGAGAGAGCCATGATGCTAGGTTGGAACCTACTGACAGATTCTAATAAGTGAAAACTCAGGTACTGTAAAGAAATTGACAATTTTCTAGACTCAAGGTTCATTAACTTTCAAGGGTCATACTTAAAATTTGCATCATTACAATATCATCTCCTAGGGAAGGAGTGCCTTTTCTTAGAGAATAGCCCCCTGCCCCCTAAAAATGAGACTTATGGATATGTGAAAACAGTGAGTTAGAACCTTTCATTGGGTTTGCTCCAAATAAAATTCAACTGTAGAGATTATTTATGGTGTGCTATCCTTGGAAATCACTTGAAGATAGAAATATTAAAATGTCAATTAAATAATGATTGATATGGTTAATAATTCCAGATGGTTTAAAAGTGTTACGGTTTTCCTAGTTTCATCACAATGAACTATTTATTAAATTTAACACTATGCACTACTTTATAAACACTATTTGCAGCAGATATTAAAATAAGACCTTGTTTTTTCGGTCTATTTTGAAGGATTTGAATTTAGACTATGGGAAAATACACATATAAATATTCTGTTCAGTGCAGAAAGTTCGATCGAGGAAGCCAGGTGAAGTTACATTTGGGTAGTAAAAAGGGACGGATCCATTGGGACTGCTGTCAAAAACCTCAAAATGGAGATTCTAAATCTTGACTGCAAATTACAATGACATTTGAAGTATGCCTATGCCCAGGCATACTCTGGTACATTCAAATAAGAATTTCTGGGAAAGGAATCAGGCTTCAGTATTTGTTAATGCTCTCACAGTCAGTCAATTTGGCACCCAAGGTTGAGAGCCATTGCCTTAAAGACTAAACAGGATTTACAACTGCATGGAAATTATTCTTTGACTATGCGTAACTTAAGCAAGATGGCAGTCTCCTACAGTCACTTGCTCCAGCGATCTTAAGTGGTACATGTGCAAGGCATTAAGTGATTATCTGTCACTGAAGGAAAAAATTATTCTTTTTCCCCTCCACTTATCTTTCTATCCTCCTGATGACTTCAAAGAGAAAAGACTTCATTTGTTGCTGGTGGCTCTTTAATACATCTCTGTACTTGTTTATCTCTCTTTTAAATCAGAGAATGGGCTCAGGCCCAGGGCCTTCATCTAGTATAGCCTAGAATTTAATAATATAGTTTCATATTTCTCACTTAAGATTATCTTCCAGCAAGTAATACTGATTTAAGTGATATAAAATTTCCTTTGTTAATTATTTAAAGTGAGTAAATATAAATAAATATAAAATAAATAACAGTACACATTATACTCATATATGGAAAAAGTCACAAGGGTAGTTCTCAGATGACTATGGTTTGGGCAACTCTACTGTTAAGGTAAGGTGTATCCAAAGGTTGTATCATGAGTTTGGGCCATAATTGTGCCTCCATCACTAATTAACTTTATGATTTTGGAAAAACTACCCATTCTCTTCCCTGGGCCTTGGTTTCCTTATTTGTTAAACAAGGCCATTAACCTATATTGCTGGCATTCTTCTATAAGTTTAGGAAGCAAGGAGGGCTTGCCTTCTGAATTTACCTTGTTGACATCCAGGCGCATCTTCTCATTGTTGGCACTGGCAGCTTTCTCAGCTGCTTTCTTTTGGCGTTGGGGTCCCCTCCCAAAAAAGATGTAGTTGACCAAAGCATATTCCAGAAGGGCCATGAAAACAAAGACAAAGCACCCCATCAGGTACATGTCAATGGCCTTCACATAGGGGATTTTAGGTAGAGTCTCCCGCAGGTGGGTATTAATCGTGGTCATTGTAAGGACAGTTGTAATTCCTGAAAAAAAAAATGACAGACTTAGAATAATAACGTCCCTGTTTCCTTGCTGCTTTCATCATAGTTGGAAAGGTTTATTGTACTCTTTCACTCATTCACGTATGCCACAAAATACTTACTGGATACTGATTACCTACCTGTGCTGTGATAAGCCCTGGAGACACATTTAAATCATGAATTTATAATAAAATTAATCACTTGGAAACTTTTTCCTTTATTTATATTTTTATATTTATAGTTAGATATCTGGTGAGGGGCTAGAGATGTGAATTAAATGCCACGGCAGACGTCTGTATAGGGTGAATGTTGAGGAGAAGAACTACGTGAGCCTCATAATGCAGCAGGAGAGAAGTCAGGAAATGGAGACTCTGGAGCTGAGTCCTGAAGGATGAGTGGGAGATACCCAAGCAATCAAGGTTTAGACCTCAAGGTGTGGTAGAGAGAGATTTTATAAAGGTGTGCTTTGTGTGTGGAGGAGAAAGAACATGGCCCATCAAAAGCATCTCAAGAAAGTGAATGGGGTATATTATAGGTTATGACAGGAAGCATGGTGGGGAGAGTGAAGATTAAGTGAGGCTGCATAATAGAGAGCCATATATACAGAGCCAAATGGGGGAGTCTGAACTTAAAACTGAAGGCGAGGTGGGGCCATTGACCAGCTTCAAGCAGGGAAGCAAGGGACAAACTGTGTTTAGGACAATCATTCTGGTACTCATGTGGAGGATAGAAGGAAAGCATACAAGACAGGAATAAATACCAGCTATTAGTTTTTCAGAAACATCTAAGTGATACAGAGAAAATAAACTAAGGCAATCACAATAGTACTGAAATCAGTGAATGCATTACATAGATGATATAGACAAATGACTATAAAAACTTCGAAGCTGGAAATGATGGGTAACAGAGAGGCAGGTGTCTAGCCCTCATATTTCTGGATTGGGCAGCTAGGCATGTAATGCACAGATAAATAGTATAGAAGCATTATAAGATTGTGGGAAATGGCATCCTGGCTCAGGTTATAATTGTTCATTCCACTGAGTGGTCATCACCAACAGTGAAGAGTAGTTTCCCTCTACAATTGTAAGGATAGAGAGAGATATGCTGGGTAAAAGCACTGGGAGTCCAGAGTCCTGAGTATGGCAAGGTCCAGTTCTGTAGCAAAATAGTGATATAAAAATAGAGCTCAGAGATCAAGATCACACAGATGGGAAATTGTATAATCAACATTTGAATGGGGGTTTCTCTGACTCAGAAAGCTGAGTTAAGTTTCATTTCTATGATTTTTTGGAAGTGTAAGTTTCTGATTTAATTTCATCACTCTAAAAAGATAATAATTTTTGTCTTGTTTTCCTACATGCTCATAAAACAGCTATAGAAAAAAAATTTGCCCATCTAATTCTGAGCAGGTCCAGAAAAACTCTGTTCTTGCTTTAGGTGTCTTAGAGTTTTTGTATCTTTTCTATAATATCATTTTGAACACTTCCCAGTTTCATTTATCTTTTCATTATTTCAACTGCAGACTACCCTGTTCAACGTGTATATTATAAAACTGACAGTGCTGATTTTGCTTTTTATCTCGATCTCATTTTAAGATATTTCTGACCAAGTAAAAAATTATATCAAAAGACATTTTACAAATTTCTTTTAAAAAGTGAATAATTTATTTTTCCTGTAATAGATATAAAAATGACATCAGACTTTTCACTTTGGAATAAGAGGATATTTACAAATTCCATTCATTACTTTATTCAGCAAATATTTACTGAACACCATTCATTGTATGAGATATCATAGGTATAACGGAAGCAAAATTAGATATGGACCTTTCTTCAATGTATCTTTCAGTACTATGAAGAAAAAGGACATCACAAACCAAATAAATATAAATTATAACTGCATTGGTCTACAAAAGGAAGTTTTCTAGTATTTAAGAGAATATATCACAGGGGACTGGACCTAGTCCAGGAGGTCATTACTTCTCCCTTCCGTTCTTGAACCACCACAATCTAATCTGAACACAGCAGGCAGAGTTATGCCTTTCTTTCTGAAATCAAATCATGTCATGTCTTCACTCAATGACTCTCTAATTTCAGTCAGAATAAAAGCAAAACTTTTATTATGGCCCTGGAACTGCTTCATAATCTTGTAGTCCCCTCTCTCCAACATTTTTTTTTAAATATTTTATTTATTTATTTGACAGAGAGAGAGAGAGATTACAAGTAGGCAGAGAGGCAGGCAGAGAGAGAGAGAGGAAGCAGGCTCCCTGCTGGGCAGAGAGCCCGATGTGGGGCTTGATCCCAGGGCCCTGAGATCATGACCTGAGCCGAAGGCAGAGGCTTTAACCCACTGAGACACCCAGGCGCCCTCTCCAACATTATCTTGACCCCTGAACTCCCTCTTGCATTCACCTCACTGGCCACCTCGTTGACATCTTTGGCATTTTTCTACCTCAGGTCATTTGTATGGAATATTCGATATTGTCTGGAATATTCCCATCCAGATATTTAAGTGAGTCTGTCTTCTTGAAGTCTTTGTTCCATTGATAATTTCTGAATGAAGTTTACAATCATTATTGTAAATTATACCTCCTGGCATATCCAACCCTTACCTTGTGTATTTCCCTCTATAGACGTAGGTATTACACAGTTCACATATTATAAACAAAATAAATTTATTGTCTTTTTACTGTTAGCATGTCTTCCAGAAAAGCACTGCTTTATCTCTAGTGCCTAGTATGTTTGGCACATAGTAGGTGTTCAACAAATATTTGTGGAATGAATAAATGAATGACTTCTCTAAGGAAGTGATGATTGAATTGAGATATCACAGGGGAGGAGTTAACAGCCCAACATTTTAAAGGGCTTAGTCAGAACTCAAAATAATAAAAATTGTGTAAAAGATCATAATTTACTATATCTGGAGTTAGCAACATAAAAATGTTCATGAAATATAATTTATTCTCTTCCTCTGGTGTTATAATAGAAAAAAAAAAAAAAAAAACAAGCGTAAGATAAGCGATGCTATGGATGATTTCCCAGCAATCTTACTTTGTTGTCTTCTGCCCTCTACCATGCTACTCCAAAATCTTAATAAGACTTTAGAAGTCTTTTTGCTTATTGTTAGTTACATAATACATTTCCTTGTCTTCCACTCAGAGAGAAAAAAAAAAAGATGGAAGGGAGCTCTTTCCAGGTAAGGAAGCACCGATGCAAATTGAACAATTATCAAGTGGTATTACATGAACTATGCTTCAATAAAAATATCGAATTGATGGGACTAATTTCATTACCTACTGCTATATGGTTAACTAATTTTGACATGAAAGAGTTTTAATTTGTATTTAATTGATTTAATGCTGAATCAGATAACCCAAAGTCTCACAGCCAAATTCTTGTAATGTGCATAGTCCAGTCTTGTCATGCGTCATAAACACCAGGGTAAGGGAAGGATGTGAGTGGACGTGCATGCGCATATACACACACAAGCACACATGTGTGGACACACAGAGTCAAGCTCCATAAGCAGTTAGAAAATGGCCTACCTAATGCCACTCTTGCAGCTGATGCATCATAATTAATCCAGAAGGAGACCCAGGAGAGGATGGTGATCAGGATGGAAGGCATGTATGTTTGCAGAATAAAGTAACCAATGTTTCTCTTAAGCTTAAAGCTGAGGGACAACCTGGGATAGGAACCTAGAAAGGCAATTTTAGAACATCATCATTATCAATCAGTGTTTATAGGACACTTTCCTTTTAAGGCCCATAAGTAGTTTGTATATCTTCCTTAAATGCAATTTTAGCTCCTAGTGAAGGGCACTTTCTCCTGCAAAAGTAGTCTGAGAACACCAGGCTTTTAATTAGTTAGAATCACTTGGTGTTGAGTACACCCATACTCCTGAGTAATTAAAAGAATTCCAGCTCTTCCCTGCTCAGCCTCTGGCACTGGATCAAAGACACTCATTCTCTACAACCATGAAGACAAGATAGTTCAGTACAGCCCCTTTGTTCCCCCTCAGCTGTTTTTCAACAAGGTTATCCTGTAAGATTTTTTGTTTTTGTATTTAAGAATAAGGCTGCAAAGTCTGATCATATTTTAGAAATCTCTTCCCAAGCCCCAGAATTCACTGTAAGTCTGGGATCATTGGCAAGGCTTCAGGTATACAGTAACTCCCTAAAGTTCTGTGAAGGGTTTCACATGTATGGGTCACACTTTTTTTCTAATTCCATTGATTCCACCAAAGTTCTAAAGGGATTTCTGACTCATCAAACAGTGGAGAATCACTGGTTTCAAAGAGTATTTGAAGGAGATGAAACTAAAGGATCGGATTCCTGTAGCTAGGTCCTTTGATTGTGATGATCTGGGGAATTACTCTTTAAACAAGATGTGTAACTGAACATAGTCTTAGAACATAAAAAGTCACATTGATAAATAGTGTGTGTTGGGGGTGATATTCTTACTAATATTGAAAGAGAGCCTGTCTAGCCATCTTGGGCTCCAGTAAGTGTCGTAATATTGAAGTAAGAATATTTTAAGTATGAACTCATTTCTATAGTCTCAGAGATTCAAAGGACCTCAAATTTAGGAAAAGTTTCTGTTGTTTATTTTTTAAAGCTAGAAGCTTCATATTCTTACGAAGTCATACAACTATTACTTGAAGTAGTTTGCAGGGAAAGGAAGTATCTGAGTCCTTAGCAGGATTAAAATGTATAGTTACAGTACTAGTTATTTCTGTGCCTGGGGAATTCATTCCAATAAGAAAAACATAAAAAGAAATATTCCTGTGGGTTTATTGTTTTTTTCCCCCTTAATGAGTATGTAGCAAAGTATTACTTTCCTGAGCTTTTTTTTGTTAAAATTTTGTGCTGATGAAACCAAATTTGACAAACTAAAGCCTCAGTGCTGGAAGAGGAACAATGGAAAAGCATCAGGATAATCTCAATATCTGGAAGGGCTGTTAGCTCCAAAACAGGAGGTAAGGCTACATAAAGAAAATTTTAACCTTTGAGGAAAATGTGGAGTTCTCCTCCTGACTTGGCTCTCCCCAGTATTTTTCAAAGGATTATGAGGAGTTTTCTAAGAGGCATAAAGTTGGGGAAACAACTCTGACCCGGGTCTTCATTTCTCCTTCTGTGTTGTCTCTAACTATTAGTCCATTCTTGGTAAATGAGAGGTGTAGAACTAACCCTCTCAGCTTTGTTGGGGGTGCCTCCTGGGGAAAAAAACTGCATGGGTCCCAAATGAGCAATGAGCCTGACGGGGTTCTGAAGGTTTGCAGCAGATCTAAATCTTCTAGTCATCATCTTTCCCTGGGACCCAGTTGTGATATAAATGGACCCTTTTGTAAGATATGTGGAAGCCCCTTTTCCCTTAACCCTCTTCCCAGATACAAACCTGTGGAAAAAACAACCTTCTTGGTGATAAGTTTGTAATCCACAATAGAGAACTGTGGAAGTTCAATCTTCGTCACTCCTGTTACTGCGTTATCATCCCCACGCCAGTAAAACTCAATGTCATCTGTGGTATATCCATCTGTAAAAGGACACACACACACACACACACACACACACACACACACAGATACACAAAACAAACAAAACAAAACAGAAAAAATATTTGTTTAAAAGATGAACTATGTTAATGATAACAGCCACAGCTAAAGGCTACTCTGTTAGGTATTCCGCAAAGCACATGAAGTACATCACATTTAGTTTTCCCAACAGTCTCGTGAGGGGAGTATAATGAGGCCCACAGGAGGCTGTAAAGGTTTAGTGAAATTAACAGCTTGCAAGTAGGAAGTAGTATATAGTTCCGACTTGCACCTCAGTTCACCTGATTATGAATCTCATTTTCTCAAACATTATCATATTATTACATGACCCTGGATGGTACTCTAAGTGAAGGCAAAAGCAGAGAAAAATATCATTTAAGTTATCAGTGCCGTACTGAATTCTATCAAATGCCCCATATAAAATTTTTGAATTACAATATATTTGGTTTCAAGTCAGAAGAGGAGTGATTACGAAGTGAGTCATCATTTTTAAATATTCATAGACATGATGTCCAAATTTGATTCTGCAGCAGATCTAAATTCCAAAAAAATTCCCCCTCCCAATAACCCCAAACAGCAGTAATTCTAATAGTTTTAAGGTGTAAATACAAATGTATTGTGTGCACCATAAATGCACATTACATTTAGGAGGCATGTTTCTACTCATTCAACAACTATTTATTGAGTACCTACTATGTTCATCAGTACACAGTTACTGGGGACAGAACTCTGCATAATAAAAACGTGCCCTCTGTTATGATACTTTCAATCCATGAGGCAGAGTAGAATAAGCACACATATCTTAATGACTGAGCATACATATAACTGCAATGAATAAGCACTATTAGATTATCAACAGAGCAATACGGAAGCATGAAATGAAATCCAGTAAACATTAATATTTATAAACAGTATGCCCACCCCCAATATATTTATAAACAGTACACCCACCTTCCCTCCTGTGAAACATAAATTATATCGTATATCACATTTATCCCTTCAAAGAACTTTTGCATCCAGAGAGTTGAATTTTTACAAGTCTAGGCATAGACTTGTAAACTTTCACATAATAACTAGGAGGTAGGCAGGACAGATATTACTCCCCAATTTAAAGCAAAACAAACAAACAAACAAATAAGACTGTTTAAGTTCTTTGCCTTTTGACATGTGACAAGTTACTATAATACAGGACTAGAATATCAATCCTTTCACTCTTAACTCGTATAGTTTTCATTAAATCACATTTCTTCTGAAGAGAGCAAGTCAAATCTCAAAAAAAGTAGAAATGGATTATTTTTCAAAGAATTATGGTGCTCTTGATTTGAGAATCTACATCAACCATAGCATGGCTAGACAATGTCTATAACTTTTCTAGAAATCTGTATTCCTTTTTACTTATAAGAGCAACCATCTTTATCTGATGCAGAAATATATCAGAAGAGTTATTGTGAACTTGAACTTCTGGTTCCATAACTATAGGCTTTTAGATAATAGCTAACGATTTTTAAAAAGGCTTGTTTATTTGCAAACAACACAAATTATAATCAAAATAGTGAAAATTTAATAGATTATACACCACCAACATTTTTATTAGCATGAGCTCATTTGGAGCCATTTGTTTTGTTAGAGAATGTCTTTCTTCATACGGAACTTTGCTTTAAAAGCAAAGTATTCATAATTTTTAAGGGAAGTCCAGGTATAAACTGAACAGTAAACAGTAACACTGTAAACAGATTCTTCTCATTCTCCATTAATCTCCCCCATTAATATTCTCTCTGTAATCCTAAGAACTAAGGTATCTGTCCCAAAGGATAACTGCTGTTCTCTTTGATTGCAACTTTCTTAATATAGCCAGAGGAATCTTCATCATCCAGGACTTCATCTCAAATCTAATCCCATTTCTCATTGATTTTTTGCACACATCTCTCAGTTATGAAATTGTTTAGTCAATGACAATCCCACCTTTTTAAAAAAAAAAAGATTTTATTTATTCATTTGAAAGAGACACAGAGAGAAAACAAGCGAGGGGAAAGAGCAGAGGGAGAGGGAGGAGCCGACTCCACACTGAGCAGGGAGCAGGATGCGGAGCTCGGGGCTGGATCCCAGGACTCTGGGATCATGACCTGAGCTAAAGGCAGACGTCCAACCGACTGAGCCACCCAGGCGCCCCTGGAAATCCCACCTGCGATAAGACAGTTTAAAATAATAAAAGAAGGGCAATTCATTCTTAAAATCAAGCTAGCTAATCAGAAATGCATTGTAAAACTGGATTTGTGGTATATAAACATGAAAGCAAGTATTTATGAAACAAGAAGTCCACAGTTTTCTAAGGAAAAAAAAGTGTCGAATGTTGCCATCTTCAAAAGAGAATGAGAATAAGTCAACTCTTACATTTTCAATGGAGAACTAAGTCTAAATTAGTGAAGAATGTGTTTCTGGTTCTCCAGCTTCCTTATCTCATTTTTACCTCACTTGTCCATTGCTACAAACCTTACCACAAAAGCTCTCTGTAGGCAGAAGCATGGGAATATCTGTGGTGTTTCAATACAGTTGTATAGGAGATGCTTAATAATCGTTTAATAGGTAAAAATATTATTATTGAATATAGCCTTTTGTCAAAATGTCAGCTGTTTGACAAAGTGCTTGCTAGGTAATACCTGTTAGAAGAGAGACATTTGGGATATATTGTTGAATTAATACATTAATTATTTAATACATGTGTGGATTTGGGTGATGGTTGCTTATCCAGATGCTTGGCACTGTGGAGGTATTCATCATGCTTATACTTCTATCTCTTGCTCCTAATACGGTACCTGCACATAGTTGTATTAAATAAATATCTTCTGAGTGAATAAAAAAAAGTCACCCAATGATAACATAGCCCTTAAGAAAAATCCAAAGGGGGACACTTGGGAGGCTCAGTCGGTTGAGTGTCTCCTTTTGGCTCTGGTCATAATTCCAGGGTCCTGGCATCAAGTCCCACATCGGGCTCCTTGCTCCGTGGGGAGAATGCTTCTCCCTCTACCTGCTGCTCCCCTGGCTTGTGCTCACTCTCTCTCTCTGACAAATAAATAAATAAATAAAATCTTTAAAAAAAAAAAAAGAAAGAAAAATCCAAAGGTTCTTCATTATTTATCTTTATGTAATAGTTTAGCAAGTTTCTTAACATCTCTCTGTCCTCCATTTTTTATTCTGTAAATTGTAATGACAACAACAATAATAAAAGCTGGAGTTGTTTTGCAAGAAAAATGAGTTGTTACTTATAAAATGCTTAGAATAGTACCTGGTAGATAACCCTCAAAAAGGTTAGCTTATATTTTCTTTTCAAATAAGAATTATTTAAAATGAATAAAAAACTCATATTTAGTTGCATGTCACTTTGCTTCTATTTCATGAACACATGAATGCATTTACACAATGAGAAAATTGAGTGTTCAATGACACAGAACCCTCCAAGGTGTTTGGAAGTTGAAAGTGAAACATTTGAAGTTTATTTTGGTGTCTAAGATTTTGGAATCTGACATAATAGAGCAGCACATTGTAATACTTCTTGGTCACTGCTGATCTTAAAAATCCCAATCTTCTTGACTTCATTTTGGGCTAACCAAGTGTAGAATGTTGCCAATGGACAGCAAATGTATGCTCTTGCATCCCCAATTTCTGAAGATGAAAGACCAATAATCCATGACAGTGCCATGGTGGTCAAGTTCACAAGCCAGCTCAATATACTGTGTAGGATAATCTGAAAGTAGACCTAGTTTTTCTTCTCCTTCTTCTTCTTCCTCCTTCTCCTCCTCCTCCCTTTCCCCTCTCTTTCTCCTCCTCCTCTTCTTCTTCATCTTCTCAGAAGAAATATTTAACAGTCTCTCAAAGTGATTAAAAAATAAAACATATGCAAATATATATGACCTGACTTTTACAGCTTTCATAGTACTAATGAGTGAAAATAATTAGATATCTTTTTTTTTAAGATTTTATTTATTAATTGACACAGAGAGAGAGATCGCAAGTAGGCAGAGAGGCAGGCAGAGAGAGAAAGAGGGGAAAGCAGGCTCCCCGCTGAGCAGAGAGCCCGACGTGGGACTCGATCCCAGGACCCTAGGATCATGACCTGAGCGAAGGCAGCTGCTTAACCAACTGAGCCACCCAGGCGTCCCAATTAGATATCTTTTAAAAGATATCAGAAGGAGGAGATCACTGAAGCTTCTCATTAATGTCTTGCAAATTAAATTCATCTTTTATATTTTATTCATGGGATTCCAGAAACCGAGTCATTAAATTATATTGTATTGTTATCATTAAAAACATAACCCACATAAATTCAGATGGCCTATGAATAAACTAAAATATAAATTCACTGGAATGTACCTGAAGGAATTAAAACTGTATAAAATGTTAAAGTTTTTGATCAAGTTGGATAAACATATAAATTTAAAAATCTATATAACATATGAATGATAGATATGCTTTCTTTTAAATATTGATAAAAATATATACTATATGAGACCTAAGAAGCAGAAATGCCATTTTAAAAACATTCACACAATAACTGAACATGTTCTTACAATTGTGACATGATCTTATTACATAACATGGCATTTGAAAAAGTTGTTTTTCACTCTTTAGTGTCAGTCTACTTGTCTATTTTGTTATCTACTAAGTAAATATTTCATGTTAGAAGGATTTTACTGTGTAGCGAATATGAACCTATACCAAGATATTAAACGGGGGCTGGTGAGAACATTTAGAAGAAACGAATTGTCAATGCCATCATTTTTTTTCCTAGTGAGAAATTAAAGGGACTTATTGTTCTCTTATTATTTATTTAAACTTTGCTCCCCAATTGGACTGTTAAACATTCTATGGTAATTATCTATTTTCTATATCCCATTGTAGCCAAGTTGTTTTATAGATTTTATTTATTTACTTGAGAGAGAGAGAGTGTGAGAAAGAGTGTGAACACAAACCCACCCATGGGGTGGGGAGGGGGCACAGAGAGGGGCAGAAGGAGAGGGAATTTCAAGCAGCCGTGGCTCTGAGCAGAGAGGGAGGTGGGTCTAGATTTCATGACCTTGAGATCATGACTCTGAGATCATGACCTGAGCCAAAATCAAGAGTAGGAGGCTTAAACAACTGAGCCTCCCAGGTGTCCCTGTAGTTGCTTTAAACTGTTAATTCTCAATCATCATAACCAATTGGTGATGTTTGAGAATTATGGGCTAGTATTATTGGGATAATCCATCCTGGCACTGTCATGGATTATTGGTCTTTCATCTTCAGAAATCGGGGATGCAAGAGCATACATTTGCTGTCCATTGGCAACATTCTACACTTGGTTAGCCCAAAATGAAGTCAAGAAGATTGGGATTTTTAAAATCAGCAGTAACCAAGAAGTATTACAATGTGCTGCTCCATTATGTCAGATTCCAAAATCTTAGACACCAAAATAAACTTCAAATGTTTCACTTTCAACTTCCAAACACCTTGGAGCGTTCTGTGTCATTGAATACTCAATTTTCTCATTGTGTAAATGCATTCATGTGTTCATGAAATTTGAAATTTGAAATAAGATAACCCTTAAAAAACCAAAATCATAAATTTTCTTCCCTCTTATGTATCTATCACAGCACTTAAAAAAAAAAAGATTGTATTCATCCATTTGAGATAGAGAAAGCAAGAGTGAGAAAAAGAGAGAAAGAGAGAGAGAGAATTAGTGTGTGTGTGTGGGGGGGGGGTTGCAGAGGGAGAGGGAGAACCAGACTCCTTGCTGAGCTGGGAGCCTGACACAGTGCTTGGTCCCATGACCCTGGGATCATGACCTGAGCCAAAGACACTCAACAGACTGAGCCACTCAGGCATCCCACTATCACAGCACTTAAAGCTTTTTTGAATTGGACACCTCATTGTAAAAATTTTAGCATGTCACTCTCCTAATAGTATTTAAAATTTTATGTGGTAACTGTTAACAGTATATAAATAACTATAATTAAAACTTAAGTTACATTCTGGGGAACACTAATCCTATGATGTGCTTCATGGAAAAGGGTTCTACAGTAAATGTATTTGGGAGTACCTGCATATTTTGGGCAGCATCTTGTAGTCACAAACATTTAGCACAGTATGTTTAGAATATCCCTCAATAAATAATTTGCTTAATATTACTTACCCCTGGCACTTCCCACACCTATTTGACCAGACACATTGTTTTTTCAGGATATAAAAAATATTCACACAATGTAATGATTCCATAAAATGCTAGAGCTATTCACACATTTTAGGGTGCTTTCCTTATGTTCCCCACAAAACCAGGTAAGTACTTGAGAAGGCACACAGTCCCTTGGAACCATATCTTATTCTTTAGTGGATTAAAAAAATTTTTTCCCTCCAAAAGTTTCCAGAAGAGAAGAAAAACATTTGCAATAACAACAGAGATAAAATTGCCTTTTAAGGCAGACAAACATTTCAGGGAAGTAGCATGACCAAATGTGCAACAAGAAAGTAAGCTTTTGTCTCATGACTAATGCAATGACCACAATTAGAAGTCTATCAGTCCATGGTCAGAATGGATGTCCCTCTATACAGAGTCCTGTATGTTGTGCAAAGGTGGAAGACTGAATATAGTCAATGCCAATTAGTTATGGGGATTTTTCAAAAGGGAGAGAGAGAAACTCACTTGTCAGCTACAACTCTTTAAATTCAGAAAAGAAAATGTTCCAAAGACACTCTGAGTGATTGCTCTGACTCCTTAATTGCATCTTATTCTTTACTCTCCTCTTTAGATGGACTGCTAGACACAAATGTTCTGCTATCAAATCATTTCTCAGCCTTGAAGCTCAAAATAATTGGCCTACGGTAGGTCAGACTTGATTACCAAGCGGCATCTTAGTAAGGAACACCATCAAGTCATGGCCTGGCATTCAACCCCTACATCAAAGATAACCTATTTTTTTATGTTATTAGCATTTTCAAATTCAAATCTTTTGTAAGAGGATTGAAACTGATCATAATCAAGTAAAATGTCAGATTTTATGCTCTAAAGATAATTTCTCTTTTTGGATTTCATTGCAAAACTCAGTATTTGTTGTCTTTGTATGGAAGCAGAGTGCTCTGGTGGCTATTCCTGTAAGTTTAAACTCCATGATGTGTTTCTGAAGCTTCCTTATGTTTGTAGAGCTCAAGCAATTAAGCTGATGCTCCAGGTAAGAGAAACCATTAATAAAAAAATAATAATAATGATAATCATATTATAATAATAAAAATAACCACAACAACAATAATAGCAAATGCCATTTCAGAGCCTTTGTGTGACAAGCACTGCCTTAAACTCTCTACATAGTTCTGTCTAGAACCATATAAACTAGACTGGGTTATGGTTACCAGAATTCTTCCCCTCTACTCAACCCTGTTTCTTCCATATGCATGAACTGTAAGTCCTGAAGTAACATAGAAGAGGCAGAGAACTGTTGGCTAAAAGGACAGGCCAGTACTTCTCAAATGTAACATGTGCAGAAATGATCTAGAAATCTTATTAAAATGCAATACAAATGTAGTAATCCGAAGGGTACCTGCACCCCAGTGTTTATAGCAGTAATGTCCACAATAGCCAAACCATGGAAAGAGCCACCATGGAAAGAGCCATCAACAGATGTCCATCGACAGATGAATGGATAAAGAAGATGTGAGATATATATATATAGATAGATATATATATACATAGATATAGATATATATATACATGCATACACACACACACAATGGAATATTATGCAGTCATCAAAAAATGAAATCTTGCCATTTGCAACGATGTGCATGGAACGAGAGAGTATTATGCTGAGTGAAATAAGTCAGAAAAAGACAATTATCATATGATCTCACTGATATGTAGAATTTGAGAAACAAGGCAGAGGATCATAGGGGAAGAGAGGAAAAAATGAAACAAGAGAAAACCGGAGAGGGAGACAAAACATTAGAGACTCTTAATCTCAGGAAACAAACTGAGGGTTGCTGGAGCGGAGTGGGGTGGGAGCGTTGGGGTGGCTGGGTGATGGACACTGGGAAATGCATGTGTTGTAGTGAGCACTGTGTATTGTGTAAGACTGACCAATCACAGACCTGTACCCCTGAAACAAATAATACATTATATGTTAATAGTAATAATAATAATGATAATGATAATAATAAACTTGGAGGAACAGAAAAAAAAAAAGCAATGCAAACTAGGATTAAGTAGGTGGAGCCCGGATTCTGTAGTCCTAATAAACTTCCAGACAGGGCAGATGATGTTTGTCACATGGATCACCTCTGCAGAGCAAGTGACCAGGAGAATGCTGCAGAGCGGATGGCATGGCCCTGCCATGGCAGTCAGGCAAGGGATGTTTGCTATCTAGCCTGACCAAGAGACGAACAATGTTTCTTCTGAACCAAGATTTTATAAGCTCCAAGATTAAAATATTTTCTCCCAGCTCTGTCTCTCTTGTAAGAGACGGGAGATGTTTCTGATGCTGTCTCTCTCTAGCGGTCTGATTCTCTTCAATAATCTACAGCATACAATCACCAATAGCACAGAACAGAGAGATGGAGCCAGGTCTGAACGGTTTCTGCACATCTGTATTCACATCAGTTTTATTTGAATATTTAGGGCAAAGAATAGTCCACTCTGGCATCAGATCTCTGCATCTTTTGTTTATATTCTTCAATAGACTCGTTCACAGCCTTCAGGCTTCCCCCCCTTCTTCTAGTCTCTGCGACACATGCTGCTCTTATACCTCACTCACAAACAGGTTAATGTGCCATTTCCATGCCTTAAAAACACATAACAAAATGGAAAACAAAAATGTGGGAAAATGTCTTTATGGCCTTCTCAACATGTCCAGATTTAAAAGCAAATTCTTCATTCAGGCATTTAAAACTCTATTACAGGGCTTCTATCTACCTCACAGCCTCAACTTCTGTTACGCTCGTTCCTCTTCCAAAGCTCCCATCTTCCACCCATACTCTTGTAGTCCTTTGGCCTCCAGGCCTTGGTCCAAGTGATTTCAGCGAACCAAAATATTTTCCCCACTCATACCAAATTTCTGTACAATTTCAGGGCCCATCTCAACTTCCACCTCTCCCAAAATCGTTTTGTCTTTCCTTCCTCAAGTTTTCACAGCACTCTGCTTGAATTTCTACTCATATAGTTGTCACAGCCAGTTTTGCCTCAGAAGGTTTGTGGATGTGTTGGTCTCAGCCACTAGACTATCCAGGAGGGTGAGGAACCAAGTCTGATAATTCTCTGTGGCCTGTGTCCTCTTAAGAAGGGTCTTAACTGAGGGAGGCACTCACACAAGAACTGCACTGAACTGTGAACATACTAACCCTTTTGCTGTGGTTCACCAGATCCCTCTCCTGAGAATGGAGTAATGAGCACATGCTACTTGCTGAATTGCAAGGTGGTAGGACTGCAAACCTGAGCATCATTAGAGATTTGGGATGTAGAATTCCCAGGCACCAGCCTTAGAGTCACTAAAAGAAAGGCAGAGCCACTGGTACCAGTCAGCTGCTAAGTTGAAACAAAGACCATTGTGTCAAAAGAAACTTTCTGGTATTGCTGACTTTTAATATATGTTATCATTCTGAGGTGAACAAGTGTTCCTTGGAGTGGCCATGGGCCTCTGGTACTTACTTTCTCTGTGCTGACAGATTTTGAAAACCAAACTGCCACAGTAGCCTCCAGGGGCAGCCAATACCTGTGGTGCAAATGGAATAGTGCTCCCTGGTGACAAGGGGATTTAGTCACATGAAAGAGTTTGTTAGCTCAAGAGTGATAATGGAAGATATTTAAATTAACAAGGCCAATTGAATGGCCTGGAAGATACACACAGCTGTGTAATAAAATGCTATCAAGTGTTACACCAACCCATCTGCTTTCTCATAAAGGGTGACAGAGGAAGTGAAGGCCTAGCTTGCTGATGCTGAAAGTGGTCTGAGCCTCTCTGTCTTAACCCATTCTCTCACACACCTTCGCTGTGACAGGCCTCAGCTGGGGACTCACAAATTGAAGGATATCAGGCCGGATGTTCTTGGAGAGGAATTTTGAGTCTGAATGACTGGCTGGTCTGTGAAACAGACTGTTAGCATGTGTCTTGACTAATAAGAAAAAAATTTTCATACTGCTTTTATTTTTTTTAAGATTTTATTTATTTATTTGAGAGAGAGAGCACGAGGTAGGGGGTAGGAGCCCAATGAGGTGGGCGGGGCTCCATAGATCATGACCCAAGCAGGAGGCAGACACTTAGCTGACTGAGCCACCCACATGCCTCTTCATACTGTTTTCAAACTCCAGATGTGAGCCCCCTTCTTCTATGCTTGCATAATATCCTGTAGTAGCACTAAATAAATTTAATTTAAACTATCTGGTAAAGAATCCATACACTATATTCAATTATGAGTTCTCATTTAAACAGTGAGGATATATTTTTCAAATTGGTACCCATGGCTTGTAGTGGAAAGGTAGTACATAGAAGATTATTAGCACATTTGCCAAGATGGACCTGAATGTGTTTGGTGAAGGGCTTATGTGAACAGCAGGAGGGAGGCCTTGGGGGCTCATGCACACCAGCTGCTCTTGCAAACATATATGCATAGTTAAATATGGCATTGCTATTTTGTTTGGGGGAGTCAGAATGAATTCAATGAGGTGATCTAATGCAAGTGAGTTTTCAAGTTGCTAAAAATCATTTCCTGTGTGATGCCATGTGCTTCACAAGCATGATCTCATTTAATCTTTTTGATGCAAAAACTGTTATCCCCAGTTTACAGATGAAGGAACTACAATTTAAAGCGGTTAAGTGACTTGCTCAAATGTCAGAAATGAGAGTTGAACTAAATCCCCTTCAACACTAGGGTCCAATTCCTCAGTAACTCTATTTACTACCTCACACTGCTATTCAAAGTCTTATTTTCAAATTATTCTGTAATATCACAAAAATATGTCTGTAATCATCCCTCTCACTGTATCAATACCTTTTTGCAATGTGACTCTGCAGCTCCTCCCAAGAAGAGGTAGAATATTTCCCTACACCCTGAATTTGAGTTGCCCTTGACACTTGTTTTAATCAAAGAAGTAACACTGAGCCAGTTCTAAGCTGGGGCTGGTGAAGGTTTGGCAGCTCCCCCTCCCTCTCTTTTGGAATTCTACTGCCACTCTGTGAAAGGCCTTGCATAGCCTATGGAGGAGGAGGGACACATGGCCACTCACCCCCATCACAGCTGTCAGCCAGCTCCAAGCCTGTCTGTGTGAGAACCACACATGCTTGTGTGAGTCTGGCTCAGAGCCTCCCAGCTCACCTGTAGCTTCCTAAGCAATAGTAAATAGTAAATAGTTTCTGTTTGAATCCACTAGTTTTGGGGGTAGATTGTAAATTAGTAAAAGCTAATAGAGGACATTAGGTTCTGTAGAAAACAAAAACAAACATTTTTCTTCATAGAATGGTATATACACCTTCATTTCCAGGATAAATTTCATACTCACAGCTAGGCATTGCTTCAGAGAATCTCCAACTGGATTCATAAATACTATGGGCTCAGCCATATGGCATAACCCAAATCAGGAGACCTACCTAGGTTCCTATCTCAGTGCAGCTACATACAGGCTGTAGAATTTTGGGCAAATCAAAGAACTCAGTTTCTATACCTAAAAAATAAAATTGTTTTAAATAAAAATGTTCAAATTTTTGGTCTTAGAGCCCCTTTATATTCAAAAAATTATTGAGAACTCCCAAAAGCTTTTGTTTATGTGGATTATACCTACCGATGTATACTATGTTAGAAATTAAAACAGATATTTAAAAATATTTATTCATTCATTTAAAAAATAATAATGATCTCATTTACATGCTAACATAAATGACATTTTTATGAATAGTAGTTATATTCTACAAAACACACACAAAAAGACTGCTATTGTTTTGTATATTTGTAAATTTCTTTAATGGCTGGCTTAACAAAAGACAGCTGGATTCTCATATTTGCTTCTGCATTCAGTGGTTGTGATAATTTGTTTCATGGAGCCTTTGGAAAACATGACTGTACATTTTGAAATAATGAAAGTGAAAAAAGCAAATAAAGTCTTAGTATTATTATGAAGGGAGCTTTAACCTTGAGGACACTCTGAAAAGGTCTCAGCAACCCCCCAGCGACCTTGTAGATCACAATTCAAGTCACTATTTTAGAGGATCTCTAATCTGAAATTTGGTTAAATTTAAGGAAAACTCCAAATAATTAATTTTAATTTAAAGTATTAAGGACTAATAATTAAATAATTATTTAATAAATAATTAAATTATTACTAATTTATTAGTAATTAGTAATTAAATTATTACTAATAAATAATTAAATTATTAAGGACAAAAACTAGTAATTTTGTTTTTTTATATTAGAAATAAAAATAAGGGACCTTGAAAAATCATTTTTATTCCTTAGACTAAGTGTGTGTGTCTGTATGTGTATGTGTGTATGAAATTATTTTTTTAAAGATTTTATTTATTTATTTTTCAGAGAGAGTGAGAGAGAGCATGAGCAAAGGAGCAACAGAGGGAGAGGGAGAAGTAGACTCTCTGCTGAACAAGGAGCTCGATGCAGGACTTGATCCCAGGACCCAGGGATCATGACCTGAGCTGAAGGCAGACACTTAACTGAATAAGCCACTCACGTGACCCCGAAATTCTTGAAATTAAATGTAAATCACTTGGTTCTCCAGTGTAGTGAAATACTTGAGTATATTTTTTAAAAAAGAAGTTAATGCATTTGTATACAATTGAAGTTATTGTCCATCCCTATCAGACTATCAGTTTGGTGGAAGTTGTACATATGTGAATACAGTGAACTGCCACTTCTTTTTGTTTGGCCTCTAAATACCTATGGAAATTAATTCATATAAACAAGACCCTGAAATTGACATCATTAGTGCAAGCCAAGCAGTTAATATTTGGAGCTTCTAACATGGAATAAAAGATTTGCATCTTAAAAAATAAAGTTATGATAAAAACAGCTAAAGTAATGCCCAAAGCCTTGAGCAATATTGAGGCAAATCTGCACTTTTTTAAACTATTGATTATATTCCTGGCTTGAGAATAAAATTATTCCTTAAATATAATTTTTTAAATGTTGACACCAAAGACAAACTATAGAACATGTGGAAAATGCTTGAAACTAAATAATTATCAAGACATGACCCAAATTCGGCCAAGCTAAGTGCAGTATCCTTATGTCTCTATAGTTCTGTGTTTTTTTTTTTTTTTTCAAGATGGATAGAGAACCAGCTTGCTGTGGTGATTTTAATAAAATGTCCACACATTCTTTGCTATTACTAACCACAAATGGTGAAGCTTAATTTCCATCTCCTGGAGTGTGGGCTGGACTTAGTGATACAGAATACAGCAGAAGTGATGAGATGTCACTTCTGAGATTAGATTTTAAAAAGACTGAGGCTTCTTTTGAATGTACTCCCTCTGTCTCTCTCTTTCTCCTTCACTTCTTCAGGTTCCACTATGTTGGGAGCTGCTCTGTGAAGAGACCCATGTGGTGAGGAACTGAGGGAGGCCTCCAGTTGACTGAGAAACTGAGGCCCTCGGTCTAATTGGAACACCGTGAGGAACAAGACCAGCCACAACTCTGAGTGAGTTTAAAAAAATGGGTCCTTACCCAGCTGAGCCTTCAGATGAGACCACAGCCCTGACCAACAGCTTGGCCATACCTCATGAGAAACCCTGAGCCAATCACCTAGCTAACTGACTTGTGATTCTGACCCTCTGAAACTATGAGATAATAAATGTCTGCTCTTTTAAGCTATTGAGCTTTAGGGTAGTTTTTTACCCAGCAATAAATAATATTGGGTAAATTATTTTAATATTTATCTTCAGTAAATAATGGGCACAATCTTTAATATGTGATAGAGTAATATTCCTTCTCTTGTAGAGTCTGAACAGAGTAGCAAAGGAAGGAAGTTGATTTATTGGCTGTCTCATCCTACCAGTACCTGGGTTAAAACATTTGGCAGTCAAACAAGGGCTAAGAATCTCAAATGCTTCAGGGGTCAAACAAAATGAGTAATGTATAAACATGAGGATAGTGCTGAACTAGAGAGTGTGCTCCTGTAGCTGAAATAATTCAAATTCAAGGACTAATGCCAGAAATAGTGACATTGTGCTGGCAAACGGACAAATAAGTATATTCTGAATAAATCTGTCATCTGAACCTATGAGTTTCCATCCTAAAAAATCAGAAAAGCACATTTCCATACTTGTAGAGTTACCTGATGGTCACTTCTGCTACTTGTTTGCTTTCTAAATTGGGTTAAACCAATTTGTTTGGAAATGTGGAAGCCCCTTTCTTCCACCATTGCTTATTAACAGACTCAAGAACTGTGTGCCTCTCCTAACATAATGGTAATTAGGTCAGTGATTTCAAACCAATAAACACCAAAACAAACATAATTTTCAAGATGGTGAGGTGTTTAGGTGATTTGTGCAAGCTGTTTTCAGCCTGCAGAATTGTAGCTTGAATATTTGCACTTTGAATATTTGCAACCCAGCTTGTTTAAGGCAAGCTGCCTAAATGTCTAAACATAACTATGGTCATACCTTTGATTTGGCAGCAAGTAAGTCCAGTGTACATGATACCTTGTACTGATCCTACCAAATCAAATCAACTGTTTTATTAGTACTTTTTCTATATAGAACTTGGATATTTTTTAGCTTGTGACACTAAAGCAAACTATCCACAAAGATTTCATAAAGCAAAACAAAAAGAAACCAAATTACTAAAATTAATTTCCTTAGATCCTAAGGCTTGTGAAATTGCAGATAACAAGGCAATTTTCTGATGGGAGGAAAAACTCAATTGATTTTCGAATTCAAGGGGCAGTTTTCTCCAAACCACATTATCTTTATAGAACTATGGTTTTAGAGTACAAATGGTTTCTATGATTAGGGGGAAAATAAAGGACAGATATTACCAACATAGTTAATTGGCATCTAATATAACAGCGCTAGGACTTAAAGAGTGATTCACCTCAGCAGTATCCTCAAATTTTAGTGAGCCAACAAATCACCTCCAGGACCTGTTAAGCATGCCCATTCCTGCGCCATACCTACAGATTCTAATTGTGTAGGCTAACTGTGTACATACATGAATAAATGTACCAGCAGATTCTGATGCATGGACTCATATCCGTGCTTGGGAGAAACTCTGCTCTATAGAGTTTGAAAGATTCCTTAAAAATTCAGGAGTGTTCTAAGACATACATATGTTGTCTTAGAACATATATATATTCTAAAATATACATACATATATTTTCTTAGATGTAGGATATCCTAGAAGCTAGGGACTTTATAATCTTGGAGTCTATATATGAGATAATGAACCACTCCTCTGGCTTATAGCATATATATCTGCAAACCTGTTATTTCCATACGTCCAAAATAAAACTAGCTGTGGGCTCTACCTTCCAAATATATTCATTGAATTCTCTCCGTCTCCCAGTACTGGGGTCATAGACTATGAATACATCATCTCACGCCTGCAAAACTGATATCACTCCCTAACTGGTTTCCCGGGCTTCAGTTGTACTCCCCTACAATATATAGTAGGCAGTGAGCTTTAAAAGAATAACATGGCCATTACACTCTGTTCAAAAGCTTCTAGGTACTTCTCAGTTTACCTTATAAATAAAACAACAAACCCCCTTACATGATCTGACTCTGGTCTTGCCTACCTCTTTGAAGTCAACTTGTACTACTTTTTCCTTAGTCTTTTAGCCAAACTAAAACTACATTGGCCTGCTTGGCTCTTTAAACACAGGAGTCTTCTTCCCGGTCTTGAGGCCTTAGCACTTGCCTTGTACTCCCTTCATGTAGATCTTCACATGAATGTCTCTTATTCCTCATTCAGATTTCAGCTTCAATGACCTCCAAATAAAGTTTGGCCTCTCTACCTTATTCTAGCCATCACTCTGATTCCCCAAAATAGTTGTTATCCATTTTTACCTTAATTTTCTTATACTTGATCATTCAGGAATGAGTTTCTCTATTCATTCCATTGTCTGTCTCTCTGTACTATGATGTACATTCTTCTAGGGCAGGAATGTGTCTATTTTGTTCACTTTGGCATAAAAAACACCTAAGATATTGCTTGGCACATGGTAGGTGTTAAATAAATGTTTCTGAATGAATAAGTAAACTCTGTTGATTAACATCTATGTAACAGATAACATTGGTCTCATCATCTGCATATATTCAAAATAAACCAAAAGGATCTTCAGTAGGTATATAGTTTAAAATCTAACAGATTAAGAACTGACTTTTAAAAAGAAGTATTGGACTCAAATCACAACAAATATATATAAATACACAGATTGGAAGATATCTATTTACATGGAAGGTTTGCCATTTTTTTAATATGTACAAGAGCATTTGAAACCTTATTTAGTATTCATACTACAAAAGAATAGGTCTTCTTGGTTCATGTTTTATGGAATGATGATACTTTTATAAGGTGTCTTATTGATATCATAAAAATGTGTTACTCAAAAATAGACTTCTGTTATTAATTTGTTGACATGCCACGTTAGTTCCTATCCTTTATTCTGTTGTCAACTCAGTTTCTCCAAAATACAAGGCACACTGGTGGATACATGGTTTTAACAAATACAAGGGGCAAGAATGAAGTAAGTAAAATTTAAACCAGAGTTTAGAGCCAAGCACACACACACACACACACACACACACACACAAAATAGGATCAGGTGAAGACAAAGGAAGATTGATGCTTTGCTACACTTTTTCAAATTTGCAAGCCTACCTAAATTTAAGCAAATAGATGGCTGAATAGACCAAATGGACATCATATTTTAAGATTTGTCATAATAAAGAACCACCAGAAAATTTTATGACTGTTTTAAAGTTGTAATGGGATCTAGGAGAGCTTATATAATCTGAATCTGGCTCATATCTATCTTCACAACTTATGCTAGAGATACGGCATATAAAAGAGAATAACTATAGTACATAAATTTAGGGTTTCTCTGCCCACCAAAACCAAACATCAATTGGAACTGCTTCTCTCCACAGCCCCTGCTGGACCTAGACAGTACCCTCAATTGCAGCCATGGCTGGTTATACATGATGGATGTCTACTTTAGGCTGGATTAAGCATATTCCTTTGCAAAGAATATGGAATCCAAATATTGAGAGATTGAATCAGTATATTTACAGCAAAATATGAAAAGGTAATGATTTAGAAAGGGAGAGGAGAATAGGAACAAAGAAGCCATAACTTGCTATAAGAAAATACAGGAAGTCAATATGCAGAGAATGAACAATGAAGCACAGATACCATGGGAAAAGGTACATGGGGCTCCTGTGAAAATCAGAGAGAGGCAGAGAGAGACATGGACAGAGAGGTATTCTAGTTCTCAAACCCTCAAGGATAGCTTTGGAATCCTGGATATTTCCAAATAACCTTGAACATCCTTTTCTGAGGTATCTTGAAGATTGCTTGTTGTGTTCTTATTCAATACATACTTATTGAATGCCAACTATGTGTAAGCATGGTTCTCAGCACTTATGGCACATTGGTAGAAAAAAAAATATTAAAAAAAAAAAAAACCCCAGCTGCCCTTACTAAGAATGCATTCAAGCAGAGGGAGATGGACAATAGATAGTAGGCATAACAAACAGGTGAATTATGTAGTATGTTAGAAAGTAATACAATTTATATTGACTATGGACAAATAAAAAAAGTAGTGCAAGGTGAGTAGTATGTGGAGTCTTGGGAGGGCATTTAGGCTTCAATTTTAAAGAGGGTGGTCAGTACAGGCCTCATCACAAGGCTGAATACAAGCAAAGACTGATGAAAGACTTAGCCATAGGCCTATTGGTGGAATAGCATTTCAGGTAGAGAAAAGAGATGGTTCAAAGGCCCAAAGCTGGGATGAAACACGGTATACTGGAAGGACAGTAAGAAATCCAATGCCTCTGGAACAGCATAAGCAAGGTGAACAAATAGGAGATGAGGTCAGAGAGGCACTGGGGAAGGGGGTCTTATAATATGGAATCATGTAAGCTATTATTTGGAATTTGGTTTCAAAGTCTGAGTGAGGTCTTTGAGCAAAGACATGAGAAGATCTGGCACATGTATTAAGAGAATTATCCTAGCTTCTATATAGAGAATGATCGATATGGAGTTAGATAAAGTTTGAAGAAGGGAAACCAGTCAGAAGACTCTTGTAGTAATCCTAATAAGAGATAATGGTACCTTACAGCATGGTAGAAGCAAAAGAAGTGGTGAGAAGTGCTGGAATTTTAGAAATATTTGAAGTCTCGCTAATAGGATTTTATGTAAGATGTGGAAAAAAAAAAAAAAAGAGTTGACAGTTATACCCTCTAGGTTTCTGCCCAGAGCAAATGGAAAGATGGAGTTGACATTAAATGAGATAAGAAGGGCTGCATACATTACAGATTTTGAAAAGAAGAGAAGGAGTTCCATTTTGGGCATACAGTTGAATATATAAAGTCTGGATAAGAAGTTTAGGAGAGAAGTCTGGATTAGAGATAAATATTTGGATGCAATCAGCATATCGATGATATGTAAAGCAATGCAACCTTATGAGACAGCCCAAAGAAGTGAACGCAGATTAGAAAGTAATCCAAGAAGTGAATCTTGGTGTGCTCTTGTATTAAGAATCCAGGATGAAGAGAAAGAAGCCACAAAGGAGATTAAGAAAAAAAAAATCAGAAGTAAGAAGGAAGCCTGGAGAGAGCGCAGTTAATGAAATCAAGGGAGGAAAATATAATAAGGAGAAGGGACTAATCAACAGTGTCAAATGACCCTGATGTAACAGGTTGTGGAAACTGTACAAGACGAAAGCTGAGGAATGCCCATTTGAGGTTAGCAATGTGAAGAGCATTGTCAACCATGACAAATGCAATTTTGGGGGCATGGTGGAAGAGAAAGCCATACTGGAATGGTTTTATGGTAACATGAGAAAATATATTACTAAAGGAATTTTGCTATAAAAGGGAAAGAAGAAGTGGTGTGGTAGCTAGCAGGGTTTGTTGGGAAAAAGGAAGATTAGTTATTTAAAGTTACAAGAAATAACAACAGCATGTTTATAATACTGATGGGAAAGATCAGTAGAGAACTAAAGTTTAATGATATAGAGAAGAGAGCGTAGATTGTTAGAATCATCTTCTCAAGTGGGCAAGATGAAATTATATTTAGATGGAAGTATGATAACCGCAGGGATAAGGCAGATGTGTGGGCATGGATGCTGGTAGGTGGATAGATGCAGTGGTGGGGATATTCTGAGTTCTTTTACAATGATTCAGTTTTCACAGTGAAGTAAGAAGCAAAGTCATTAGCTGAGAGTAAGAATGCGGCAGGAGGTGTCGATAAAGTAAGAAGAGAGGGAGGAAGATACAGAGTAGTCATCTAGGGGAGGAGAAGAATGAATGGGCCAGAACAGTATATTATTATTTGGCAGCATTAGAGTTTGAAGTTTGTGGTCATTAATTTAAAGATCCTTTACTTGAGCTAGTGTAAGTGGACTTTTTCTTTGTATCCAAAAAGCCTTGACCAGAATATAGAATTACATGGAAGCAGTTTTGCCTCCTGGGAAATCTGTGGGTGGCAATTTTTTATTTTGATGTTTTAGTAATGAAAATCTAGGGCACCATTATGTGTTACTTTTTTTTTTTTTTTTTGCATTGGAAACAGAAAAAAGCCTAACTCATTTTAGTACATCTAAGCATACTTAGTCCAGACTGTTAAGAACTCACAAGTTAGATGTATTAGAAAAAAAATACCTGTATTCAAAATTCAATAACAATTTTTGAAATATTTGCTACTTTGTCATCAATGTCATTCCAGTCTTTTGCTATTATGCAGTGCTGACAATACAGTGCATAGTTTTAGGATCTCTGCATAACAACACTGATAAATTTTTATAAACATCAAATTTGTTTCAGTGTTTTAAATAGCATTGTAGTTAAGTTTGAAATAAAATATTTTGTAGAGCACAAGGTTGCTTATTTGTTTTCCCCAAATTCATACGTTGAAACCTAATTCTTAATACGATGGTATTTGGAGGTAGAACATTTGGGGGGTGATCAATTCATGGAGGTAGAGCCCTCATGACTGAGATTAGTGCCCTCATAAGAGACCAGAGAGCTCCCTTATCTCTTCTACCATGTGAAAACCCAGCAAGACTACTAGGAACTATATATGAACCAGAAAGTGGGCTGTCACCAGACACTAAATCTGGGGTGCCTCCAACTTGGACTTCCAGCCTACAGAACCATGAAAAATAGATGTCTGTTGTTTACAAGCCACACAGTCTATAATATTCTGTTACAGCAGCCTGAAGGGACTAAGACACATGCTATACACACATACACACACACACACACACACACACACACACGTGCGCACGCACACACACACACACAGAGTTTCTGAAGACACATGATTTCTTTTAGGGTATAAGGGTCACAAGCAGGATAAATATATATCTACCAGAATTTTGATGATGACAGTGATAATTGACAATAGTATATTTAATGATGCATTGCCATATGCCAAACAGTATAGAATGCTTTAAATTACCTCCTAATACTTAAAATAATCCTATGAATGGGTTATTTTTGCTCCCATTTTGGTTTATAAACTATCATAAATGTTGAGAATAGGGATTTTCATTATGCTAGAAGAGGGATACAGATGAAAGAACACTAACATGAGTCTGTCGGGATTCATGCCGTATTTTATCTTTAAGAAAATTTAAAAAAAGGAATATGTTATTTCTTAGATTTGTTAACAGTAAAGGCCTCAGAAATGACCTACCTCACAGCACTGAGCACCTCTGTTGCCCAGATTATAGTTTCTAACTATCATTTCTCATGAAGAAGAACCACAACTATTCAGAAAAATAGCTGATTCCCAGTGGCAAGAAATGTACAAGATGAGCCTAGACTACTATCTTGTCATATTAGAAAGCAAGGAAGGAACCAATGAAGGAACCAAACAAACCAAACTAGGGTGTATCAAAAAAGGTGTTAATTTAAAGAGGCTCCCACTGGCAAAAAGAATGAGATGATCTGAACATCAGTTAAGATGGTATCTGCAATGGATCAAAATATTTGTAATATGCTTAAATCTCTGAATTGTTCACACACACACACACACACACACACACACACACAGAAGCCCTTCAAATAGTCAATATTGGAGGCTATTAGGGAGTCAACTCATCATTTTGAAAATTAGTAAATAAAGTGGAAAACCAAAGTATTTATTCTGCCTTTTCTATTCCCAAGGTAACCAAATAGTTAACATAAAGGGATTGTTTTTCTATACAAATATTCCAGGTAATAAATTAAAATAAAACAATGGTAGTAGAATATGACCATTCTTCTAGTTTTAATGAAGTATAATTTAGGCTGCTAACATCACAAAGACAGTCAACTAAATGTTATATATTTCCTGATAGACAATTTTCACTATGAAGTATTTTGCCAAAAAACACAATAACATGAACTTGATTAAGCCTTAGATCTAATTAAAACAAACTATGGGAAATAGAAAAAGAGAACAGATAAGAACATGTTAAGACACTAATAATGCAATCAGCAATCTTTTAGACTATGGGAAACTCTGAAGGAAAATATGACTGTTTTTCAATAAAAATTATAAGGAAAAAAGAGAAGGTGGCAAGAAATTATAGATTAAAAGGTAAGAGACTGAAACAATGAAAATTGTATGGGCCTCATTTGGATCTAGATTTTAATAAATTGTTTAAAAAAGAGATAAATATATTTGAATACTGAATTTTTGACATGAAGAAATTGTTGTAAATTGTTAGGTATAATAATGGTATTCATTTATGTTTTAAAAATAGTCCTTATATTTGGTGTCACCACAGAAACATGTACTGCTTCTGTAGCATATGAAGCTTTGAACTATTAAGTAATCTTTCTTCCTTTATATGGAAAGTGACAAACTATATTTACAAATAATACGAGATGGAATATTAGTAAAAACTAGGTTATTGGAATCATCTTGCCTTATTTGTGAATGAACTGACTTGTTTCTTTGTTCTTTTTGTTTTGTTTTGTTTTAGTAAGTTGAAGGAGAATAATATACTATTTTAGTAATATTCACTTTTCTCTGCTTCATGTTTTATTCAGGTTGTTCAAGGGATAAAAATCAAATACTTAAAAATACATATAATGCATTAAACATTCATTCTGTAAGTGTATAATCCTGGGATAACATTTATCCAGTTACCTTATTTATAGTGCACACCACTTCAATTTTCATGTATGTATACTGAGTAGGAAATACACAAAAATAATGATTCTTTTATGATTATCTGCATATATGTAAATCTACATAGGAAAATACATATGTGTGTATATATATATACTTGTATTATTGATAATTTTATTTTTAATTATTTTTAAGGCTTTTCTCAAAACTTATGTGTTAAAGTAAAATAATCTGGACACTACGATAACTAAGTATGGAGACTTTTTTTGACATAGGTTTTGGTTTACTTCTTTCTTTGTTTTATTCATCATATTACCCCAATTGCTGGAACAGTGCCTGGGACATAATAGGTACTTAATAAAAACAGAATGAATGGCACTGAATTCTTTATGCTGAATTTTAAAATGGTGACATTCCAAAATATTTATATACAGAATGAATGTTTAAATATAAAATTTTGGATAGAAAGGGACCTTGAAATTTATCTACTCCATCTATCTGTTTCATACTTGGTTATACTTCTCTGTGTAAAGATACACTTAAAGAATACCTTAAGGTGCGAGAAAAATAATTTTTGACACAGATTTGCCTTAAATATTTATATTAGATCCTACTGGCTGGGCTGATAATAAGGCACTTATCTTCTTACCCTATGGGAAAAAAAAATCTATTTTTTATGTATTTCTTCCTTTAATACAATTCTCAAGTTTGATAGTAAAAGTGTAGTAAATCTATAAGAAATACCACTCTATCTAATGTTTAAAATTCCATAAAGAATATTTATCCTAAAGATAAAGTGACTTGCCCAGAAGAATTTAATAAGCATTTAAAAAAAAATCTTTGATCAAGAAAATCTTCTTTATTGGAAGATGCTTTCACAATCCATTGTTACTCCCATGGATTTCTTCAGGTATATAGTAATTATCACAATAATATAGGAATATAGTAATTATCACAAATGTTTACTTTTTTCAGATCAGGAAGGGTTTAGACGTGCTAAGACAAATTACCAATACTAAAATAAGCTCAGAGCAATAGCTAAAGGGAAACTATGTGTTAAGGAGAGTTAGTAGGAAGTACAAGCCAATGCTCTTGACCACAGATATAGGATTAGGAAGCCAAGGTTCATATCCCCAGCATTGCCTGTTTCTAAAATATACCTTACTTATCTGGGGGAAAAAATGTCAGAGTCAACAAGTGTTTTTCTCACATATTAAGCTTTTAAGGACCAGATTAAATGGCTTCTTACAGGAAGACTTGATCTCTCTAGCCAATATTAAATTCCCCCTATCCTGAATAACTTGGAAATAAAATCTGACATTTTTATAGAGTATTTCAATTTGTGTGACAATTACTTCATGCCCTGTTTGGCTTATTTTCTGAAATACTTTTTAATACAGTAGTGTTATGTTACTGAATCACTCATAATACACATAATTTGACCTCATTAATCTAATACTTTACTGTCGTTGCTGCTGCTACCACCATGTTTTAATAACCTAGAGACATTTTTAATAATCAGGCATTTTTATGCACATTAAAAATATTATTATCATCCCAATTTTACAGATGAAGAATTAGGGATACAGAGAGGTTAAGATATCTGCTCTAATTAACTAGTAAGTAGTAGAACCAGGATTCTATCCTTTGCCTATCTATCTCCAAAGTGTTTTCCTATTCATTGGGCTTTGGGGTTTCTCTTTTTTCTCTTGTTTAAGTAATATCCACATGAGCCTCTGAGATAGCAATATAATGAAGATGTTGAGGATTAATGACGTTGTTTTATTTTTATTCTTGTGGCAAGGTGGGATTTGTGAATAACTTTTCCTTCTGTCTCTGGAATCTGACCACATTACAAAACTTGGGACACTGCTTAGAGCTGGGGTTATGCTTAGGTGGGCCTTTTGCCTGCACCTGGCAGATATTAGGTACTTCAGGTGTCCAGTGTGTTGGCATTAAAAGTTCCCAACTTATCTAGAATGAGTTCTGTAAAGCCAGAGAAGCTGGCACTTTTATGTCAGGGAGCATTTTGTTCTGCCCAATTCCCTAGAGACTCAATGTTATAAAAAGTAACCTAGATTCTAAAGGATACAATAAACCATCTCGAAAGGAAATGACAGTCATAGAAAGGGAATCTCTTTCAAAACTGCATTTAAAATGAAAAATATGACTGGCACAGTTAGCTCCAAGGCAGAATGCTGCTGATGAAGCAATGACCAAAGAATATCTATTATCTCTCCATCATCCAAGGATTTCTATGTTTCCATTGCTCTTAGCTATGAAATAGGCAAGTGATTGTTCTCCACATTTGGATACTTGAATCTCATTCCAGTAAATGTGCACAAAGGACTATAAATTTAGAACCAATCATTTGACATTATCTGAGCAAAATCAGCAGAGATCTAATTTAACCAAAGAAAAATTTCTATTCAAATGCCAGTCATCTGGGTACCTTAAGAGCAGGAACAACATTCATCATTGTCCTACTTAGCACGTGGTAAGTGATCAGTTAATTCTTAATTGAAAGAATGTATGCATACATAGATGAATGTATGGTGACCCATTTTTAATAGAAAAATCAGGGCATGGTTACTAGGACAAATTGGTCATTATCTACTCTATTATTGATAAAGATTACCAAAATATTGTTTGAAGTACCCTCTTAGAAATTCAGACATTGTTCTAAGATATGTTCAACTGATAAGGGGAAAATCTATGGAAAATGATAAACACATTTTCTAATGCATTAATTTTTCAAGAATCTGATTCGGAATCTCTTGATATCAGTAGTCCATGTTAAGTTCTCTATTCTTGAATTTTTTAACCTCATTATGTAGAATATTTATAAATTTCAAATTGTAAGCATGAGTGAAATTTTCTGTACATGAATTAAAAAACAGACTTAAATGCTATAACTGAATTCACAGACATGGAGACGTGAAGACACAATGAGATCATTCACATGAAAATGATCAGTGTGAGGTCTGGCACATGTTGAGAGCTCAATAAATGTTAGATATTATTTTTGTTGTTGAAAATTCAAATAAATTATTAAAAATAACCAATTATGTATTTAGAGTTTGCCAAAATATTATGAGTTAACATTTTTTTCTTTCCAAAAGCAGTGACTAAGAATTATCATCTTATTTCAGTCCTCTCCAATTAATACATTGGATATTCTGGTTTATTTGTTGCATTTAATTCAATCCCACTCCTTCCTCAGTTTCTACTTACAACACAATTCATATGACAACTTGAATTTATGATAGGTGGTGTCTTTCTCAGATGCATTACTTAAAGCCTAATTATCCCCTATCTTTAAAACACCCCAAGAAATGTCACTTTGAGTGTCAGAAAATGTTACGGCATGTTTCAAAGTTCAGTGGGATTCACATATACATTCAAAGACCAAGTTTAGCTTCAAAACATTAACACCAGGAAATAACAGAATTTCACAGGATTAAATGTCTCCACCAAAGATAAGGAGGCATTTTAATGGGAAATTTTCAAGATTCATTTGGAATCAAACTTCATAGTCCATCTGTAGTCAGGCAACTCAGCAGAGATTCATTTCACTGCACACAGCATACCTGAGGTAGAAATCCCAAATTTACTGTCTAATGTGCATGGGGAAGTCTAAGCTCCCCGCCTCCAAACTGTGTTTTAACTTTGTGACCTCATTTCATACAAATATCCTGTTTAATTTATGACCCAATTTTCACATGCACAACCTTCCCCGCACATATTTCCATCTCCTAAAATATTTAAAAGACAAAACACAGAGGAGAAGAAAATAATAGTTGGAAAGGGAGAAAAATTAGGCAACCTTGTCCACAAAGTAACACTTTCATGGAGTTAACTGCAGGAAAGTCAGTTAAAGTGACAGTGAATGGCCACTTACAGGCCGGTGATTTGGTTAGAGACCTCTGTGACACTGTGTTGGGTATTACCAATTAGGGGATGGGATGACAAATGCAGCATTTGCTAATGGTGCCCAAAACATCTACCCTTATAGAATGGGAGAAGTAATTTTTTTATTGGACTAGGATTTGGGAAACAGGTATATCACCTCATATTCAACCGCCGATCAAACCCGTGGCTTTAGATAAGCCACAGTCTCTCTTAGATAGCTCTTCCTCATAAACAAAATGGGGATCCTACTATTCTTCCCACCTCACAAGGCTACTACAAATTTTGTATGAGAAAATGCAAGTGAAGTAGAAAGGCATTATTATCATAATGCCTCGCACAAAGTAAGTGAAGTGAGTGGTCTTGTAAATGAAAAAATTGCCAGACTGCAGAGAAAGCAGTCAGCTCTACAATCTCCAAAACCTTGCTCCATTACTGATACTTCTGCTAACCAAACTGCTTTTATTTCTTAAAGTTTATGGATACTTTTCTAACTGTATTTGATTTTCTCCTCTTGAACTTCCCAAACTATCAGTTCAATTTTTTCTTGCCTAAATTGGAGATGCACTGACTGTGCTGATAAAGTTAATTCTCAGTCCTATGTCGTAAGTTAATTCTCAATCCTATGTCATAACCAATGTCTGAAAGCCATCCTGCACAGCTCACAAGTAAAGTACCCATATGCAATAATGACTTTGTCACTTCCTATTTGAAAGCCTTTAGTGGGTTCTCCATCACTTACTGGAAAAATCTCAAGTTATTTTATTTTTTTTTAGAGAGGGAGAGAGGGAGGGAGGGGTAGAGAGAGACAGAGAGAGACAAGAGAGAGAGGAGGGGCAGAGGAAGAAGGAGAGAATCTTAAGCAGGCTCCATGCCAGCACAGGGCCCGATGCAGGGCTCTATCTCACAACCTTGAGATTATGACCTGAGCCAAAATCAAGAGTTGGATGCTTAACTGACTGAGCTACCCAGGTGCCCTCAAGTAATTTTTTAAATCAAAATTGGACACTTAAGATCTTGAGTGCTGGAAAAGCAATTCTGGTTTGATATTGTCAGCCACGGAAATTGTCTTATGTTCTTGAGCAGCAAGGTGTAAAGGAAGGCATGGTTTTAGAAAGATCTGGCAATATTTTAGTAATAACAATGGAAAATAGAAAAACCTGAAAGCAGGGAGCTGTAGTGTCAGAAACTGCCAACCATGGATCTTCAGATCCAGCTTGGCCTACAGACATTATTTATGGCTAACACTTAAGAAATGGGAGATTTCTAATTTCTCTTGGAATAAAACAAAAAAACCTCTCTGGCAATCTTCTGAAGTTGAGTAGAAGCTACCTGCTATAGATGTTGCATATTCTTCCCACCTGGTCCGATTGACTTGATTATACATCCCACCTGGTTTTAGGGGAAGCATTTCACGTTTCAGTATCTGTGTAAGAAGCTCTAGTGAGCCAAACAAGACATGATAAAGGATTAGACTAGAGAAGTATTTATGGAGTGGGAGAAGAGAAGAAGCTAAGGGACACTTTGATGGAGGACTTGTAAAACCTGTTAGAGATTCAGTGGAAAGAGTGAGGCATTATTTTAGTTATGTCTTTCAAGTTCCACAACTGATGGATGGCTGTTTATTCCATCTTTTCTTACGGTAAAATTTTCATGTTTAGAACTATGTTTGAAAGTAAAATGTAAGGTCCTATATAGCAACTTTTATTTTTATGACAGAATCAGTGTCCTCAGATCTCTTTTCCAGAGAACACAAAAATCAGCCCAATTATAAACATTAATAACTAAATAATGCCAATGGGCCCTGGTGGACCTCCAGGTCTATATTTGGGAACTTCTGACCCTGGGGATGCCTGCCTTCAGATTTCTTTAGGTTTTATTATTAGAAGAACTTGCCTAAGAAAATCTGATAAAATTCCTAGTTTCTTTTATGGGCTGTGAACATATTAGCATACCCAAATCTATGCTGCAAAATAGATTTCCTGCAGGGAAACTGGCAGCTCCTGCTGAGAGACCATTGGATTGTTCTCAATTAAGGTGTTTTAAGAGCAACATTTTTTCCTAAAAATAATATCTTAAATAGTAATTCTATTTTTAAACAATGCAGAAAAGAATATGCATTAAAATATGCACAGATAGTGCAGATTTCTCATACATATGAGTGAAGACCTCTTCTTCTTTTATAAAGATAATATTTATATGAGGCCAATTTGAACGTTTCCTTTAAACTGGAAAGAAGTTTGGAACTTTAAACTGGAAAGAAGTTTGGAACTTTAAACTGGAAAGAACAAATGGTTGAGTCTGATCATTGAAATAACATGATAAAAACCTAATTTATGATGGGAGAAAATGAGATTTCTCTCTGCCTCTTTATCTCTGAGGAGAGAAATTGAGAGAGAGGATGTAATAAAAGATCATAAGTTCATACTAGCAGAGAAAGACAAATACTATATGTTCTCACTTATTTGTGGAATCGAAAAAATCTGAACTCAGGGAACAGAATGATGAACAGAGAACAGATTGGTGGTTGCCAGGGATGGGTGGTTGGGAGTGGGGAAATGGGTTAAGGGGGCCAAAAGGTAGAAACTTCCAGTTACAAGATGAATAACTTGGAGATGTAATGTACAGCATGGTGACTACAGTTAACAATACTGTACTATATAGTTGAATGTTGCTAAGGCAGTGGATCTTAAAAGTTCTTATAACAAGAAAAAATATAACTATATGAGATGATGGATGTTAACTAAAATTATTATGGTAATCATTTTGCTGTGTGTGTGTGTATATATATATATGTATATATATATATATCTCAAATCATTGTTGTACACCTTAAAGTAATACAATGTTATATGTCAATTATGTAAAAATGTCTTTATTGGAAAAAAAGAAATTAAAAGGTTGATATACTTGGGGTAAAAATTTTCTTTCTGTCATTGGGAATGGATTTGTCAAGCTATATACAGAAATTTCATTACAAATCTGTTCTATTCTCCAGTAACTAGAATTCAACCATGTTAATATTGATTTAAGACCTTTAAAACAATATTCGTCAGTACATTTGCTTGTCTTTTTATTTGTCTCTCTTCAGAGTTTAATATTAAATGGTAGCTTTCTTAAAGTGCACCTAACTTGAGAAGGTAATTAGTGATGTCAAATAAGTTTCTCCGACTAGTGTCTTCAGATTTCTTCTTTTGTAATAAATTAAGCTGTTTCTGCTTTCCAATTTATGTCTAGAATCATTCAGTAAGTTTTTACCTATCAACTCAGTTATAGCTAAAGCTCCATATAATGAAGTACTTAGCAGCACTAAAAATCTAAAGGCTAATAATTAAGAAGAAAAAAATAAAGATGAGACTTATTTTAGTAGTGCATGGCACTGGAATCCATTCTTTATCAAGAAGATTTTTCCTTTTCAAAAATGAAGAGGAAAAATAAAATACCAGATGGCACACAGGATCATATGTACTTTTATGGCTGTATGTATGAATGATTTACTATGGAGGAGAAATACAGTGTTAAAGCAAGTGTTATGTGGTGTCTTGTTCTTTTTTTAAACAGTAGGTAGGCTTAGCTCAATCTATCAATCACAGTGCTGATAAATCTGAACTTAGCTTTGGTTTTGAGAGACCTAGCTGTGTGGAAGCAGAGTTGAAAATAATTTTAGAAGAATATGTGACTTGGGATAGCCTATCTAGAAAGAGGAATGTGAACAGATCTACCATCTCCATTTGTCAAAATGTGCCAGAAACCTTTGTAGCCAAACTCTGTAAATCTATCATTTTGCCTAGAGGAAATTGTGTTGTATAACTTCCCATCGGCTGTGGATCATCCAAAAAAATCTGCTTTCTTTTTTTTCTCCTCAGCATCCGATTTGGTGTTTTGGCAAGATCAGGTACTCAGAGTCTTTTAGCCAGAGAATTAAATCTTCTGCTACTTGTAAATAAAGTAATGATTTAGTAGTCCATACACTTTAAGAATCTTCCTGCCAGGGAGGTAACAATGAAACTGAAATCAAGGGGCAGCAGCCACCTTTATTAATCACTTCTAAGCAAATCTAGCTTAGAAGAATAGCCACATGGTCATTAAAGATGTCAACTTGATGACCAGGTTGGTGGAAAAGCCACTGATATGAATAAGAAAAACCAGCCTTCAGCTATTGTGCTATGGGTTTCTAAAAGCAGAATATAATGTTTCTAACCTTGTTTTCAGAAAAGTCATGTAGCAGTATGTTATTATTTAATAGTTCTGAGGTTGGTAGTCCTACACTTCTTCTCACCTCTTCCTCCTTTTAGCTCTAAGTGCTGGTCAGACTGGGTACCAAACGTGTGTTAAGCCATATTCTTGTCTTCATAGCTCTCTCTGATAAGAATTAACTTCCAGAATATAAAAGACAAGATATTCTTATGATTAAATAACTCTTCATTTCTTAGTCATAATCGGGGCTTAAACTTTCTTGGAAGTACACTTTTAGAATGACCTCAAAGTTAAAAAAAAAAGGTAAAATTAATGATCATTTATTTAAATACATGAATTGTCTTAAAATAACAATATCTATTATCTATCTCTCTATATTGGGCCACATCTAAATTCCTAAAATAAGTATCTAAAGAGAAGACAAGGCACCATCTAATCTCTTTTAATAGCCTTTAATGCATCCTGTGGACTAGAAATTTAAAATGCCCATTGGTTTATTTCTATGAAAAGAAAGCGCTGATGGGATGATGTGCAATAGAACCGCAATCAGCCTACGCAGCAGAGCCTTATTCCAGAGCTGGCTGTCAAGGACAAGGGTACAATCCGAGTAACAGTTTTTAAGTGGGATTTTGAAGGAACTTTATATATCAATGCTGAGTCTAAGGATGGGAAAGGATTCCAGAAGTCCTGTTGTTTGACCCAAACGAGAGCCAAATACATGGTTCATAAAAATACTTTGTAAGGTGATGAATCCAATCATTAGCTAATTGATTAAATTATTTCTATCTGTTGGACATGTGTTATTGCCATTTGACCCAGAAGTGACAGATCAAATCTTATTTGCAGATGTATTGTTTTGGAATACCTTCACTGTTTTTACAATTTTTTAAAAAATTACTTGCCAAACGTTTTATGTCTTAATTTCACACAAATGAATTTGGAAATTCTTTTTGAAAAATCAGAGAATGTGGCCCCCTGGGACTGTACTTCTGCACAGGACAGTCTTGCCTGGCCACACCCACCTGCGGCTGATAATGCCTGCCCTCTCCTGGGGAGAGGGAAATGTCCCCTTCTAATTCTCCATAGTCTCCATCTCCCTTTTGTGGTATGCGTGGTCATTTTCACTTGTTTCCTTTACCTCCTTACCTTCCACAGGTATTTGAGATTGTATCTCTATTTTGGGTCATTTCTAAAATATGTCCTTCAGTATGGGAAACCTACTCATTTACCTGTGCCCTTAGAGTGAGACTAACTTAATATCCACTAAAGTATAATAATATTCATGGTTCCCTCTTTTCAGATACTTCTCTTCATGTAAGGAAAACATTCATGGACCTGCCTTCCCTTCATCAACAAAATGTAGATAATATTCATAATAATCTATGTGCTTAATATTCATTGAATGCTTATTCCGTTCCCGATACTGTCTTAACATTTTCACATGATTCATTCACTCATTTAAAGTCCATGTCAATTCTTATTTGGTGTTGTCATCTCCCTTTTATAGATGAGACAATTAAAGGACCATACAAGCAGTGGTAGCGGTGAGATCTACATGTGGTCAGTGTGGTTCCCAGACCATATGCTCCATTCTGCTGTCCGCATGCGCTAAGTTCTACTACATTAAAATCACTGGAACAGAGTTCCTCCACTCAGGGAGTGAGCAGCCCCAGCCTCTTTAGAAAGAAAGCACTATTTCTTGGTTGGATTATTTGCTCCTTGGGTGTTGAGTTCGATAAGTTCTATATAGATTTTGGATACTAGCCCTTTATCTGATGTCATTTGCAAATTTCTCCCATTTTGTTGCTTGTCTTTTGGTTTTGTTGACTGTTTCCTTTGCTGTGCAAAAGCTTTTGATCTTGATGAAGTCCCAATAGTTCATTTTTGCCCTTGCTTCCCTTGCCTTTGGCAGTGTTTCTAGGAAGAAGTTGCTGCAGCTAAGGTCGAAGAGGTTGCTGCCTGCGTTCTCTTCAAGGATTTTGATGGATTCCTGTCTCACATTGATGTGGAACTAGAGGGTATTATGCTAAGCAAAATAAGTCAATGAGAGAAAGACAATTATCATATGATCTCTCTGATATGAGGAATTTGAGAGGTGGCGGGGGGGGTGTTGTGCGGGGTAGGGAGGGAAAAAATGAAACAAGATGGGACAGGAGGGAGACCAACCATGAGACTCTTAATCTCAGGAAACAAACTGAGCTTTGCTGGGGAATGGTGGGGGGAGGGATAGAGTGGCCAGGTTATGGACATTGGGGAGGGTATGTACTATGGTGAGCGCTGGGTGTTGTGTAAGACTGATGATTCACAGACCTGTACCCCTGAAGCAAATAATACATTATATGCTAATTAAAAGAAAGAAAGAAAGAAAACAAGAAAGAAAGAAAGAAAGAAAGAACACAGAACACTTATTTATGGGGAAAATCAAAACTGTGAAGTGACAGGGGCATCAGTATTCCAAACTAACATACCTCTTTAGGTGGATGCCTATACTCTTTTTTCTTTTTGGAAATTCCAACATAAATTGGAATTCCACATGCAAATATGTGTTACATAAGGATAGCCCTTGGGCATCCATGTGCAATAACTATGGGTAAATTATCATAAAAAAGACCCAAGTAACAGTCCCTTCTCAGCTCATATACAAGAGAGATAGCAGTCACAGACAAACAAGTTCTGCCTTGCTGGGCTCAATTTCCCCACAGATTCCCACTGATTCTGTGACTTACAAAAGCATTTCAATAGACAATACATTTCAAGAGAATCAACCTCAGTACACTCATAAAATAAAGAAAAATATAGTACGAATGGTAGACCTAGCAGTGCTGGTACCTGTATTAATTTTGGAACTAGCAGCGCTGGTACCTGTATTAATTTTGGAACTGTGAGCAAGAGAGAGCGGGAGTGGGAGGGGAGGGAGAAGCAGGTTCCCCGCTGAGTAGTGGAGCCTGATGTGGGGCTTGATCCCAGGACCCCAGCATCATGACCTGAGCCAAAGGCAGACACTTAACTGACTGAGCTACTTAGGCACCCCTTGAGTGTTTTTTTCTATCTCTTTTTTTATGTTGCCATCTCTAGTTCATTCTTCCCTTCTGAGCCAAGTTCCTTCCTGACATTTCATCCAGACTTGAATTTATAGAGGTATCTCAAATTTAACATCTTCAAAACAGAAATCTTGATTTCAACAACAAAATTGTTCCTCACAAATCTCCACCTCACTAGATGAAACCTCTATTCTTCTAATTGCTAAGTCATCCTTGACTTCTTCTCTCGCTGAATAGCCATCAGCATATACTACTGGCATTTCCTTCTAAATATATCTAAGATTAATCATTTCTTATAAATTCCACCCTGTCCAAGTGATCAAATCTCTTCTCTGGGCTATCAGCAAGAACCTTCAAACTGGCTTTCCCAGGGTCTTTGCACTTGCTTTACTTTCTTCCTAGAGATAATCTTTCCTCAATATATACATGGCCCAATCCCAACTTAATTCAGATCTCCGCTCAAATCTCACTTTATTGAAATGGCCTTCTATGATCACCATATATAAGTTAGTACATAATAAATAGTGATTCCCTACTACCCTCTACTTCTCTACCTCGTGTTACGATCTTCATGGCACATGCTACTCCTACATTATATATTTATTGGTCTATTGTATGCCCCCTTCAGTAGAATTTAATCTCTTCAAAGGCATGATTTTTTTAAAAAAATTTTTAACTCCAATGCTAAGGAGGGTGCTTCGCACATAGTTAAAACTTAAAAGATTTGTTGAATAGATAAATGAATGAATACTCCTGGTAGACAAAATGCCATATTTTATGTGTCTTACTATCCCTTATGGTATCTAGCTCAGTATGAAACACAAAAAGGAAATTTAGAAACTGATAATTTGCTTCTCACATCCTTCATTATTCAGAAAGCTACTTGAATGCATGAGTTGAACTGGTTCTCATACACTAGCATAAATCGTAGTTCATAGTCAGTATCCAATAACTACTTATGACACAGATGACTTCAAAACACCAAGAAGGAAGAGATCAAGTTTAAATCTTTAGGAGAAGAGGATATAAATTGTTGGCCAGGGGACTAAATATTGTAATAAACAAATACTGCTTTAAAAATAATTTTACATAAAAATTAGGTATCTAGTTTCTCTTGAAAAGTCAGAAGATCCAGCAACAGTGGCTTGTAATTCCCTCCTGGAAGTGGTTATTGTAAGTCATAATTGTCAAGCTTTGAAGTTTTGGTAAAAAAAATCTTTAAAGTATGTATTTTAAAGGCATAGACATCATTTTTTGAGTTTTGAGTGTCTCAAGAGTTGAGCGTGTGTGTGGGTTGACACTCATATGGAAAAAGCCTTGGTAGCCCACTAGCATTATGGAAAACCCCAACAGAAGAACAGGGCTTCCATATTTCAAATTTGTTCTCTAAGGATTAATCATGGCTCCTCTTCAGGAATTAGTGATGAGTCTCTGAAGTAAACTTCTCATTTTTACAGAAAATGTTTACTGAGGGAGAAATATAATACATGATATCATTACTGAGAGATTAAACCTACGTTACTGAGAAAAACGTATTCTCAGCAATAAATGCAATTGAAAATCTTCTGCCTGACAAGAATTTTTCTGCTATTAGGTATATGAAGTCTATAAAAACAAAACAAAATGGAGTTGTCGATGCTTCCTAAAAAGAAAGGAACAAGAATTGTTCTGACTGCAAGTTCTCTGATAGCAAAGGCTACTTTAAGGTAGAAAGAAATTTACATAATGTCTCAAGATAAATGTTCAATGTGTTAATAAATAACTAGTTTTAGCTAAGTTATGGGTGGTCTAGGCACCCAGGGAGTTCAACACTTATTTTTCTCACAACAGAAAATCCTTATTAAGTTTATAAGCCAGTTATTTGGTAGCAGCACTTACTTTCCTATATAAGGACTGGCTACATTTGCAGATCAGCTCACAAAATTTCTTTGAACTCATAACTGGTCTGATTATAGTATTAGAATTAATACTAAGTATTTAACCACTATATATAATGCTATTTAGATAGGAAATCCAGTTAGAATTTCCCTCTTGGGACCACGAACTAGTCTCGTCCCATGGATACGACTAGGTAACATGCACTTTGGAGCAAATAGTCCAGAAAGGGACCCAAAGACTGGCCGAATGGATTCCACAAAGAGAAGAGGCTGTACTGAAGAGGGTAGGAGAGGTGAGGACTCTGTGGGAACCTAGACTCCCAAGGTCTAACCACCAGAGGGAGGGGCAAGAAGCAGACTAGCACACTGGGGAGCCTACAAGGGTAAAAAAATCTCCAGGCATTTGGCCTTGAAAATTAGAGGGGCTGAATTTCATGAGTGCTTATAGATGAGGAGAACCAAGGCAAGAGAAATGTAGCTAAAATTAAATTTCTGTACAATGTGCAGCTCCTTGATAAATACCTTAGACATGCAAGTATGACATACCTCAAGAACTCAGGGCTGCCTTAATGATATGTTTTGCTAGATATTAAAAGCAACCTTATGTTGACAATCGCCAGACCTCCAGGATCCTATAACTCTTCCTTAACATGCAAAAATCTCTTAGAGATTTACATTATCTCTACCCCTACCCCCCCAAAACCTAAAAGTATACAATCAGTCCTTCCTCACAATCACAAATGCAGCTCTTTCTGCCCACAGCTCCTTTCCCTGTGCTATAATAAAAGCACCTTTTGCAGACATTTAAAAGAGAGAGATAGAGAGAGAATTTCCCTCTGAGGATTCCAATTTCAATTTTTCTACTCCATTTCTTTGAGATTGAAAACTTCAAGAACTGTGAAACTAAGTATTTAAGAAAACAGGCTTACTAGTTTCATGCCTTTGAAAAATTTATTTACTCTTTTGGAAGTTGTGTTTCCTCATCTGTAAAATGGAGGAATAATCACAGTTAATAGAAGGTTGTTGTGTGGTTTAAGTAAGCTAAATTATGCAACTAGGTAACACATAGTGAATGTTCAATAAAAGTTGTTATTGACAAACATAAAAGTAAAAATATTCAATCTTAATCATACTGAAATATGAAGTTCATGAGGGAAGAAGCCATTATTTCTACATTAACCTTAATTCCCTACAATACCTATAATTAAATATATTCCCAATGAACTCACTCTAGCCCTTAAAACAAGCTAATAGCAAGACTTAGTGGATTGAGGTCATGTGATATTTTCGTAGTTCTAGAGGCAAACACATGTTTTCACCAACTGGTACCATTCCTGGCTTTAAGCTAATAGCAATCATGGCAATATGTTTACTGTGCTCCACAAGTAGAGAGGCAGTTATGAGACTTTCTGAGACTGAGTAAAAGGAATTTCCCTAAACTAGTCTTATTCTGCTAAAAATAAAACTTGATATAAATTGATTATAATGGCTCTGAAAGGTGCAGCCAATAATGACAAAATACCACAAACCTGCAAGTCTCAAAAACATGTAGTGCATTTGAAAAGCATGTATTCAAAATCTGAAGCAAAACTGAGAACTATTAAACAGAATCAGTTATAGTTTAATTCAAGCCAGAGTGTCTAATGGAATTTAGGACATAAGATACAGAGGGGTCCACTTACACCGGTCACAGGAGAGCTACTTGAATGGTATGATTTAAAGATAAAGCAATCTAGAGAAGTGGCTTTCTGAAGTCCTTCAACTAGACTAGAAATTTAATCTCCTCATTGTCATTACTCATCATTAAACCATACTCTCTTACTTTCTGATTTAAACTACATTAGGAATGACATTAGCTATCATTTTAAATTAAACATATAAAACATATTTCAGTCTTTCATGAAACATGTACCTGGCCATTTTTCTGCACCTACCCTAAGTAGTTGCTGGGCAAACAGAGAATGAATAAAACAGAAAGGTGAGGTCTCCAGGAGCTGGTGCTCAGTGAAACAGAGTTATTTTAAACATAAAGCCATTACAGTTGTCTAAGCAATATAATACACAATATAATACACATGTTGAGTAAAGCTAAACACCCATAAAAGCAAAAGCAAAAACAAAACGGTGTACAACACAGGCCCGGATACTCACTTCCGCACTGTGAAACTTATAAGGAGCTTCACACATTCGTCCTTAATGTTCCCAGAATAATAGTGCAGGGTTTGTGGTGTGTGTGTGTGTGTGTGTGTGTGTGTGTGTGTGTGTGTGTTTGAATTTCCTGAGTTTTAAAGATTTTGACCTTTTTGCCCCCTGAGACATGTGCTTATATTTGTAAATACTGCAAATATTTAAGCCGAAAAGAAAAATACTCATACATCAAAAAGCAATATACCTACAAGATGATCTCTATTAAAATATTTCAAATAACACATTCTCAAATTTCATTCCATTCCTATTACATTGGTTCTCACCTTCCAGGTGCTAAAGTATTTCGGATGATGAGTCAACACTCTCTGACCACAGAGCATATTTTCATACATTATTCCTAGTACCCATTAAAATAAGACTTCACTGTCCACCACTTCCAATTATCTCCTGTCCCTGACTCAACTCAAACGGTACTATTAGCATTTCAGTACTTTGGTTGAAATGAAGCTTAGGGTTTAATACATGTTAAATTGTGTATGCTGCTTCTTGGAGGGATATCTTTTGAAATCATTGTCAGTTGTTTGTGCCACAGTGTGAAAGTGCTGAATGCATTCTTTCTAGAGAGCAAAATGAAAAAATACTGAAAGAAGTCTGAAGGAGTAAAGGAACAAGGTGCAAGTGGGAGGCAGAGGATGTAATTAACTACAGTAATAGATAAGAAATACTGAGAGCTCGATACCTGCTAATCTACGGAGCTGATCTCATTTAATTACCTTCTCAATGACTTTTCTGTCCTTAAATGTTTTGGTTGGATTGGATTTGGTTAGATTCTACACGTCCATAGAATCTAATTCATTAAGCTTGAATCTAGAAGTCGATTTTTATTTATTTATTACTGAAGAATAAGTGAAATACAACATTATATTAGTTTCAGGCATACAACATATTCTGTATATTACTCAGTGCTCACCAAGATAAGTATCAGAAGTCTACATTTTAAGCAAATATCTCAAGTCAGTTTGATGCAAGTGTTCCAAAAACCACACATTATCAAATATACCCTCTGAAATATTATTATTGGAATCTGATCTGCCTTATTCTGCAACTCTATAATAAAAAAACAGACAAGCAAACAAAACCCCCAAACTTCTTTCCACAAAATTATACCTCTTTGGGAATTTATTTTACCATTGAGGATATAAACTATCACCTGGGCAATGGAAAGTAGCTTTATTATTTTATGAAAAGCCAGATCACTTTCACTGTAGCTTGTCAAAATTCTGGACTTTAAAAATTCCCTTCTCTTTCTTTTTCTTAATGACATGCTCAAATGTTCTTCAAATTCTATTTAGAACCCAAGTGTACCAGCGTTTTACCAATGCATTTGCAAATAACAACTTTTGACTTTGGGAATTAAGAACTGAGCTGCATTGCGACTGTCAGGGGGAATTAGCTTCCTGTGCAAAGTTTCAAGAGCGATGCTGAGTCAGTAACCTTTCTGTTCGGGACATGCAATGCTCTTGTGAAAAAGGATTCTGACTTTTGAAAATTAGAAAACAGAGTGGCTAGAGCTGAATTAAATCAAGCTTTAGGGAATGCAGAAACTTGTGACAACACAATGCTATAAACCTGAGCGTGAACACATAGTTATCGAATGGAACCAGAATGACAGACTATGATGAGGTGGAAATAAAATGGCTGTGTCTTGATACAACACGATGTGACAAGAGATAAATTGTTCTCATGATTTTACAAGGGGAAAAAGGAATGGGCTTTATTGAGTCTAAGGATGAGTAAGAGGGGGTCAAAGGGAAGATATAAAAATTCCATGTATTCTAAAATAAATAGATCTTTACCTGACTTCAAAGCCCTACCACAAAACCAGAAGAAGAGAAGATGTTGAAAGACAAATGCTGGTACCCAAACGGCAGATTTAGGGGGGCTTTCAACACTCCCTGCAGATATTATTTCCCCTTTAACTTTTCTCAGTAAAAGAAATGTGGGCATTGGAACCAGGCAATGTTGAATTCAAATCCCAGCATTTGCATTTATCAGTTTGAGTGACCTTGGGTGATCACTTAAATTATTAGAGCCTCAGTTTCTACAACTGTAAAATGGCGATCACATTATCTACTATTGGGTCTATTGTCAATGTGTCAAGCAGTAAGGATAGCTCCTGGGATATATGAGGGACTCAATAAATGGAAGCCACCACCACCAACAGTACTACCACAGTAGCATTACCATCATAAAGAATTAGGGTGAATTGGGAGAAATCAGAGGGGGAGACAAAACATGAGAGACTGTGGACTCTGAGAAATAAACAGAGGGTTTTGGAGGGGAGGAGGGTGGGTGGTTGGGTGAGCCTGGTGGTGGGTATTGAAGAGGGCACATATTGCATGGAGCACTGCGTGTGGTGCATGAACAATGAATCTTGTGACACTGAAAAAATAAAATTAAATTAAAAAAAAAAGAATTAGGATGAAGAAAATGATACGACGTGAACTTGTGTCCTCCTTTGGACATAAGGCAAGAGAGATACCTAGGATCAGGGACTAGGGAAGAAAGGGAGAGTTTACAGGGGATTTGGATGAATGATCCATTTATTATGAAGAGAGGTTGACTGGCTGAGGTCTTAGGATGAGGCTGCATCCCTGTGGGAGAGGATGGGCTTTGTTCTGAAGGAGGTGAGTGGTTATTCAGTGTGCTCTTTACAAAAGGAAAACAAAGCAAAACAAAACATGTCCCCTGACACTTGGAGGCGGGTCAGGAAACAGGTTAGGTGATGCCCTCTAGGAGTTTCCAAGCTAAATGTGAAATAAGAAAATACCCTAAAGTGGTTAAGGGCATGAGCTTTGGGGTAGTCAAACTCAGATTCACATCCAGTCTGATTCAAATAGCTTTAGCTTTGCAAGTTAGGCCAAAAACGACTTCAGTTTTCTTTTGTATTAAATGAGAATAATATCTATTTTATATATCTGGTGTATGGATCTACTAATATTTATAAACAAACAGTACAGTATTGGATATGCAGTATATTTTCAATACACTTTAATTACTTTAATATTATTAATAACATATATTATCTGGCTGCCTGTGAGGCTTCCTGTTCATTTCCCTTTTGATATTGCCTTAGAGTAAAGTGCTGCTTATTAATCTAATCTAAGCCTTGCTATGCAGATTTTAACAAGTATTTCTTTTGCCTACTCTTGACCCAAGACAGTGAAAAGATGGGACAGAGAAGAAGGAGGAGGAGGGAGAAGAAACTTCAAGTGGCAGATGAGAGCAAATGTCAAGGAGGCTGGCTCAGATCCCCTCCACTGCCAGGAAGAGCTCTGTCCTTTGTAGCAAGCCCAAAAAGCTGGACAGTAGGTTGTTATGGCATAAAGTAGTATTTCATCATCAGAGACTTTCCCCAAATTACTTAGATACTCAGACTGAGGGTGTATAAAATTGAAGGTTCCTATCTCCCGGCACAACACAAATCCATTTATCTCCATTGTGTCCACTGATCACAGTCTGAACTCTCACAATCCTCTATCTGGGTCATAGTCTTTAGTCTTTAAGTGATTGATTCCATAGCAATTGTACGTCTGCTTATTCTCAGCTGCTCTCCTTCTTGGCTGGACAAATGAATATTATCCTCCTTCACCTTTCACTGTGGTCTTGCTCCTTCTCAGAGTTATTGTCACATGACAATTTAGGTCCCAAGGACCTAAATTCCACCCATTGGTTCAGAATCTTCTGGCTTCTATGACATGTTATGTTTCTGTCTCTTGCACATAGGAGTGGTAGCCCCATGGCTCAATTCTAAATCACTGGTTCATCTCACCCTACAATCTAGTCTACAATCTAGTCAAAAAGGTCTATTCTTCATTTGACAGGCCAAGGTTCCATTCTTCACTCAAGCAGCTCTGTGGATATGCAGAGTCTTCCAGTCCTGCCATGCATCCCCTTGTGCCAGTCTCTTGGCAACCTCTCCTGAGGAAAGGCTGCCAAGATCCAACAGACATCTTCTCATCCTTCAAAGAGAACTCTGGATGGACATCAAAAGAATTAGGTTTTAAAGACTTAATGTTTTCTCTTTCCTTTGTTTATTCAAGGGTTTTTATTTTTTTCTTCAATTTTAGAAAATTCATACTATTTTTTGTTTCTTTAGAGTAGTAAGATTATTTAACACAAGATCTATCCTTTTAAGACATTTTCAAGTACATCATACAGTACTGTTAATTATAGGCACAATGTTACACAGCAGAATTCTAGAACTTAATTATCTTGCAAAACTGAAACATCTTACCTGTTGAACATCAACCCCATTTTCCCCAACCCATGGCCTCTGGCAACCCCCATTCTCTCTGCTTCTGTGACTTCTATTTCAGATACCCTGTATAAGTGGGATCACACAGTACTTGTCCTTCTGTGACTGGCTTACTATGGACCATTCCAAACATATAATCAAGAAAACGGTTTAAATAATAGTCATATCCCCATCACTCAGCTTTAAGCATCATCACTGAATGTTCAACTATGTTGATCTGTTCCTGTACTTTCCAGTACAATAACACTTGCACTTGTTAATTCATTGAAGTTAAAAAATATATGAAAGTTCAGATCCTCATGTGCACTAGCCACATTTCAAGGGATCAGTGGCCACATGTGACAAGTGACTATCACTGGACACTACAACTCTACAAAACAGTTGAACACTTCCATCATCATAGAACTTTTTACTGGACAGTGCTAACCTATATCCAACCCTCACCACAGGGCATTTTGAAGCAAATACCATGTCATCTAAACATAACATCGTATATTAGCAATATGTTATAATATTATGAATATATATAGTCATAATATATAACAACAATAATATGTAATAATATCAAATATGGAGTCAGTGTTAAGATTTCCCCCTTATAATAAAGTTCCTTAACCTGGGGTACATAGGAGCCTTCAAGGGCTTAGCAAAAGTTCTTAGGTTACAAGCAAAAATTTGTTAAAGAATATACATGCCTTTTTCTGAGGAGATGATTTATGGTAGTAGTTCTAAAATGCTGATAGGGGTCAGTTTTTCCAAATTCCAGAAACACTCCCTTAGAAAAATATGTTGTCAACTGGCTAAGTAAAGAGATGAAGTAGTTTAATTGTTAATACAACTGTAAAGCTGTCCTTATAAATGTGAAATAAAGAATGTGTTCTTAGAGACATCTTTTTTCCTACACATTTCATTATTTTTAACTATAAAATATAGATGGGTGTCTGGAGTTTTCATCTGTTACATAGTAATGTGTAATTGGATATGGAGAAGAGGGGAACATGCTCCTCAGTTTGTTTTTGGTATAATTAGGTTAAGACTTCTTAGAAAGTGGAGAGTTTGCCCTAGGCTTCTCTTGTGGTAACTATAGTATTCATCTTCATTCATTTATTCCCCATCCATCCACTCATTCATCCAATACCTATTTACTAATAGCACCAGCCATGTGCTAGTAATATAAGCCCATGGTTTTGATATGGTTGAGAGATGATCTCAGTTCTAGGGGCGCCTGGGTGTCTCAGTCAGTTAAGTGTCTGTCTTCGGCTCAAGTCATGATCCCCGGGTCCTGGGATTGAGCTGCGCATTGGGCTCCCTGCTCATCAAGGAGCCTGCTTCTCTCTCTCTCTCTGCCTGCTGCTCCCCCTATTTGTGTTCTCTCTCTGTCAAATAAATTTAAAAAATCTTAAAAAAAAGAAAAAAAAAGAATTGATCTCAGCTCTAAATAAACCCCTAGCTGGAGTGCAACTTTGGTTCTTGGGAGAGTTGGCATTACTGAGGATAATTGTGCCAAAGTCCAGGGACAGGTGAGAGTAGAGAGTTTTCTTAATTCGATTCCAAATATTTATCCAATAATTACTATAAAGCAGGCCTTGTAGTGGGTAAGCCAGACAGATGCAGTCTTTTCTTCACAGAGATTATATTCTCCATTTGCATTCCACCCAATATCCCCATTCTGAGAATTGGGGAGAGGATTGTCTCTTGATGAACACTGTTTGGGGCAGTAAGTGACAGTGGGATTATACAGTTTTATATTTTCTATGACTTCTCTTCTTTCATTCTCTAAGTTGTGTTTCTGATTTTGTACTCTCGAAATGGTAGTTAACCTGTTGCCCCTTTGCATGATCTTCCCCAGGACCACAGTCTAGACATCCATTAAGTTAACTAGAAAATGAGCAATCCCTAGTTGCAGCTGGAGTCTTCCTGTTGAGCATCTGTGATCTTTTCCAGAAAGCTCCAGGTCCCTGATTTCCTCTAGCCTTTCAAGCTAAGAATCCCCATCAAAAAAGCTCCGATGAATATTCTCTTCCACTCCAGAGGCAAATATCTGCCAATCGTATCTGTATCCCTACATACTCTGCACTTACTCCCAACTGAATTCTAGTACATCAGTCATTTTTGAAGTCTTTAATGTAAAATCTTTCATGAACATTTCTCTATAAATACTTTTTCCAGCAAACTTTTCTCTCCTTATTTCTTTCTCAGTAGTGATGATGCAGAGAGAGGCCCTCTCATTTGGAAAATTCTTTATGAAACTAACAGAAACAGTCTTGGTTATTGTTGCTTGAAATAGTCATTTTACATTTTTCTTAGTACTTCAAGGTTGTTTCCTTTTTAGGTGGGGAGAAAAAAAAACCTTGGTGGCAAAATAGGAGATAGGAAAATTGATCTTAGCTTGTTAGCATTCAGTACTTTAAGAATCCCTACACTCACAAGATTTGAAAGGAAAATTATTTTATTAAGTCAATAAATATCATCTGATTGTTTGCTTTGTGCCATGCTCTGTGCTAACCACTATATACAGAATACTGAGTGACATAAACATGGTCCTTGTCCTAATGGAGAATAATGGGAAATAGACAATGAACAAATGAGCACCAGAGTAAATACATAACTATGCTCTGTAAGAAGAACTGTGTAGTAGGATAAAGTATCTGGTACTAAAAGCCTTAATAATAAGGGGGCTTAGGTTTTCCATTGGTGAGGGAAAACTTCAAAAAAAGTGGGTAGGAATTAGTCAGATGAAGCTGGGAGAGTTAGGAATGGACGTATACCCCAGGAGGAGGGGGAAAAAAAAGCATTTGAAGAAACAATAAGGAGGAAAGGAGTCAGCCAGTTTGAAGAATAGTGCAGGGAAAATGGAAAAACATGTGGCAGTTAGAGGGGTATCTATTTTTCAATTTGAAGTATTCTTTCTCTCAAATCTGGGATAAGCTTGGAGCACATTATGTGTTATGCATTTTTTCAAATAAAGTAAGTTTCGACTCTTGTACATATTTAATTCTTCAATATTATCTTCCAATAAAAGGCAGGGGAACTAATAAGATAATAGGTGAGTCTAAAGACACTGTAGAAAACACACTTTAAATTATAATTACATTATTGCACTGATGCTTCTATTGCTACATTTTAAAAGTCTTGGTGTATTTCTAGCATGATATTCCAGCGTGGCCTTTGATGTTGTTATTGGCGGGGAGAGTAGAATTATCACCCTAGAAAGAGCCAAACCTGTGTTTTTTGTTTTTTTGTTTTTTGCCTGAGCTCTGGGAGTAACTTTTGTGTGGCCTTTGACAACTTGTTTAAAAATTCTGTGCCTCAGTTCCCCTGTCTATATAACCAGGATAATACAGTTAGCCTTGGGGAATTTAGCAGATGGCTGGGATAATTAAATGTGTTAAGATTGTGAAGTTATCTTGAAAAATATGATGTGCTACACAAATGTTCCCTATGTCATTTTTATTTATTTATTTGTTCTTTTTGGAGCGGAGTTGTGAGGAGGTGCGCGACAGTCTTGCTCCAGAATCGAAATGCCAGTGCCCAAACTGCCTCTCTCACTTCTACACTTCTACCTGTGCCGGTTTACATAAGTGGCTGACCTTGTCTACACTTCCATTTCCTTACCCAGAAAACAAGGAAAAGAATAGTGCCTAGTTCATATACTTACTATAAGGATCAAGTGAGATAATCAAGTAGAGCATTTAGAACAGTGCCTTTCACATAATTAGCTTTTGTTTTATTTATTTTTTTTAAAGATTTTATTTATTTATTTGACAGAGAGAGATCACAAGTAGGCAGAGAGGCAAGCAGAGGGAGAGGAGGTAGCAGGCTCCCTGCCGAGCAGAGAGCCCGATGAGGGGCTAGATCCCAGGACCCTGAGATCATCACCTGAGCCGAAGGCAGAGGCTTTAACCCACTGGGCCACCCATCCAGGTGCCCCAAGATTTTATTTATTTATTTGTCAGAGAAAGAGAGAGCACAAGCAGAGGGAGTGGAAGGCAGAGCAGGCAAAGGGAGAAGCAGGCTCCCTGTCAAGTAAGGAGCCAGAAGTGGGATTCGATCCCAGGACCCTGGGATTATGACCTGAGCCGAAGGCAGAGGCTTAACCCACTGAGCCACCCAGGCGTGCCACATAATTAGCTTTTAATAGCTGTTACCTATTGTGTGTGTGTGTGTGTGTGTGTGTGTGTTGGGCTGGAATATGTAGAAATACATATTCAAAAGTTGAGTGGATCCCTGGATTTCACTGGATATTTCTTGAGCACTCCCAGCTCAAACTGTTCTCCCTTCATGTTCAAATTATTCTTTTAAAATAACCACTAGAAAAAAAAAATCTGTGGTTTGATGTTATGGACCTACCCAATCATTATTTTCACTCATCTGAGGTTTAGACTTACCTTAAGTGGCCCTCAGATTTATTTAAGCTTGTGATCTCTGCTAACATTTTGAATAGCAACATGATTTCCCCCCTAAAATCTCCCAGCCTAAAAGGACCTTGTTGTGATTTAATGCCACGGGAAAACTTTAATAATTTTTAATATTATGCAATCTACAGTGAAGACGGTCAAGAAACTAAAATATGAAGTTTGAAAAAAATAAAATATGAAGTTTGAAACCCCAGTAGAGTACACTTCTGCAAAATTTGGACTGCCAATTCCTTCCATTCCTCTGACTGGGAATACACAGGCCTATTCTTTTTTTTGTTTTGTTTTAAGATTTTATTTATTTGTTTGAGAGAGAGAGAGAGACAGAGAGAGAGATAGTGATGGAGAGCACAAGTGGGGAGGAGAGGGAGAAGGAAGCTCCCTCTGAGCAGGGATCCTGCCACAGGGGCGGGGTGCGATCCCAGGATGCTGGGATCATGACCTGAGCCAAAGGCAGATGCTTAACAGACTGAGCCACCCAGGTGCCCCAGACCTATTCTTTATACATCTTAGGAAGCTAACTAGCATTTATAATTCTGTCAAAGAATTTAAGGAGCTCAATTTGTGATGGAGATACAGGGTTATATCAGTACATTGAAAGAAAATATAAGATTATATAAGAACATGTTTATTATTCTGGGGTAACAAAAAATCATAAGGAGAAAACAACACCCAAAGGCAAGAAAACAAAAGACCAGTTGATTAGACCACGTAAAAAATTCAACTTTTCTATGATGAAATTCACCATAAACCAAATGAAAAGACAAATGGTGAACTGAGTCTTTATAAATGTGAAACGAAGGGTCACCCTTTTCCAAATACGAAGAATAAAACATTTTGAAAAGAAGAAAAATTAGCATAATATTAGCCAAAAATTGATAGAAGAAAAATATCAATATCTGATAAATATTTGAAGAGATGCACAAATTGACTAGTGGTCACAGAAAAATGCAGGTTAATAAGGGAAAATATCAATCAGACTGCAAAAAAATGTTAAATATTAATAAAATATACTGTTTGCAATTTATTTGTAAATATTTTAAGTGGAAATTTCCCTTTCAACCAACACTTCCAGTCCTATTAATCCAATATCTTATGGAATACAAGAGTACAAAGACAGGTAAACAGTGCTTTTCATTGCTTTCATTGTATATGATAGTTGAAAACTCAGAGAAGACCTAAAGGTTCATCAATAAGATAATGATTAAACAATTTATGGCATATCTAGGGGCGCTTTGGTGGCTCAGTCAGTTAAACGTCTGCCTTCAGCTCAGGTCATGATCCCAGTGTCTTGGGATGGAACCCTGGGGGGGCACGGCTGGCTCCCAGCTCAGCAGGGATCCTACTTCTCCCTCTCCTCCCCTCTCTTACTATCTCTGTCCCTCCCTCTCTCAAATAAAAAATAAAATCTTAAAAAAAAAACACAATTTATGGTACATCTATATAATGCAATACTAGGCAAGTGTTGAAAAAATTGAGTGATATCTATTAATATTGACCTTGAAGGATATCTATAATGCATACAGTATTGAGGGGGTGGTTACAAAACAGTATTCTAGCTACACAATCTATTAACAGGGGTTATCTCTAGAAGGTATAAGGGATGATAAAGAAATTTTATACTTTACTTTGTATGTTTGTATTTACATATCATAATCAAATTCGAATGTGATATTTTTAATTAAAATAAACAAAATGTCCATTTTCTAATCCTGTGGCATTCACTACCTTAGGCTGCCATGCTCGCTCTGTCCTTAGCTTTGTGAATTACTGACTATACATAATTGCAGACTGGTTCTTCTAGCAGTGTATGTTAATTATGTTGGAATTGTTGGTATAACAGCTTTGTTCATCCCAACATGGGGCCTCCTGTGTCCTGACAGTCTCTCACCTAAGACAGGTGAAGTACTAATATCACCAAATCTCCTGGAGACCTAAGAGGCTATACTCAGAGCATTTCCCAGCCTGCTGTACCCTGGTCACTCTGCTGAGAATGTATCCTTTGAAGTTATCAGAGGAAACTGAAACTTTTCTAGGATTATGTCAAAATATTAATTTTCTGTCAAACCAGTCCTCTGAGAGATTTCATAGAATCAAAGAACATATGTATTAAAAACATTCATACAAATTAGCTGGGTGGAGAATGTAGAGTATCTATACCACACAGAATCCATATATTACCTAATGTCAGTAACTACTCAGATTTTTCTATTTTCATGCTGAAATAGGTAATAAATCCCATGTGATAGATGTCAACAACCTCATCTTTCACATCAACTATTTTTCTTTAGGAAAGAACTATATAACTAAAAATACTTAAATCTAAAAAGTGTAAAATCAAATGAAACATTATATAAGAAACTATTAGTTTAAATAAACAGTTAAGCTACTAAAGATTTAACATATCTAGAGATTTTCAAATGCTATGTTTTTTTTTAAGTGAACCATACATAATTAAATCTAGGGAGATATTAATACAGAAATCCTAACAGCTTTAAGGATTTAAATTCAACTAAACCTCATAAAATTGGCACAGAAAGCCAATACCAGGTTTTGAAAGATAAAGTTCAAAATGTAGGTTTGTCAGAACACAAAAAACTGAACTATGATTTGGGATCACAAGCTAAATATATACATTTTTTAATTTAAAGTTGTTCTTATTCCACTAGGAGCAAATATGCTGGCCATAATTCTAAGAATCTGTGAAAGGATTTAAAATTTAAATTCCTCTAAAGTGATTTTATTAGGAGCTCGAAGTATCTAGAGATGTCACATAGATGAGTTGTCTTCTCTTTGATTCCAACTTGTAAAAAAGTATTTCAGAAAGATCAGTTGAAAAGATTTTCAAGATATCATTCACCAAAGATGTCAATAGATGAAGCTATAAAAATTAGTCCATTGATATATTAAAAATACCATTTAAAGATTCATTATTCCACAAATATATTACCTATAGTCTATCAGCATTTTTCAAACTGAGAGGTATAATTTGCTTGTGATGCTGGCTTTTTAGTATACAAACCACATTTTTATTGGCACACATTTTTTATTAATTTAACTGTAAGAAGATAGATAACAGGAGATATATGGGCCATTATGCATTTAATCATTCTTAGGCTATGCAACACCCTCCATAAAATCAGATAGTGGTTAGATATTTAAAAATATTTTTACTACTGGTTAATGCATCACCAAATCTCTTCATCCTTAAATTCCAATCTGTCTTCAATGGCAACACATTGATCAATTACTCTAATCAAGAATATAGAGTTTTGCTATAATTTTGGTAAAAATGGAAATAAAATCACACAGTGCCCACAAAACATACTATAGGTCTTGGACAATTCCTCTTTTATAATCACAGGTGCAAAATAAATATAATTAGAAAACCTTATTTTAATCATCCTTAGCTCAATTTGTTTTCTCAGAATCACAGACTATCAAGGAGGAAGGAACTTATAACTTAGACATTCTAGCCATGATTCTGTCATTAACCAGATTAATGACCTTAAAAATATTGATTACTTATCTGTAAAATTGAATTGTTGAACAAGACAATACATAACTCTCAATTCAGTGCACTCTGTCAAACAATAGACAATGGGAACACTGCCATAATGTGATGCATCCAAATTAAAACACATGCCATTAGTGGTTTTAGTTTAATAGTTTGTAACCCTCTGGATCATCCAATTTAGTAGGAGGCACCATGTCAAAATTGTAGGTAATTAAACTTCTAAAATATACTCCTAAAATTCCTTATTTCTACTGACACATGTTAAAAGTGTGAAAAAATTGGTCTTTGACTAATATCATCTTGGCACTGAAGCATAAGAAATTTTACCAATTAATGATATTTGTTTTGAAAGCATGATTTTTCATAGATCTCATATTCAGTATTACATTTACAGATAGATTATAGATACTCACACGTGAACACACTTATAATATGCATATGTTGTATGTAGAAAGAGTAACATAGATGAGAGAAACAGACACAGGAAGAGAGAGACAGAGGAAGACAGGGGATTAAGGAATTGTTTTAGATGATGTTTTGATCAATATCTATGAAAGGAATCATTTCATAGACATTTTCATCAACATAGTATCAATATCTGGGATAACTCAATTAAAACCCCCTGGAATACATCTTTACTATAAATTTTACATGTGCTTTTCTAAGAGAAGGAGCAACAAATTACAGAAGACCTACATTTTTATTGCTTAATGAATAAGTAGTATGGACTTTGGAATCAGAAAGATATAGGCTTAAGGATACATTTCACACACAGTATGAGTTGTGATTCTGGGAACTTAACTTTTCCTGAGCTTAAATTTCCTCAACTCCAAGATGATGATGATAATGATGACGATGATTGTAATAGTAGCAATAATAATACTACCACCTAAATCACAGGTTGTTTTGACAATAAAATTAGGCAATGTATATAAAGCACAGTACCTGGGACATATTATTGGCATTAGTTTCTTTTGCAAAATAAATTTCCATATGGTAAACTTTCTTTTTTTTTTTTTTAAAGATTTTATTTATTTATTTGACAGAGAGAGATCACAAGTAGGCAGAGAGACAGACAGAGGGAGAGGGGGAAGCAGGCTCCCTGCTGAGCAGAGAGCCCGATGCGGGGCTCGATCCCAGGACCCTGAGATCATGACCTGAGCCGAAGGCAGCGGCTTAACCCACTGAGCCACCCAGGCGCCCCCATATGGTAAACTTTCAACCAATGTTTCAACTAATAGACTATTAGTCCAGTTGATCATGTTGGCCTCTACACGGCCAAATATGATCAGAGGAGCCCTGTTCTTTCCTGCTTTCAAGTCAGCTCTCCTGGATTTTATGTAGTTTCTCAAGGAAGTAAATTAAATATTTGTGTCCACTTGTTTAATCATGAGAAATATGAGACGAACCCAAGTGGAGGGACATTCTAAAAATATTAGACCAGTTCTCTTCAAAGTCCTGAGACTATGAAGCAAAAAGGAAATCTGGGAAACTATCACATGAAAAGAGACTAACAAGGCATGATGACTAAATAAAACATCTAGATTAGATTCCTGAACAGAAAAAGGCCCTTCATGAAAAAAACTGATGAAATCTTATTGAAGACTTGTTTATTCAATAGGATTTTACCAAGGTTAATTTCTTAGTTTTGAGAAATGCATCCTGGTATGTAAAATGGTAACATTAGGGGAAGCTAGGTGAAAACCTGAAGGAACTCACTATACTATCATTACCACTTTTTTTATGACCCTAAAGTTAATTAAAAAAAAACCAAACAACAATTAAATTTGGGTGGAATCTGAGGGCTAATACTTCCCATAAATGATCAGGCTTTAAATTAGTCTCTATTTCCTTTCCCGCAGTCCTCTACACCTCAGCTTCTCCCATAACAGCAGGCTCATAGCACTGTCTTTAACTCACCTATGTTCTTGGATCCACACCAGTGCTCCAAGGAAAATGGTTAAGAAGAGTATACTCACATGTGCATCTTATCAGGTTTCAAATAAGTATCTAGAAATTTATGGTTCAGGGGCCATCAGTGTTGTTGGACAGAATTCATTCCATCCAAGTTCTAAGAACACAGCATCTTTTTATTACTCTAATAAATTAACCAGCAATGACAGTTTTGTGGCAATTAGGTTATATAAACTTCTTTCCATAAAGACACATCATTAGGTTATATTTTTAAACTTCCATATGTCATCTAAAGTTAGGCAGAAAGAAATATGCAATGCAATCTTTATGACAGATTTTCTTAAATTCACTAGTTTTCCCATTTCTCCTGACATTCTGTTGAAATTTTCATACTCTACACTTTGGCATTTGACAGGTTTGCTTCAACTAACTTTGTAAAGCAGGAGCATATGTTAAAAATGGCAAACCATGCCCTCTTTTGTGCGTGTGTGTGTGTGTGTGTGTGTGTGTGAGAGAGAGAGAGAGAGAGAGAGGAAGACAGAATTGTGGGTCACTTTAACAATACAGATTTTTAAAAATCTATAATATCAAAGAAGCATTAGTAGGCTATATACTCTTTGTGCAAAACAACCTTCATTTAGTTTCTTTAATCACTGAGATATTCTCCTGGGGTAGAGTGGTGGGAGTAAGTCAAATGTGAAGTAGTTTCATAAGGTACAATAAAACCTGTTCTATTTAAAATATAAATTTTGAATTCGCATATGGCATAAGAAACAACATCATAGCCAACAGATAATACATAATATTAGCATTAGGAATCATGCTCAGAGAGAAAACCAGGAATACACATTGAGAAATATCTCTTTCTCTCTTTTTGTGTATGTGAGATCTATATAAATATGTTTCATTATCTCTCCAATTAGAAAGATAACTGATACTGACCAACAGAACTTGGCTGCAGATATTAACAAGATGTAATGAAAAATTCTGCTCTCCCAGAATCCAAAAGGCAAGAAATAATAGAGACCATCAAACCAAGAGACTCGGCATTCACTGATGAGTTATTATTTGTCTTTGAGAAGGGGCTGGATCATAGATCATGTTCCCATATCAGGGGGCATCTCCTAACCCTGACCCCCACGCCAAGTGAACTTCTGCTATCAGAGCATCAGTTTAAGACTACTACAGATGGAATGAAAGCAGAACTGGTGACATAATTCTGTGGGGTACAAAATTAAAATGAGAAGTCTCTTGCTGACAAATGGTTATGAATTTCAGGACAACACCAGAGAATTACACCAAGCATGAGAACCTTGTAATAGGATATAGGGCCTATAATATAGGGCCTAATAGGGCCCTGTTTTCCTGCCCAGGTCTTGTGCCCATGAAGCCAACTCTGATAGAGTGTTAAACTCTGGATGCAGAAGAGCGGTGCTCAAACTCTAGTTCTGTGATGTACTCAGACATAAGAATATTCATCTAGGACCTTGATAAAAGGCCCACGTGACAGTATTTATGATTACCTTGCCTCTTCTTATGGAAATGATCAGGCATCTAAGTAAATAAGAATAATCATACTAGGGACGCCTGGGTGGCTCAGTTGGTTAAGCGGCTGCCTTCAGCTCAGGTCATGATCCCAGGGTTCTAGGACTGAGTCCCGCATCGGGCTCCTTGCTCAGCAGGGAGCCTGCTTCTCCCTCTGCCTGCCACTCTGCCTGCTTGTGCTCTCTCTCTCTCTGACAAATAAATAAATAAAATCTTTAAAAAAAAAAAAAGAATAATCATACTATTTTGCATTAAAAGAACACCTAGTGACAATCTGGTCTAACTACCCATCTCTCTGAAGAACTCACTTGATGTCTGGCACTAGGCCATGGCTCTGACTTGGATCTTCTGACCCCAAATGCAATGCTCTCTCAGTAATATTGTGGGGCAAGAGTGGTTGTTAATGGCTTAGGCTTTGGAACCAAATAGTCTCACCCAAATTCTGGTTCCACTACTCTGTGAAACCTTGGGCAAGTTGTTTAACTTCTCTGTGCCTCAGTTCCCTTATCAGAAAATGGGCATTCTGAGAGTACTTCACAGGATTAAATTCAATGTTTCTTATAAATAATTCAAAACACTGGTTATTGTATAGAGTGTTAAATAAATGTGAGCTATTAATATTTAATGCTTCACCTCTAAAACACCTTTTTTGAGGCAAATGGTGGATAACCATATTGATTAGTAAGAGAAATGTAAGCTAAATTAGAAAGTGGATCTAAATTACAGCCAATTAGATAACTTTATAAAACAAATTATTAATGAGTTCATATATATATGGCAGGGCTACTTTAAGATATTATTCAAACTTTTTACTAACAGTTTAGATAAAAATATATGTAATATGATTTTAAATTTGTTAATGCAACAATTCTGGAAGGGAATTTTTTTTAAGTTTTGGGATGCAGAAATGACTGACACAGGAAGAACTAATGAAAACAAGATGAAATTTCACAGGGAGGCCTGGTTTCTTTTTTTGTGAAAAAAAGATATCAAAGATATATGAGTTTAAAGTTGACCAGAAGCTCCACGCGAAATCACAAGATACTATGACTTTCCAGAAAGCTGTATGGATAGGGTATCCAATGAAGGAAAAGGTGAAAAGAGGTCAAATTTTAATGTCAATCAATAGTGCAACCACAAGTACCCACCCAGGCCTAAAGTTTCTCAGTATATTCCTTTTCAAAACTCTTTAAAATATAAAAAACCACTTTAAGCAATATACCATACAAAAAAGGACATAGGCTAGATTTGGCCCATGTGTCATAGTTTGCCAACCTCTGGTCTAAACATTTTCATCTAATTGAAAAACAGAGATTATCAAAGTGTATAAGAAGTAAGACCCTATTATATGAGACCTACAAAAGTCCTACTTTAAATATAAAGGCATAGATACATTGATAATAAATGGATTAAAAAAAGATTAATCATGTAAAAAGCAAGCATAATAATGCCAGATGGCTCTTTTAATATAAAAAATGCTTTGAGGCAAAGAATATTACTAGAAATAAAGAATTCATAATAATAAAAGGGAAAATTAATCAGGAAGACATATCAATTATCATCACGTATGCCACAAATAAAAGTCTTAAGATGCATGAGGCAAATATTTACAGAATGAAAGAAAGAAAAATTACACAAATATTGAAGGAATTTCATTACAGCCCTCTCCCAGGATTTGATAGGGCTAGAAAATAAATTGGTAAAGACAGAGAACATACAAACAATACTATTAACCATCTTGATCTAATTGTCTTGTGTAGAACAATATATCCATCAGGTACAGAATATTTACCCATGATAGATAATCCTCTATAAATTTTAAAAGGGAAGAAACTATAAAGAAGGTACTCTCTGACCACAACAGGATTGAATTAGAAAATACTAATAATACTGGGGCGCCTGGGTGACTCAGCTGGTTGAGTATCTCACTCTTTATTTCAGCTGAGGTCATGATTTCAGAGTTGTGGGATCCATGCTCAGTGAGAAGCCTGCTTGAGATTCTCTCTCTCCCTCTGCCCTTTCCCTCAACTTACCCATGCTCTCTCTCTCTCAAATAAATAAATCTTAAAAAAAAAAGAAATTACTAATAATACTATATCTAGAAAAACTCCAACTAATTGGAAGTAAAACAACACAATTTGAGGAAATTCATAAGACAAAGAGGAACTCACAGGAGAAGTTAGAAAATATTTTAAAAAGAATGACCATGAAAATACATTAAAATTTTGGGAAAGCAAATAAATCAAGGCTTAGAGAGAAATTTGTATCTTTAAATTCTCATATTAGAGTAGGTAAAAGATTTTGAATCAGTAGCCCCAGGTTTCATCTAAAAAAATCTAGAGAAAAGATGAGTATAGTAAATATAAAAGAAGCAAAGGAAGAAGATAATAAAGAACATAAATCAATAAAGTACAAAATAGACACTAGAGAAAATTAGCAGAGCCAAAAGATGATTTTTGAAAATGCTATCAAAATCGACACACCTCTAGCAAAACTGATCAAAAAAAGGAAAGAACACAAATCACCAATATTAACACTGAAAAGGGGATTATCACTACAGATGTTATAGGCATCTATAACATTTATGGAGATAGAACTTACCAAAAATGACACAAGAAGAAAGAAAATCTGACAAGCTCTACATTTATTGAAGACATCACATTTATCAGACCCCCCTACCAAACAAAAACAAACAAACAAACAAAAAACCTCTAGGGCCCGATAACTTCATTTATGAATTCTATCAAACATTCAAGAAAGAAAAACAAAAAACAAACACAAACACCAAGCTTACAAACACTTTCATAAAATAGAGGCAGCCCACTGTGCTTAATCATTTTTAAGGCCCCATAACTCTAATGCCAAATTCTAAAAAAGGCACTGCCAAAAATGAAAATTTGTATTTCAATACTTCTCATGATACAAAAATCTTTAGCAAAATCTTAGAATATCACACTCAACACCATGTAACAATGATAATGAACCATGACCCAGGAAGATTTATCCCAGGAATGTAAGACTGGTTTATCCTTCAAAATCAATTAATATAATCCACCAAAGTACCATAATGACAAAGAAAAACCATGTGATCAGCCGCTGAGGGGCTGTTTATTCTCCTTTTTTAGTAAGGTTGAGGAGGCAGCTGATAGCTGGATATCCTTTACATTCTGAGAATTAGCTTAATGAAACACAGTAGTCTCATTTTCTCTTCTTGTTATTTTTCTCCTTAATTTGAGGAGGCAGTGATAGCCTGAGTTTGATGGTAAAACTGAAAAGAGCTCCTTAAATGTAGCAAATGATAAACAAAAATGAGTAGGGCTGGCTATTCCTTATTCATCCAACCATCCATTCATCCATTTATTATTCAACAAATACTTTTGAATTTTATAATGCTTTGCATTCAGCACTATGGATGGAATGATGAAAAGCAGCCATTGTACTTATCTTGTGAAGTTTACAGTCAAGAAAGAAAGGCAGACATTAATTATAAGAGAATAAAACCCACAAATATTACAATTTTAACAACTGCTATGAAGAAATGGTACAGGTGTTTTGAGAAAGGGAAATTAGGAAAGGCAATGCTAAGAAATTAATTATAGCTCTAGATTTGAAGGATGAGTAGGAGTGAGCTAGGCAAAGAGAGGAAAAAGTATTGTAAGCAAAGAGAACAGCAAGGTAGAAATCCCTGAGGCTACCGAAAAAATTTTTTCCCTGGTATAGGTGGTGCAGTAACTTGCTTCTCTGGATTTTAGGTAAAGAATGGTTAAGCTGAAGAGCCAAGGCTGCTCTCGCCACTTCACACACCTGTTGTTCAGTGATCAAGAGGTAGTTACCAACTCAACGTTATTTACAAAAATATAGTAATCATTAATACATCTTCTTTGGGGAACTTGTGAAGGTCCAGGAAAGAAGCCTCTAATCTCTGATTCTCTCTTCCTGCTTTCCATAGGCAAAACAAAAAGAGGAAAAATTTACTTTCTTTCTTTGAGTAAAAATTTTAGATAATAGTTTTCTATATGGTATATTGTGCTTCAGAAGTTATTCTCATATATTTTCGGTTTTCTTTTTGGGTCATAGATGCACATATGGTTAACTAAGAAGCTTAAAATGTCAAAAACTAGGTCTTGAAAAGTAACAGTTTAGACTAGCCCTATAAGGATGCAGAGGACCATACTGAGTCTAAATACATTCCATCCTTTCCTCCGGGTGCTGGAGTTGCATTATGGCCTATTGAGACTTTAAAATGTTACAGCAGAGTGATTAGAGGGACTGAGGATTTCTCATTGCTCCAGGAACGTCACTCATCTCCTACTTGGCAATGGAGAGTAGGGCAGATTATCTGTTTTCTTTTTTCTGGAAAACCTCATAAAGCATTCTCATTGTCTCAGATTTCCCCGAGGAGAGAGATGGTTAAAATGAGAATCCCAAACCCCCTTGGTTTATATAACAAATCCTTCTGTTGGCTCTTGAATGAGTCTTTTTTACATAATTTCTCCCAATTCCTTTGATGGTTTCCTAAACCCAGTAAGGTATCAGTAAGTATGTGTTTAATTGACTATGAGCTACAGTTCCAATTTCTGTTCTTAAGCCTATATTGTTTTTATTATCTCAATGAATAAGCATCACCAACATGGTTAAATTATCATTCTGTAATTAGACTTTAGGGATTAAATGAATTCTATTCTCACCACTTTCAAATGTGTGTTTTAAGTTACCTAACCTTCATTTTCCCCTCTCCGTAAAATAGTGATGACATCGTACTTACACAAGGGGCTGTTGGTGAAGATTAAATGATTATCAATGTAGAGGGCTCACCACAAAACTGGCATTCCAAGTGGTAGCTATTTTTAGTATTGCATTGAATATACTTCTTCAAATCTTAAAAGGGTCTTTTAGTTAAACTTTAAGGAACGCTCGGCTAATATATCTTCACAACTAGAAAACTGTAGCCAATTAGCAATGACCTTTATTTACATAAGCACTAAGAAGAGAAGGTAGGATTGGAAAGACGTATTGAAATAACTTTTTTTGGCATATGTAAGTAATTTATAGTACTCTGTCTTCTCCTTACATATTAAGTTATTTTGATACAATTGTAATCAGACCAGCCTCAATTATTCAACCTAAGGTCAGATCATCCTTAATGTATTTTCCATGTCTGTCCACCAAGGCTTACCTTTGGGCAGTAAATTTGATTAAGTTTAAACTCAAGTAATACTTTATGTCAGGGGTTTAAGTACAAAAATGCTTCAGAATATATAACCCTACTAAATATTTATTTCTTAAGGTGATAAAAAGGGCCATTTGAAGTCAATTAATCTACCAATAAGTGGCTTTCTCTTAGTGAAAAATAAATTTTTAATTTTTTTTTCCCCTGGGGGTGCCTGGGTGGCACAGTGGTTAAATGTCTACCTTCAGCTCAGGTCGTGATCCCAGGGCTCGGGATCAAGCCCCACCTCTGCTTCTCCCTCATCTGCTCATGCTCCCTCTCTCTCTCTCAAATAAATAAAATCTTTAAAAAAATAAATATTTTTTTTATGTTTATCAGAAAAAAAACTAGAGAAACAAAGTGACTGACTAGCAATGGTTTAAGAAATTCTTGACACACTTATGGATATTATGATTAATATGCATATACCAACAGAGTATAAACACTCCTTTAATTATGGGGACTAAACTGGAGTAAGGCAACTTCTGACCTTAAAATAGCTTAAAACTTAATGCCTAGTTTCACCATTGTTGTTTATTTGACTTCAGCATTATCTTTCCTTGTATAATTTCTTTTAATATTTTATTTATTTGTTTATTTATTTAAAGAGAGTGCACGTACTCTGAGACTGAGCCCCATGTGGGGCTTGATCTCATGACTCTGAGATCATGACCTGAGCAGAAAACATGAGTCTGAGGCTCAACTGACTGAGCCACCCAGGCGCCCCAATTTCCTTGTATATTTTCAAAATAGGTGGTATACTGACTGAGAGCAAGGTCCCTAAGAATGTATGGCTGGGACTGAATTCTGACTGTGCCCCAGTGTGTGACCTTTACTTAATCTCCTATTCTCTAGGGGTTGACAGAATAAAATGAGACAATGAATATAAGGCACTTAGCACTTAATAAAGCTCAATAAATTCTATCTACCTAATGTGGCCACAGAAAAATTAACATAAAGTCTCTAGCATTTTCATGCAAATAGCCTGAAATCACTTGCCAAATACCTTGGGGGCAGGGAGGGTGATAAATCCCAACAGAGGGGCTTACATTTAGGGAATTCCTAATAGCACTATTTTGTTTAGGGAGGACCTGGTTCTAGAATGAACTTTGATGAAATAAATGAATTAAACTGAAGTATTTCTTCACTATGTACCTGTCACTTGCAAACCAATATAGGAGGTAAAGAATAATATAAGACATAACCCTTCCTTCAAGAAACAGGGGCGCCTGGGTGGCTCAGTGGGTTAAAGCCTCTGCCTTCAGCTCAGGTCATGATCTCAAGGTCCTGGGATCGAGCCAGCATCGGGCTCTCTGCTCAGCATGGAGTCTGCTTCCTCCTCTCTGTCTGCCTGCCTCTCTGCCTGCTTGTGATCTCTCTGTCAAATAAATAAATAAAATCTTAAAAAAAAAAAAAAGAAACCTGGAAATCAGGATATTTAGCTGCAGATAATATAAAGTGATGTGGGTTAAACTAAATAGAACAGGCATTTATTAAAATGATATTGAACAGCTTACAATAGGCCAGAGATCCAGGTGTGAAAGCTGTGAAGTCAGGAACACGGCCCACAATCATAGGACAGAACTGTGGTAGTGAAGTGGTCAAGGCACCTCCATGGGGTCGAGGTACTACAGTTCTTACAGCAGTTCTTAGAGCGACTTGTGCCCCTGAACATTTCTACCCATCCACTGCCATGGCTCCTACCTTTCTTAGGCTGGGTTTTCCCAAAGTCACTGGTTTTCACGGCACAGGTTTCCAATTCAAAGTTATAGGATTGGTAGCACCTTGGGGTTGTACCCACCTTCTAGTTGCACGTAAGGCTGAAAGAATGAGTGTGAGGCCTTTTCAGCTTCTGTTATGGGAGGTTGGCTCTATTTCATAAAGGGGATTTTTAAAATCTAGTGTTCAGATATGGGCAGGCAAAGAAAATAACAAAGTCCACTGAAAGCATACAATTCACCAGGTAGGATTTAACAAATACAGAATTCTTAGAAATAAATTATTTATAATACAGACAGGAATATATTAATTTTATGTTAGGGATATAAACAAAGAAACAATAGGTATAATGGTTAGATAAGGGCTCTAAAATCAGATTGATCTGGGTATACAGCTTGGCCCCTCTGCTCAATAACGAGCACTGCCTGACTACATTCCTCATTTTTGCCTATAGTTCTAAATGTGATCCAGGTTCTGACAATCAGATACACTTGCTGGAGACCTGAATTCAGAACTCAAGAGAGAGGTACAGCATGAAACACCTTTTATTGGTACAGACTACCTAAAAAGCAATGTGCTTTTGGTCTAGCAACTAGGACAGTGGCCCTTCAGTTTAGTAGGCAGTCATAATATTCTGGCAGGAACAATGACTGCCCTGCCAGTACAGGCCCCAGCTGTGATTGTAGGAATTATATATAAAAGCTCAGCCTAGAGTCTGTTTCTTAAGTCTTCCCTAGAATTCAGCAAGCCAAATAAGTCTCTGTTTAAACTAGCTACACTGGATTCTGTTTTCTTCAATTAGACATTCACCTGCTAACCTGTGCGTCCTTTTGTAAGTTACACAACCTCTCTAAGGCACCATATCCTCATTTGTAAAGAAGAAATAATATTAGCAGCTGCCATATGAGGTATTTAGCTGAGATCATGTATATACATACACATACATCATGTCTCATACCATTTAATAAATGGTAGTTATTATTATTGATGATGGTGATCATAACAATAAATATAATAATCATGGTACTGGCAAGAGTGGAGGTGGGAGCAGGGATGGAAGGTAAACGCTGGAAGCTATCAAGAAGAAAAGGTATTAGATTTGCAAAAACAAATCAACAGTATTGAAAGTGTACTGGAAGGAAAATATCTTCAAGTGGTAACACAGGGAGCTAGATTCCGGATCTGAGAAAAGTCAGTCTGAGTTATAATTCCTTGGGCTGCAACTATGTAACAAAACAACATGAGTCTTCTGGAAATGCTTCAAGGAAGGTCCGTGGGTGTATTTATGCCTCTGGCTTACGATGTTCACATCAGGTTTCATGACGTGCTCTCCAGCTTTCACTAAAAATGCTAAGAAAGCCACAAATGTGGCATTTTCACTTAATTAGGACCAAGTATAAATTGAAGCCCAGCCAAAAAAGAGACAATTTTTGCTGACAGCACTACTGGCACCTTTCCTGACCTAAAGTAGAACCAAGTAAACAAGTTTATACAACCACCACCCTTCCCCCATGAGATCTGCCATAGAAAAATTTATAATACACAATGAGCACCTAAACTGCATTTTTAGTTTTAATGGGAGATTTCAAAGCAGGGGAAAAAATGAGCATTAGAAACACAAAAGAAAGTGGCCATCACTTTCAGAAAGGCAAATACACACAATGCAGGGTTTTGAGCAGAGCCTCATCCAATACTCTGTCCCGAGAGACTTAAGAGTTCATTTAGTCTTTAAGAAAACTTTTCATCTTGCTGAGAGAAATAAGTCAAGCAGAGAGAGTCAATTATCACATGGTCTCACTTACGTGTGGAGCATAAGGAAAAACATGGAGGACATTGGGAGAAGGAAAGGAAGGGTGAATTGGGGGAAATCGGAGGGGGAGATGAACCATGAGAGACTGTGGACTCTGAGCAACAAACTGAAGGTTTTGGAGGGGAAGGGGTGGGGGGGATGGGTGAGCCTGGTGGTGGGTACTGAGGAGGGCACGTATTGCATGGAGCACTGGGTGTGGTTCATGAACAATGAATCTTGTAACACTGAAAAAATAAAATAAAAGTATTTGGAAAAAAAAAAAAAGAAAACTTTCCATCTTTAAGAACCCATAATGGGAATCAGTTTCCTTGTAATTGCTCCTTGCTGTTCTTTGAGTTGCAAGCTGAGCCTGTGCCAATGCATCCTAAATTTTACGCCTGTGCTTACCACATGGTCAGATGGGTGAGCAGCTCATAAGCTCTGGGCTCCTTTAGTTACCAAGTCAGCTTAATACAAGTGAGGGGTGGAAGACTTTGTGTTTAATTAACCTGGGTTTGGCATAATATTTATATTAATGTATATAGGGCAAAAGGCTAATAAGGGACTGAGTCTACTGCTAAAAAATTTCTCCCCAAATTCTCTGTATCTAAAACTCTAGATTCCAAGTTACCTGTTAATTCATGTGGAAATCTTCACTGCTAGGATAATATAGTCTATCCACATTCTACCTTTTGGGCTAGCATTTACTAAGGTATACATACACACTTTGTAAACTTCACTTTGCACACCATGGTAGAGACAGCCTAATGGTGCCTTGAGGGAAATGAACAAAACAGGCAGATTTTCACCTGTGAGATTGGGAGATGTTAATTTGATAACACTATAAATTGTGCTTCCTTTTGGTTTGCCCACTTAGGAACAATAAAATAACGGTTTCCTTTTCAATGAAGAAGATGTACTTCACTTCTAATGCCCTTTGGCTTCCTTTTACATTAAGTGTTTTTGAAATCAGGATATATGTAAAACCATATCAAAAGACTTTAGATTTTATATTTTCTATAATGTAGTTATTCAACTTCTATGAATTTACCTTTTATATTATTGTTACTCAGACTTTTTAAATGAAGAAAATGTTCTATATACTTGCACTGTCCAGTATGGCAGGAACCAGTTACCTGTGGCTACTGAGCACATGAAATATGCCTAGTGAGACTGAGGGACTGAATTTTTAGTTTTTCAAATTTTAATTAATTTAAATTTAACATGACATATTACATTGTACAGAAGAGCCATATATATACATACTTATATAAAATCATGATTGTATTTAATGATAAATAGCTTCAATCAAACACAAATTATAACATTATTAAAAATAGCAACATAGTGGAATTATTTTGTGTTCTACAATTAGAAACTGGTTAAATAAATTATGATACAGCCACAGGTGGAATACTAGACAGACGTGAGAAATTATGAGAGGATTTCAGAAATTAGGATATTTGTGGTATGCTATTAAATTTTTTAAACGAGGTTGAAAATTGTATATGTACTTAAAAATTGAATATGTGTATGAAAAAGGAGAATTCCAGCTTAAGACTGCATATTTACCTTTCCACCCTTATTCCAATCTCATAGAAATAACTGTAAGGTGAAGGAATGGTAAAAATCCATAATAGCACTATAAATTACAGGAAAGTATTACATCAATGGGCTGGTAATATTGAAAAATGTACAAAAGTTAGACTGTAGATGAGGTCATGCAGACAGAGAAAACCACAGGAACAGGTTTTCCATGACCTCATGGAAGAGGGCTGATCTTTCCACTAAAGTCCTTGAGTAGTGTGTTCTTTACACCTGCAGCGTTAGCATCACCAGCAAACGTGAACAATGCAGTCTTGAGACTCACTTCAGACCCATTTTAGTTAGAAATTCCAGGGGTGGGACACAGCAATCTGTGTTTGTTTAGCAAGCTCTTCAGGACATTCTCATGCTGGCTCAAGTGTGAGAACTATGCCCTTAGAGGACTCTCTTCCAACTTTGTTCATTGTCATCACCTGCAAAACTTTTAAAATGACTGATTCAGTAGGTCTGTGGTGTGGCCCATTACTTGAATTTTTAAAAACTCCCCAGGGAATATGATGTGCAGAAACTTGAGAACCTATGCCTTAGAGAATTTGCAGACTCGGGAAGTTCACAGAGTAGAAGCCACCATGCCACCACCAGACAAGTCTCCTTGCTTCTCTTACATCTGGCAGTGGTGACTGCCCCTGAGATAATGCTGGAAAAAGGCTCCTTAAACAGAGTGGGGGCTGCCTGGGTTCCTACTTTAGATATTGAGCTGAAGAGATAATCAGTACAGAGCTCCAGATAGCCCTGGGTACTGCTACAAATGGAGGAAGAAAAAAAAAAAGGAAAGATAAGTTGTTGTTTCATCAGATCCTTCTAGGAATGAAAGGGTAAAATAACGTAAGGTGCTTAAGCCTCAGATGAGCCTTAGTTCCCTGTGAAAGATCTTAGCCCACTCTCCTAAAGGGGGAGGCTGCCTGACCAGCATGCCCCCTTCTCCTCCTGCCTCCATTCTCCTTATTCAGGGAAGAGGCTGACTATGAAAACAGCCATGTAAAAGTGCTAGGGAAACCCCACATCACTTCGGAAAACCTCTATCAGTACCTTGTTGGTCAAACTAGCCCTTTATTTACAAATATGAATGGACTGCCAAGATCAGCAGACTTACAAGGAAAACCATCAGCATAAAAAAGGACCACAATAAATAAACATACACCATCACAAAAGGAAATAGAAAGATGAAGAGAGCAGAAGAAAACTTGTAAAATAATTTAAAATGATATCCTTAAAATAAAAAGCACATTCCATAAGAAAACAAGTGACTATGGAAAACGAGTAATCAAAGAATAAGAAAGAGCTCTTAGAAATTGAGAAAAGGATGGCCAAAATAGAATACCTACTAATAATAATTTCTTTGGAATAAAATAAATATTAGTAAGCTGGAAGATAAAAATCTACAAATTTTATTTCAGAGCCATGGCAGATAAATGTGAGAGACCCAAGATCTATCTGTGGGAATTCAGAAGGCAAAAATAGAGACTATAGAAGGAGAAAATTTAAAATGTGAATAAAAAATAAGATTTCTCTTTGGGGGAAACAAAAAGCTTTAGATGGAAAGAGTTCAATATTCTAATTTTTCATACTCAATATTAAAGTGTACCCTTTATATCTAAGTCACTTCCTCACTTTCTCATAATGGAAGAATTGAAAGAACAGAAGTCTTAAAATCCGGATACACAAGATCACAAATAATATCTTCACAAGGTTTCTAAATACACATCCTGGCATTTATTTATTGTCAAAAGGGAATAATAATTATTAGGCAGTGATCACATTCTAACCAAGTAGCACACAGCAAGGAGGGGAAGACAAATCCTCCACTTTCACACTGCTAGATACAATTCAAGAAAATATCAAAATGGAACAGTGATGCAAATTAAATTTGCATGCAGTAACAGCACAGAGCTTTGCAATGCTCTTTGATTTTCTCTAGATAAATAATTATGACTAAGTCCCATTGGAATGTCACAGGAATATTTTTTCTAACTTGAATAATTCTAGGATCACCTAAAATACTTGGTAGCTTCATGATTTAACATCACCCCCCCCCCCACGCACACACAGACATATGCATACATTCATTCTCTTCTGCTGTGATGATTCTTAAAGCCTTAATGAGATCAAAACCCTCAAGGGAGTTCTAAATTTTTCAGAAAGGCAGGAAAATGTGGAGGTCTTAGTCTTAATTCTCACACACTAAATGGTGAGAGGTATTCCTATGAGGAAATATGAGAAAAGAAAGATTGCTAGATAAATAACAACAGACCATCAGCAAAACACACATAGCATGTACTTAAAATCTTAGCCAGCATGCGATTTTCATCTTTTCCTAAACAGCACTGCTCCCAGATGTATATACATATGGGATCTGCATCTTCAAAGAAACCAGTGTTCGCGTAATTGTCCATTAACTAAAGTCCTACTTAGTTTCGCTGGTGCCAAGTAACCATCAACAAACACAGAGCTCCTTAGAAATCATATAATCCCATCACTTGCCCAATGCAAGAATTCCCTTTTTCCCAGAAAATGGTCTTACAGCATTCAACAACCTGCTGGATTTTCACCAGCTTTAACTGCTATGAACTTTTCTTTTTTTAAATATTTCAGTCCAAAATTGCCTTTTGGCATCTTTTGTCATTAGCCTAGTTTTGCCCTTAGGGCAGACACAGTCTGCTCTCTTAATAGGAAATGCTGTAATTTTTTGAAAACAGCTATCCCATTCAAATACTGCCACTCTCTCTGACTTTCTGTTCCTCAAGGTAAGTGTACTGGTAAATTTCTTCTACTGGTTCATCATACTCCATGGTTTAGCTATCATTCATATTTTGTTTATTCTGACTGCTAAATATCCCACTTAAAACATTGTGACTCTAATTGAGCATAATATTCCAGGTGAAATCGATAACGATATCAATAATGGTATAGAGATAACAGCAGCTATGTATGGAAATACCAGTACCAAGCATGGCACAAAATTCTCTGTCTTGATTATCTCGCTACCTTTAAGGTATTGCAATATTGTAAAGATGAGAAACCATAGCTTGAAAAAGCTAAGTGATCTGTCTGGTTAGCTTGAGAAATCAATACCAGAAAGCTACCTGTATTCAATAAATGTCCTCTTATCCACTATACCCATTAACTCAGAATCCTATCCAATCACTACTTCCTTTGTGATAGGTATTTTGAATCTAATGACATACTCTAAGGTGCGATCAATTTTCACTTTAGGAGTGGAAGAACACTTCTCCTCTCCTCTAAGTTCTTAAAAATCCAAATGTATATTTACTAAAATATTGACCAGTACATAGCATAAACTCTATCCAAAATATATCAATCCATAGTAAATATATATTCAATACCTTAATTTGTTTAAATGTATCAATCTATATTGACCTCTTTAATAAGGATTATTTTAAATAAAGGTGTTGAAAGAAAATAGAGCCTTTATTCCATCAATAACCTAACAGCAAGTTTTTTTTATATAATATCCAAACTGGAATTCAATAATTCAATAATTTCAACAGCCACATTTCTATTTCTTCCTTTCCTAAAGCATGGTGACTTTCTCAAGGAAGAAGAGAGACATGTGCCAACACACTCTCACACAATCATAGACACATTTGCTTCATTGACTGCAGAGACTTTAGATGGTCAGCAGGTGATGACTTTCTTCTCTGGTCAGTTTAAAATATTAGCACAATCACAAATGAATTATATTTTAAAATGGACTGCAGTTTCATTTCATCTAAGTACAGATGTCGAAGAGCTTTTAAATCTCCCTCTTTGGATTTTGAAGCTAGCTATTAATTCTTTTCCCTGTGACAGAAGTAGAAGAAATTAATTTGCATTTTATACTGTAGGCACAGCTGGCTGAGACATTCTATGAGTAAGTAGACAGCCCTACAGATAATGAGACTTACTTAGAACGTGAAAGCAAGAGCTGGAATAAGATCTACAAAAGTTGAGAGGGGCAATGTTTTGAGTCTCTCTTTGGCTGGATTTACTAGATCTCATAGTTAGGTCAAATCTGTGGTAGTACAGGAATCTTTAAATATAATAAAATCAAGGGCACCTGAGTGGCTCAGTGGGTTAAGCCTCTGCCTTCGGTTCAGGTCATGATCTCAGGGTCTTGGGATCGAGGCCCACATTGGGCTCTCTGCTCAGCAGGGAGCAGCCCTTTCCCTCTGCCCGCCTCTCTGCTTACTTGTGATCTCTCTCTCTGTCAAATAAATAAATAAAATCTTTAAAAAAAATAAATATAATAAAATCAGTGCTTTAATAATAACAATAATTAATTATCAAAGTTACTGCTCATTAGATGTGTACCATGTACCAAGCAAAGTGCTATATTCTTTATCTTAAGTAGTTCATTTAATCCTCAAACAACCTGATGTGGTAGATATTATTATTCCTAGTTTATCTATGAGGAAACTGAGGCTCAGATAAACTGGGTGACTTCCCTGACATAACGTAGGTACTCAGTGACTGTGAGAGGCCAGCAACAACTGGTTTCTGATGCTGCTGCAAGAGCGGTGTTGGATTTTTTTTGGGGGGGGATCCTACAGGGAGATGCCTGACTGGCTATCCCAGTGAACACCTGGCATAGTGAACTTCTGGAAAAGTTCTATACTCTCTAATTTACTATAGATAGCACCAAGGCTGAGACTGATGGAAAAACCAACAATATTGAAAATAAGAGCATTAACCTTATTCTCTGAGACACTGAGGCTGTCCAATTCAAGTCACCCAGAGATGGGCTGAGATAAAATCATACCAAGGAATGGGGAAAGAAAGAGAAACCTTTGGGGTTTTGGCAATGTGAGCAGCCTGTCAGTAGATCTAGTTGAGAGAATTCCACACTCCCTTTCACACAAGTGGTTCACATGCCCCAGGTGAGGAACCTGGACATGGGGTTAAAGAGTGTATAAGACAATCTCACCCTTCTAAGGAGGGGAGAGAGGCCGTGTAGCTGATATTGATATTGGGCAGCTAATTTGGCTCAGAATATAAGAGATTAGCCATCTAAAAATTCCCATTTCAAAGATATATAATATTCTCCTTGTCCCCTTTGCACTATTTTTCATTTCTGGATGGAACATATTTTTTTTTAAAGATTTTATTTATGTATTTGACAGAGAGAGACACAGTGAGAGAGGGAACACAAGCAGGGGGAGTGAGCCCAATGTGGGGCTCATCCCAGGACCTGAGCCAAAGGCAGACGCTTAATGACTGAGCTACCCGGGCACCCCTGGATGGAACATACTAAATAGCCTTGCAGTAACCTCAATCCTAATATTCCCTCACTTGGAATCAAATTACATTATTTTCTCTGACTTTAAACCAATATACTAATTGCTGACATAGAGACAAGGTAATAATGATTTAGTAAAGCCACTACTAAGGCCATCTGCATTTGAGAGAGGTAGGGAGGAAGGGCAGTAAGGAGGGGAAGGAGGGAGAGAAGAAAAGTAAGGAGAAGAGGGAGGGGAGAGGGTGAGGGAAAGGAAAAAGGAAAATACATGAATGCCTAGATTTTCCTTAACAGAAAGAAATGGTTAAATAAGATCTAATGTCAGATGTGAATTTCAGAGCTACTTTTTTAAGGGACAGGATCCTAAATTCATTTCAATAGGCTTAATTACTTAGCTACCTACTTATAATAGCAAGATCTGCATATCATATATATTATCAGTATAACAACATATTTCATTACCATTCATTCATATTCATTCCCATAGCAATGATTTGATGTCTGGCTAAATATGAATAAGTTTCAATTTTTTGTAATCATAGAATATTTTCTTGATTTCTACAATAGGGATCTTCCTATTAATCTGGTCCCTACGAAATCAGTGGCTTTAAATGTTAAGCCAGCCATCAATTACCACATCAGCACAGAACCATTATTCTTCAGTGGCTGCATGATCTTGGGCAAATCACTTTAACTCTTTGAGTCTGCTTCCTTAGATGTAAAGACAGGAATATTAATATCTACCTATGAACTTTTAGCTAAAAACGCTCATAAAAGACAAAGAAGGTCATTATATAATGATAAAGGGGTAAATTAATAATAAAGATATAACAATCATAACATTTATGCAACATTGGATCACCATAATATTTAAATAAACTATTAACTACAAGAGATAAATGGAATGCAATAATAGTTGGGGACTTTATAAACCCACTCTCAACAATGGCTAGATCATCCAGACAGAAATCAATAAGGAAATAATAGATTTGAACAACATTACAGACCAAATGGACCAAACAGACATATAGAACATTCCAGCTAATGGCAACAGGCTACATATTCTTCTCAAGCATACACAGAATATTTTCTAGGATAGATCATATGTTAGGCCACAAAATAAGTCTCAAAAAATTCAAGAAGACAGAAATTATATCAAGGGTCTTTCCTGATCACAAAGGTATAAAACTAGAAATCAGTAACAGTAAGAAAGCTGGAAAATGCACAAATGCATGGAAATAAAACAATCCTGAACCACCAATGATTAAAAAAAGAAATAATAAAGGAAACAAAAAAATCTTACCACAAATGAAACAGAAACAATATATCAAAACTTATGGGATGAAGCAAAAGCAGTTCTGAGAGGGAAGTTTATAGTTACAAACATGTATCAAGATAAAAGAAAGATTTCAGATAAACAACCTAATATTATATCTCAAGAAACTAAGAAAAGAAAAACTAAGCCCAAAGTTAGCGGAAAGAATGAAATAATAAAGATTAGAGCAGAAATAAATGAAATAGAAACAAAAGCAATGAAAAGAAAAAAGTAGAAAAGAAAAAATTAAAATTCAGAGTTCTTTCTCTAAAAAGATAAATGAGATTGATAAATCTTTAGCTAGACTAACCAAAAAATAAAGTAAACTCAAATAAAATTATAGATGAAAGAGGAGACATTACAACTGATACCACAGAAATACAAAGGATCAAAGTGATTACCATGAAGAATCATATGCCAATAAATTAGACAACCTAGAAAAAAGTAATAAATTCTTAGAAACATACAATATATGAAGACCGATTCATGAAGAACTAGAAACTATGAACAGACCAATAACAAGTAAGGAGATTGGATCAGTTCTTAAAAACTTCTCAACAAAGGAAAGTCCAGAACCAGGTGTTTTCACTGATGAATTTTACCATTTATTTACTTATTTCCAAACATTTAAATAAAAATTAATGTCAATCCTTTTCAGACTCTTCTAAAAGGCTGAAGAGAAAGGAATGTTCTCAAACTCATTTTACAAGGTCTGTATTACCTGGACACCAAAGTCAGATAAGAATACTGCAAGAAAATTACAGGCTAATTTCCCTGATACATACAGATACAAAAATTCTCAACAAAATACCAGCAAAACAAATTCAACAGCATATTATAAAAAAATCATACACCATGAGCAAGTAGGATTTGTCCCTGGGATGTAGGGATGGTTCACTATATATAGATCAGTAAATGTGATATATCAAATTAATAAAATGAAAGATAAAAATCATCTCAACAGATGTAGAAAAAGCATTTGACAAAATCTAACATCTTTTCATGATAGAAACTCTTGACAAATTTGATAAAGAAGGACTGTACTTCAACATAATAAAGGCTATATATGACAAATCCATAGCTAACATCATACTCAATGGCTAATGATTGAAAGTATTTCCTCTAAGATCAGGAACAAGACAAGGGTACCTTGTGCTCCTACTCAGCACTGTATCAGTGCTCCTGCTCAGCATAGTAGTGAAAGTCCTAGCCAGAAAAATCAGACAAGAAAAAGAAATAAAAGATGTCCAAATTGGTAAGGAAGAAGTAAAATTATTTTTGTTTGCAGATGACATGATCTTATGTACAGAAAACCCTGAAAAACTGCCCAAAATCTGTTAGAACTAATAAACAAATTTAGTAAAGTTGCAGGATACAAAATAAACACACAAAAATCAGTTGCATTTCTATACACAATGAACTCTAAAAACAAAATAAAGAAAACAATCCCATTTACAATAGCATCAAAAACAACAAAGTAGTTACAAATAAATTTAACTGAGGAGGTAAAAGATCTGTACAATAAAGAGTATAAGACATTGATGAGAGAAACTGAAGACATAAATAAATGGAAAGATAGCCTATGTTCACATATCAGAAGAATTAATATTATTTACATGCCTATATTACCCAAAGCCACCCACAGATTTAATGCATTCCCTATCTAAATTCCAATGTATTTTTACAGAAATAAAACAACAAACAATCCTAAAATTTGTATGGAACCACAAAAGACTTAGAATAGTTGAAGCAATCTTGAACAAGAATAACAAAGCTGGAGGCATCACACTTCCAGATTTCAAACTAGACTGCAAAGCTATAGTGATTAAAACAGTATAGTACTGGCATAATAAAAACAGACACATAGACCAATGGAACAGAATCAACTGAAATAAACTCACATATACGGTCAACTCATCCTTGACAAGGAAGCCAAGAATACTCAATAGGAAAAATAATAGTCTTTTCAGCAAATGGTGTTAGGGAAACTGGATATATAATTGCAAAAGAATTTGTATCAGGAAAATACAAATCAAAACCATAATGAGATATGGCTTCACACTTTTTAGAATAGCTATTATTGAAAAGACAAGAGAACAAGTGCTAGTGAGGGTGTGAAGAAAATGGAATCTCACGCACTGATGGTGAGGATGTAAATTGGTACAGACCCCATGGAAAATGGTATGGCATTTTCTCAAAAAATTAAAAGTAGAACTATCTATCATCCAGCAATCCTTCTTCTTGGTAAATATATGAAGGAAATGAAATCTATATCTCAAAGAGATATTTGCTCTTCCATGTTCATTGCAGAATTATTTATAATAGCCAAGACATAGAGACAACCTAAGTGTCCACTGATGGATGAATAAGGTTAAAAAAAAATGTGACATAGGCATACAATGGAATATTCAGTCGTAAAGGAAATCTTGTCATTTGTAACAACATAGATAAAACTTAAGGGGATATTCTTAAAAATTTATTTATTTATTTGTGGAGGGAAGGGCAGAAGGAGAGGAAGAAAGAGAATCTCAAGCAGACTCTGTGCTGAGCATGAAGCCTGATGCAGGGCTCCATCCCAGAACCCTGACATCATGATCTGAGCCTAAACCAAGAGTCAGCAGCTCAACTGACTGAGCCACCCAGGCACCTCAAAACTTAAGGTAATTATACTAAGTGAAATAAGTCAGACAGAGAAAGACCAATAGTATATGATCTTACTTATATATGGAATCTAAAAATAAATACTGAGATCATAGAAACAGAGGGTAACTTGGTGGATCCCAGAGGTGGGGTTTGGGGGAGATGGTTGAAGGTGGCTAAAGGGTTACAAGTGTTCAGTTAAAAGATGAATAAGATCTGGGCATCTACAGAATAGTAATTATAGTTAACAACTCTGTATTATATACTTGAAAGTTGCTAAGAGAGTAGATCATTTTTCAATACATACACACACACACACACACACACACACACACACACACAGGGTAACTGTGTGAGGTAATGGATGTGTTAACTAACCGTATTGTGGCAATCATTTCACCAAATATAAATCATGGCATTATACATCTTAAACTTACACAATGTTATATATATCAATTATATTTCAGAAAAGTTGGGGAAAAAAGTTTGTTAATAGGGTAACTGTGAATTGAAATAAGAGATATAAAAGCCATTTATTAAAACTTAAACTTTCTAAAAGTCTGAAGAATTATCATGTTAATTTTAAAATACTCATGTCAGAGTTATAATTTAATTACATTAAATACCTGGGTGTTGCCTATGCCCTTAAGCATTAGTTCTTTAAAACAAAAAGGTCTTTTTTACTTACCTGAGAGGGTTGTAAACAGCTCAAATGAAATAACATCAGTGCAAGTGCTTTAACTATGTGCAAATTATGATTATTTAAAATTCCACTTAAATTTCATGAAAAATTCTCTTACCATAAAAATTCAATATTAGTACATGGCAACCTACTTTAAAAAAAAAAAAAACACATCCTTACACCAACAATTTGAAACAACCAAAGAATTTGGACTTTTAAGAACATTCTACACTTAAATTGTATCATAAGTTATGAAAATGCAAAGTTATCCCAAAAATATTTATATAAGATAATCATCAAAATTCTATAGACCAATTTCATTCAATAGTTCTTTATTGCAAAGATCAAATGTGAAAACAATGATGATTTGGGAACACAAATATGAAATTAAGTTCTTAAAAAAATGCATGTAAATGTAATTATCTCTGGAAGCTTTTTTTTTTTAATGGACAAAATACCAGCAATGTGCCATAAATGCTTGTATTTCTGCTCGGAGCAATGACTTAGAGTTGGACTTCTTGTCACAGCTAGAGTTCCTCATAACAGCTGAGAATATCCTACATGCACAGCAGTCAAGTTACTCATTATCTAAGAATGCAGGATATAAAATCATCAGCTTCCAATTGTTTGGTGGGATGAGGTATGAAAACATTGCGAAGAACTGACAAAGAAAAGAGATTCAAAATCCTATTCCATCTCAAATGACCTCTGCGTGTGACCTCCAAAAAGGAGACAGGTTATGAAATCAATGTTTTCGTCCACCCAATATGTTAGATGATTGAGTCATCAAGAAATACGCTGAAACTGTGGCCCAGAAAAGCAACAACACTGCAAAACAGGTCAGCACAGGAAAGAAAATAAACATGCACATATACACCAATCTTGTTCATCATATGGCCTTCAGCAAGAATATAAAATAAATTTTAGACACTGAAAATAGTCCCTCAAAACAAAAACATTCCACCAATCCAGTCTGTGAATGTTTTGACTGGTCCAGAGGCCACACTGATTTTGCAATTGCAAAGAGATAACGTTTATGAGAGGCCAGAACGATTGGGATTTCCCGTGTCACCCTGCCATCACCACCTATTTTTCCAACCCTGTTGCAGCTCTGTGCACCAATTCCATACTTTAAATGCCTGGAATAGCACTTGGTCTCCTTCTAAGGCCTTAGGGTCTTCCTTTTTTTGCTAGATTATGTCTTCCCTTATATATCTCTCCCTGGGATTTAAAGATGAGACTAAGAGGTTGGCGCATCACTGAGGAAAGATACTGTATCTCCTCCCAACAGATTTACTGTGGTAGCGGGACCTTTGCAGGACCTGTGGTCTGGACATGAACAAGAATAACCTGAAAGCAGAGTTCAGTCTAGCTGCATTCTTAGAAAAACTTACAGCTTTCAATTTCCAAGGTGCAGTTTTGCTCATCCAATGGGTACCGCCTTAGGTCCATCATGCAAGCAGCAGTGGTTGTGATTCTAGAAGAGAAATAGAGACAATATATACTGTTAGCTGCTCTGTGGCTGGAGTTGGAAAAATTAAATCCAATATCAAAGATGGTAGAACTGGGCCTCTAGGAGACTGATGTAGCCAAAGTTCTAGCAAAAAAAAAAAAAAAAAAAGGTGTAAAAGCTTTGGATAACCATTTTCCTTTATAAGCCTCAGGCTGATTTATTAAAAAAAATAAAAAGACGGAACTAAATTGGTGTTTTCCCAGAGTGTGGTGCATTGCCTATTGTACCAAAGTCACCTGGGAGTATTTGTTAAACAGACAGTTTCCATGATTCAGAATGTCTTGATGTAGGGAGGGATGGTCCCAGGGCTCTTTATTTATAAGCATCACAGGTGATTAAGAATATCAACATAGATAATTCCTCTTCCACTCACATTTGTTTCCTCCTCCCTCGAATCTAATCTTCATTAAATCTTGGCTTTGATTCATCATTTTTGACATTTCTATGCATAGCATAGTACTTTGCAACTGCTTTAACACAACACACAATCAGCCTTTCATCTATCGCCTGACATGCTCTGTGTTCAGCAATCTGATATTCTCATTGACCTGTTAGAAAGCATCCTCCTATGGGCTGGCAGAGTTACTTATTTAGAACACCTGGCACCTTTATTATTCTATCAGAGAGATATGAATATGTCCCTTTAATGTCTTTATATTCCTCTATCATCATTTTTCAGTGATCTCTTATTGAAGACCTACTAAAAGGAGTCAAAAAGCATGTAGTGCTAAGTGATTTGTTAATATATATTTTCTGGTCAATAAAACAGCACAATGTCATGAAAAACACAAGTTTTAGAATACAATGGACATAGGTATAAATTCTAATTCTGTCTCACTAACTAACTGACATCAACATTGTTAATATCTCTTAACCAACCTTAGTTTTTTTATCTCTAAGAAGGAGATATTATTAACAACAATAATAATTACATAACAAGGTTTCTATAATGATTAATAATTTATGAAAGAATATAAAAGAGTACCTATATATAGCAGGTCCTTTACATCTGCTGAAAAAACTAAGAGAAGAAATTGATACTGAATTTGACCAACTTTGGCTCTCTCTACTCTGAAGGTCACTTCACTATGTGTTGGGAATAGCCCCAACTTGGGAGAAACAGTTCCCAGCTAGACATTTTTCACTGAGAGATTGGTCAGAGTTTACGAGTAATCTAAGTAGACCGAATTTATGAAATTCCTCAGTTAGATGTGAGCGTCCCTCTCCTCAGTTGTAAGATGGAAATAAGTGATTAACTTAATGTAAGTAGTTCATTCCTCTTTAGTTTGATTACTGCTTCATTAAGTTTGTGCTCTGTTAATTTTTGTTTTTCTTTTTCGCAATAAGGGAGTATCCTAGGGTTGATGTTCATCCCTGATTCCTTCTCTCCTTCACCAGGAGTTAGCTACTCTGCCTTGGCTCCTTTTCATCTCCACTGCCTCCCTCAGAATCTATAGCCCCCGTGGCCTCACCTCATATTACAGTAGATTGGTCCCCTGGCCTCTCCATTTGCCTCCCGACTATCCATTATCCACACAGCTATCAGATCTTTAAAAACATAGATTTTATCACTCTTCTGCTGAAAAGTTTTAGTGGTTCTTCCAATAAAATCCAAAGTCTTGGCTGCGTCCTACTGTGCCCTGAATAATCTGCCTCTTCCTTCCCAATATTATCTCATACCAAGTCCTTACTTGCTATCTTCCAGTCGGCACATTTTTTCTTTCTGCCTGGAAAATGTGTCTTCCTGATCTTCACAAGCCTTCTCTTCTGATCCTTCAGGTCAAAAATCACCTTCTCTGAGAGGCTTTTCCCAAACAGCCCACCCAAAGTAGCTGCCTTAACTAATGTTGCTATCTATCTATCTATCTATCTATCTATCTATCTATCTATCTATTTATTTATTTATTTATTTGACACAGAGAGAGAGAGAGCACAAGTAGGAAGAGTGGCAGGCAGAGGGAAAAGGAGAAGCAGGCTCTCCACTGAGCAGGGAACCCGACGACGTGGGGCTTGATCCCAGGACCCTGGGATCATAACCCGAGCCGAAGGCAGCCACTTAACCAGCTGAGCAATCCTGGCGCCCCTGTTTCTGCTTTCAACGGGACTTACCAAATACTTATATTTTACAAATTCTAAAAATTATATAAAAATTAACATTCACATTTAACTATTAATTATATAACATTTAATTATTTACTACGGGCTTAAAATGACAATTTATTTTAGTTACGCAATACTTGACTGAATTTCTCACTGGTCTTTCTTTCTTTTTCTCCCTCTCTCTCTTTCCCTCCCTCTCCCTCTTCCTTCCTTCCTTTTTCTCTTTCTCCTTCCCTCTCTCCTTCCCTCCCTTCCTTCCTTCCTTTCTGCTTTTTTTTTCTTTTTTAACATGTAGTTACAGCCTGAATTGCTACTAACATCCAGAAGCCTGTATTATATAGAAGAGATATTTTTAAAGAACTAAAATTATGTGTACGATAGTCATGCCAAAACTTTCATGTTACTTTTGTAAAATAGCAGAAATAATCCCTATCTTGAGAAACTAGAGAAAATTAACTTCATCTGACAGAATGAACACAAAGGACATTAAAGGTACAAGGGCACACATATGATAAAATAAAAGAAGCAAGAGCCATAAGCAGATGTGTGACTGTGTAAGTACGGTGAAGCTTGCAGTATATAGGTTGTGGTTCACACTTTCTGTGGATCCATATTCATTGCAACTAACATCTGTGAACTGGTACTGTAAACATGAGTGCTGTGAACAAGAAAAATAAATTGACTAATGCTATTGCAGAAGAAATGAGTTTCTACCCATATTTAAAAAATAAAACAGATGAAAATGTTTGTCACATCAATATTTGTATTTACACCAGTGTTTTAATTTTTTAATGCTATACTTCATAAAACAAAAAAATACATATAAGTATTTTCTAGTCAATGTTTATAAGGCATTTGTGTCTCCTATTGGGTTAAAGCAGAAACTCCATAGACAAAATAATCCATTTGGAGTCCTGTTCATACAGACCAGAATGAGTGAGCTGGTATGAATCACTTAGATCCTGTAATAATGCTCCTGAACACTTGAAATAAAAACTTGTCATCCTAATTGGTTGTGAGATGATAAAAGCAAGAAAAGATCTGTAACTCATAAAGTGTTCTGTAACTTTGGTTATGACCACCTGCTAATGAGAAGATACAGTGATAATTCATTTGATCAGTGGTATTTGGAAATATGCATATGTATATGTTTATATACATGAAGAAGTACAGAACACTCATATACCTATATTAAAAGTAAAACAGAACTATAAAATATGATGTAAATAGCATGCAAACATATAACCATGCAAAAAATTATGCCATATATGTATATAGAACTATATTCAACAGATTTTAGTACACGGTACAGACATGTATCTTTTCTGTATCTTTTCCACATGATTTGTCAGATCAGGAACTACATCTCTTTTTGTCTTATTTGTACTTCAAGTACTTTGGCATGTCCCTGGCATGTATCACTAACCCAAGATTAAAATAGTAATAATAATAATAAAATAAGAAAAGGAAAAAAAGAAAGCAATGGTCATAAGCATTCTCAAACTGAGAATTTTGAGACAATTCTCTACATTAAGTGCCTCATTTATGTAAAAAATTCTAAAAGAATAGATTTATAGAAGAAGCTACTCATAAATGAATCATTCAGAAAAGCTTAATGATCAATATCAAAATCAATTCTTTGGAACTTTATGATTTATAGCAGTGCTAAGTTTCTCTAGGAATAAGTCAATACAACAAATATACAAATGGGGTTTTCATGAACATGCCTTTCTCAATCCTGATAAACATCCTTAATGGGCCTTAAATTACTAAACACTAGTACTAGGAGTCTTTGAACTGAAGCTAGTAACTCATTATGCAGGTATCCTGATTAAATTTTAAGACCACTGTGAAATATTTGGAGATAGCTTTGTCTTCAATCACAGGAAACAGTCATGATGCTTTCAGAATGTACCTCATTTACATGCCACAAATTTTCTCTAGTTACAAGTGGAAATATGCCTTTTTGGGGCTGTATACTATTGCATGACGAAAGCCACCTTTGGGGAATGTCAATATTCTACTGGGCTATTCCGAAGGCTAGATCTTTGGAGAAACTTTTTATTCCATAGCCATTGGGCTTTGTCAACCATAAAATACTGACAGAGTACAAGAAAATTATATATGTAACTTACCCTAAAACAGTCACTAAAGGCACCTACAAAATCAGGAAATTCAACAGCTATGCCAGCATTTTGCACCAAAGCCATAACAAATATTTTACAGTGTTATTACTTGAAACTTAATGATGCTACCATAGCATTCTGAGATTGAATATGATCGAAGATAGTTATTAAGTAATAATATGTCTTTGCCTCTCAGTCAATAAGAGATAACTCAAAATCATAATCAATGTAACATGTTTTAGCCCTTTCAACAGACTCTTTTTTTTTTTTAAGATTTATTTATTTATATAAGAAGAGGGAGAGGGAGAGAGATGGGGAGAGGGAGAGGGAGAGGGAGTCTTAAGCAGACTCCATGCTGAACACGGAGTCCAAAGCAGGGCTCAATCTCATGACCCTGAGATCATGACCTGAGCTCCAACGAAGAATCCCACACTTAACCAACTGTACCACCCAGATGCCCCTCGAAAGACTCCTCAAGATGGAATTCCAGCATTAGAATATATGATCAAGTAAGTACCTTAACAGGTAAGAAGTGTGTTAGTATTTCAAGCGGAGATAGTAAGAAATTGACTGTGGACTTCTACTTTGATTTCTTTATCTAGATAGCCACCCAAATATTCTATGCACAAAAATTCTTTTTTTCAATATCAGGTGCCTATCTCCAACTATATTCAGAACATGTTTTCTAATTCATAGCATGCTTTCATTTTATTTGAAATGTACATTGACTTAAAACCACAACTTCCTCTGATTACAAAGGATAAGGGAAGCCTATAACATGAGTAGGCATCATTACTAGAGAAAAATTACGCTGTTAAAAACAATTATCAAAAATATATTTTTTCTGGCTGTTAAACTAATTAAAGACTTCAGGTGGGGGTGGGGGAAGATCAATATGCTGAATTTAAGCATGAGAGTATAAACTGAAATTTTGAAAAGTTCTAAAGAGCTCATCTGAGTCATTTCCCCAAAATATCCTTGAAAAGATTTGCTTCTGTATCTCCAAGCAGACTTGATATTATTTTGGGTCTCACAACCACTCTAGCTAGGAAACTAATTTCTCACATATATCCTTCTTGTGATATGCTCTTGCATTTTGTAGAGTAGGTAGAGCATTGATACAAGACTTAATTGCATTCTTACTAGTAATAAAATACCTCATATTAACTGATCACTTATTGATTTCCAGACATCATCTAGTGTTGCTTACATGTATCATCTCATTTAATATAATGTCCTATTATTCCCATTTTATAGATAAGAAAATTGAGGCACAGAAAGGTAGTGTTTTTCTCTAATAGTTGCAGAGTGAGTGGTGGAGTTGGGATTTAAATCTAGGATGTTTGACTCCGGAGCCCATGTACTTAACTACTGTGCTATAACTAACTAGCTAGTTGACCTGGATAAAGTCATTTAGCTTCTCTGGGGAACTGGCCGATTTCTGAAATCCCAAATGAGCTTGGAAATTCTGTAATCCTATGAAAATACATTGCATGTTCTGTGACCCTGTATATTTTGTAATTGTGTTTTACCCACACATTCAAATGCTGTATTTTACAGCTGTTCATTCTGTTTTAGTCAATTATGTAGATTAGCCTACCCCAGACAAGCAAATACAGGCCTCTCCCCAAGGAGTCCCACTTAATATTCTCCCCTGATTGAAGGTCTCCCTCAGCATTTTCTTCCAGCCTATGCTCTTGATTTACCTCCGCAGAGTCCTGCTTAAATTAAAATCTCCAACACTCATGCATAATTGTTTTTAAAAGCTCTTTACAAGTCCTCATATAGAGTCACATGCGCTAGTATACTCAACTTTGTAATCACCAAAAAAAGTAAGATTGCTAGCAATCATGTTCCCATTTGATAAATCGTGCATTTGAGATTAGAGCTATTTGTACTCTTCTGCAGCTGTTTGGCCTTCTGTGACTCTCTGCTTTTCTGGAATCTTATCCTCTATAAAGATACTGTGACCATTTAAAGGCTACACAGGTTTCTGCTACAAATCCAGGTGCTATTATCAAAGATATTTCCTTAATAACATGCCTGTAGAATCCAAACAGCAGTATTGAACAGAATCTCACTTTGCAAGTATATAAATCCCACTCAATCAAATATATTAATCGATATGGACAGACAGTCTAAGCCTTTATTCTTCTGCAGTCAGTCCCTTGTTTACCGAGATTTCCCACATTACTCTCCTGATTGTCTCATCTGCAAATTGTGTGCTTATCTCAGCAATGAGAATATGCTCACTTCTTTCTAAGTTATGTCTTAAAGGAAGTCTGAGTCCCTGAGAAAAAGTAATCATTCTATTTTTTGACTCATAACCTAACAACTAAAATTTGATTTCAGATCAATGTAAGGGATTTAATTCAACCAGAGCCACTTACCAACTAGAAAGACATAGAGGTGGGACTCAGATTATCTCATCAGCGATTTTGTTTTGTTTTGTTTTTGAAATTTAAAACAAATTCCAGGTATGCCAGAAAATTTTTGTTGCATTCATTGAAATATATTTAAAATATTTAATTTTGATTTTAACACATTAGAACCATACCATTTCAGAATAAGTTAATCAGTTTTATTCTAGTCATTTGTTTACTTGTTTTAACAAAGTAAATGGTTCAGAGATGCTGATTTATAGCTAGCCAGTGTCAGGCCAAGGTTACAACCTCACTTGGGTCTGTTGCCATTTCTTCCAAATCCCATCCAGTATTATTTTATAATATAAACTGCACATGCTGGATGTCTTCCTTTACCTCTCCAGCTCCACCCTCCACCCTTCATCATCATATTCTGTGGCCTTACAGACTAGAATGTTTGGATTTCATAAACTGTCTCCCTGAGTCTCTGGCTTCAGGTTGGATTTGGCCAATGGGGAGCAGACCAGGAGTTTAGAAGAGGAAGGAGAGTAAGACCAGGGGATTGTTTCCTAGGCTCCATTCCTGTGGAACTTGTGTCCAGGTTCCCATGGCCCTGCCTTGTTCTCTCTCTTCATGTCTGGCATGCCAGGGAATGGATGGGCAATCCACTGATCCTATCTCGGGAAGAGGGGTAGTGCTGTTCTCTTTGTAAACTTCCCTTTCAATACATTGTCTTCAAATTATCCCATTTTCAGAGTGCCATCTGTTTCCTGTTGGGCTCTTGACTGATAAAATATATTGTAGAAATGTATTTAAAATCTGAGGTTTTTTGAGTTAGGCTGTCAAAAAAACTAGAAGCCTTCCATTCCTGGGTCCTTTGTCTTGGGATTTTAAAGATGAGGGTATGGAGGTTCCCTCTACCTTAAATGAACTTCCTCCTTCTATGACTGCAGTCTCAGTCCATCCTAGCCCACCTAGGACACATTCTCCCTCCACCTTAGCTAAAGTAACCCTAACTCCCCTCCCCATTGGTCACTGTCATATCTTGTTTTACTTCTTTCATTATACTTGTCATTATCTGAAATTATCCTGTGTATGCATTTGTTTGTTCATTATTTTCTGTCTCCCTAGGAGACTCAGGGTCTATCTGAAGGTGGGTTTTCCAGTAGACCCTGAAGGAGGCTCATCAAGCATCATCACCTACGAAAGAAAGGGAGAAGCAGCAGGCCTGGACACAAAAAATGTCAGCACAGGATTCAGGCCCAATGACATGGAAGTTCTGGAGAGAATATTGCCATCAGAGTACCTACATGAGCCTGAAATGGCCTTTAAACCATCTCCCTCTCCACTGCTACACACACACACACACACACACACACTCTCACACTCCTTCCTTAAGCAACTGGCATCCAATATTTGAGGAAAAGACATACCATATGAAAATTTCAGAGAAACACTTTTTTGTAGTAGATCCAGCCTTTACCATGCCCTCACAGCATATTTTCCCTGCAGTACATAGTTGCAACTGTGATAACCTTAACCAGTAAAGTAAAATAGGTTTTACTGCAGTAACAGTAACATAACTGCTGTTATGTTTCAAACATGAAAAATGAATTACAAAAAGCTGCCTCCTGTCACATACTGGCAACTCACCTTGTACTTCCAACTCCAAATTGCAGTCTCTGGCCTTTCTGCCACTCTGATCTCTGATGGTAAAGATTTCCAACTAAACAGCAGTTTTACTATTTAAGAGTTAAGTGTTTTACATAAAATAGGCACCAGATATGTGGAAACAATGCTTAACACCATTAGAAACCACAAATTTGTAGAACTACAAATTAAGCTATGATTATTATTGCTTATCTAATTAGCAAAAATGTAAAAGAATTATAATATTCAGTTTTACAGTTTCTGCAGGGAAATACACCCTCTTATGCTGGTAGTAGAACTGTATGTAATCAGTACAAACTTTCTGGATGGTAATTTGACAACACTAATCAAAACCCACCAAATGAGCAACCTTTGTTTTTGAAATTCCACTTTAAGAAATTAATGTGAAAATAAAATCATGTAAAACTATATACAAAGATGTTAAGTATGACTTTAAACTAAGAAGAAATGGAAACATTTTATACCTATAAAGGATAACTTATAAGGATAATTAAATGCATTTTGATTTAGTAACATGATGCAATAAAAGCACTTTGAGTCTTGCCATTTGCAACGACGTGGATGGAACTAGAGGGTATTATGCTAAGCGAAATAAGTCAATCAGAGAAAAACAATTATCATCTGATACGAAGAATTTGAATCTCTCTGATACGAAGAATTTGAGAGGCAGGGCGGGGGGTCGTGGGATGCGGGGGAGGGAAATGAAACAAGATGGGATCAGGAAGGAGACAAACCATTAGAGACTCCTAAACTCAGGAAAGAAACTGAGGGTGGCTAGGGGGTAGGGGCGGGTAGGGATAGGGTGACTGGGTTATGGACATTGGGGAGGGTATGTGCTATGGTAAGTGCTGTGAAATGTGTAAGCCTGATGATTCAAAGACATACATGTACCCCTGGGGTAAATAATACATTATGTGTTAATAAAAAAAAATTTTTTAAAAGCACTTTGAGAAGAATGTGGACATAGAAAAGTGCTCTTGATTTTTTTTCAGAGGAAAAAAATTAGAAAGCAGTTAAGTGCAATTTCATATTTATTTAAGGAGGTATATTAGTGCACAATTAAATGACTAAAAGTATACTAAAATAAATAGTGGAAATGTAGTTGGGTTTTCTTTTCTTATATTTCCTGTAGTTTCACCATTTTTATGATGAATGTATATTGCTTTTCTCTCTGAAAAATGTGAAGGTAATTTTTCCTGTCTGCTTTAGTCTTGACCAAGACTATTCATTATTACTCACTTATTCTATTTGCAGCAGCATTTGTTCTGCATTGAGAACGTTTGATAATGCCCAGGATACTTAGATTCCATTGGTTGGAAATGTTGGTCAGCATGCTAATTGTGTCAAATGTAGGCGCTTCAATAAATTTCCTACGCCATTAAAATGTTGGCAGAAATGTCATCATTTGATTATGGATTCTCAAGGTAGAAAGGATGATTAAATGATGTACAGATATACAAATAGCTTTCTGATGAGTGAATTCCATTCGCTCATAAGACCTCTATAATTATTGTTCTAACTCAAATCTCTCCAGTGACTTGGAACTCACTCTTTCTGAAAGGACCCTATTCCATCTTTGAAAAGCTATGATTACCAGAAAGTTTTTCTATATTTAACAGAAGTTTCAATTTCTTTAACTGTAAATTGTTTATCCATATACTTTGCAGTATTTTGTATAGGGAGTGTTTTTATTTTACTTAGCGATTCATTTGAGTTTTTGATGTTATTTTGTCATCAAAGCTATAAATCACTTACATTTTTGTTTCTTAAATTGCCTATGTCTAGCCAGTCCCTCTCCATCCTAAAATGAGATAAAGTTTTTACTATATTTCTGTTTCATGGTTTCAAATTTTATAGTAATTCTTAAATCCGTTTGGAATTGTTATTGATACATTGTGAGAACTGAGGACATACTTAACATTTTTCATGGAAACAATGGGCTATGATTTTTTGACTAGCAAATTGTCATTTTTTAATGTCATAAGTGGTGAGCATATGGATAGACTGGAATTCTCATAATTGTTGGTAAAAATATAAATTGATTCATACTTTATAAAGGGCAGTTTGGTTATCGGAACCTTTCACATACTGGCCAATAGTTTTGCTTTTTGGAAATTTATTGGGGAAAACAGAGAAGAGGACAAAGAAGCTTGTACAAGGATATTCATCCTTGCATGACACGTAGTTGCGAGGCATGGAGAACATGGCATTTGGTTAACTGATGGTATAAGACTCTCATACACATGAACATAGAGATCAAGAGTAGGCACCTTGGAAATGAGCAAGGAGTCTTGATCTCAGGTCTTGATTCTGCCTCTTGCTGTGTTTCCTTGAGCATATGAGGAGGAACTTCTACAATGCAAAAGGTCCTTCTGAATCTGGACAATTATTTATTCAGAATTCTACAGAAGAATGACACTGAGAATCTCACCAAAAAGCAATTAAGACTAACTTTCTTTCGACTTGTGGAAATCATTTTATTTATCCAGTGGTGTTTTGTTACTTAAGACGGAGTTTTGAAGTGAGTGGGGGGGGGGGGGGACGAAAGCAGGTCACAGCAACTAAAAACTGAAATTCAGAGAGACCCATACAAGCAAAGACTGATTAAAACAAAACAAAAAAAGGGTGCTTCGGTGGCTCAGTTAGTTAAGCATCTGACTTCAGCTCAGGTCATGATCTCAGGGTCCAGGGATCCAGCCCCGCATCAGGCTCCCTGCTCAGGGAGGAGTCTGCTTGTCTCTTTCCCTCTGTCCCTCCCCCTGCTGGTGTGCTTGCATATGCTCTTTCTCTCTCTCAAATAAATAAATAAAATCTTTAAATTAAAAAATTAGAGGCTAAATTGGAAAAAGGTGTATTTGAAAAATTCCTACTAAAACACATCTGTAATGCACATCTATAACACATCTATAGTGTTTTGAAAACACAAGAGGAAAATAAAAAAAAATCGCCTTGTACCCAAATGATGGCACACTTTCTTAAGAAGTTTAGTTGACAAAATAAACAGTTAAAGCAGAACAAAATGGTTCATAATTTTTAAAATGGGGCCACTTTAAAGTAGCCTTTTAAAGAAACAGAAAAGGCTCATAAAAAAGCATAAACACATTAAAATGACAATTTACAATAAAAATTACTCAAATATTATTATAGCACATTGCAAAAAGGCAAGCATGAAAACAAGCACATCCAATTCTGGGGTGAAAAATGAAAATTGATAATAGAAGCTATCGTAAGGGAAAAGGTGTGTAGCACTGTCTTTAGATGGACAATTTCATTTCACCAAAGCTGGGAGAGGGAAACAGAGCTGAAAGAATGAGAGAATGAAAACGAAGTTAAAGAATGCCTACAGTGTCAATATTTGGCCTAAATTGCTGTATTGGTCTCTCTGTCTCTCTGTTTCTCTCTCTAGGAAAAAAAAAAAGAATATGACAAAATGGCTTCATAATTCAGTGAAATGTTACTGGGTATTAAAACTTGAAAATTAATTGTTTAGCAAATGGCTGGATGAGTTCTGCTATTTCAGCTTGAGAAGAGAGTGTAGACTGATAGATATAATAACAGCCTCTATTTATATGGAGGGCTCAAGGGAGTGATGATCTGCTGTTCACATTTTCTCCTATGAACCAAACGGAAGCTATGGTCATAAATTCTATCATGAAGGACATGGAAGATTTAGGTTAAATAGAAAGATGACTTGGCTGGTCATGAGGGCTGTAAAATAAGGAAATGGCTCCCCAGGGTAGATGGTAGATTTCCCTTTCTGAAGATGATGTGTAAAGAATAGGCTCATCTGTCAGGGTGATGAAGGCGGGGGGGCTAACCATGGCACAAGGAGAGTCTCAGTGACAGGCTGTACTTTCTGGTTCACTAAAGCAGCATCTATCTTTAATTTTCAGCTACCAAAGCAAATGCCCAAATCCTTTGCAGCCTCAGCACACCTTTGCTAATTTGGCTTGTAATGGATTTTAGCTTAATAAAACAGACAATAACTTGAGGACTCGCTAAATGTAATTAAACAACTAAAGAGTTGTAATACAGCCTATAAACGTTAAAGTATTTCAATGCATGCTTAATGACAACAAGGGCTAGGTAAAGATCTATTCCTGTCAATTAATTATTAACAAAACCATTCAAGACTGTCCTTATAGCACTGGGATGCAACATTATACGTTGGCCATAATTTGTATGCTCAGTGTTCACATCAGTTAAGGCATTTGTGGTGGTGTAATACTACGATGTTGCTAATGAGTAATTATTTCTATAAGTGATTAAGATATATTGTATCACTGTGATATAACCAATTTTATATTTGCTTTCTCAATAGATTTCTTGTCTTCCCCACCTCCCACCCCCACTCCAAAGCACATTCAACAGTCTTTCCTTGACAGGAAAAAAATAGTCTAATAATTGCCAAATGTACACCATTCCTGAGAGAAAGGTGGAGTAGGCTCAACGCAAAACAACTGGGAATGGTGAGGACTAGGGTGAACTAGAGAAAACATACCCCGTCTGAACAAAGTATTTCTCAGCTCTAGCTGACTGTTGCTATGTGGGAAATAAGGCCCAATGTCTCCAATCTTTAGATTTTTAAATAAATAATTAGAAAATATAAATTTTAAAATAAGATGTCCTAATTTTTTTAAAGTGCTGTGTTGGTCAAATAAAACACCTCCATGAACTGGATATGTCCTGAGGGCTGATAGTAGGCATTCCTTGATATAATCTGTAATTTTACAAATGAAGAAAGCAAGTCTCTGAGACCTTAAGTGATCCACCCTAATTGACAAAGAGTGAGTTAGAGGCACCACTGGGATCTGAACCAATGGTAATTTTATCCAAAGGTAAACTAACACTCACTGGGGGCTAGGCTTTATTCCAGTCAGCATGGAACCACGTGGGCACATGCCCAGAGCCAGGGCATCTCGGAAGTTTCAGTGCAATGTCCATTGTACTAATACATGTCTTTAAGTTCTAGATTATTTTTCAGCATAGTCTCAAAGTAAACAATGTAGCAGATGAACACAGGTCAAAATAAAACTTAAAAAAGCAAGTGTAAGCATTGGTTCTCTTTTCTTGGTATTAGTGTAATAGAGAGGAAAGAACATGTCCAGGGGAGTCACGTGGTCCTGTGTTTATCATTTCCTAGTCATGTCACTTGAGGAAGTTAGTTTGCTTGTTTTTAAAATGGAAATAATGATGCCTACCATGTAGGGTTGCCAGAGGATAACATGGAACTCGATAACTTGATGACGTGTTATCACAATATTTGAGTGATAATGTCATAAAACTTGGTTTTCAAACATTGATTTAAGGAAGTCAAGGAAAGAATGAATCATTTAAGAATCAGGAAATCATGTTCTGATATGAGCACTTATAGTCAAGTTCCCTAGGAAGAGTAATTTAAAACTCAGCAATGATAATAACTAATTAAATTACTAATAAACTGCTCTACCATTCATATAGTCTAGATCAGTGAAAAATTCAGACATTGTTAAAGCAGAAATAAGGATGGGTTACACATGGTATTGTTATTAATATTAATTGCTTTTATAATGTACTATAAGATAGAAGAATTGTGAGTTAAAGCCAATTTTCACAGTTAAAGAAATGAGCTGAATTACTGTAAATCTTCAAGAAAATTGATGAGTTGGGGCAATAAGAAAGCCTTGTAATAGAACAGACTTCTCCTGTATTTACAACTGTGACTCCAAAAGACACAGAATTAGCATTTTTGGAAAAGAGGTGGGATAATATTTGGCATCAGTCTTGGATTTCAAGCTGGACCTGGCATTTCCAGCTCTGTGACACTGGGGATATTACTAATCCCTCTCACAGTTTGCTTTTCTGTAACTTGTGGATAAAAATGTCCATTTTATAGCAGTGCTATGAGAAATCAAACAAATAATGTCTATGAAGCACTTAGAGCAATTACTTGCAAATCCTCAGTGTTAGGTAGATGGTAACTGCTCTTATCATCACTATTATAATCTATTTTAAGACTCCGAGTGAAGTTAAGGGGAAGTAGAATATTTTTTTAAGATTTTATTTATTTATTTAAGAGAGAGAGAGTGGTGGGAATGGGTGAAGGAGAGGGAGAGAATCCCAAGCCAACTCTGCCCTGAGTGCAGAGCCCAATTAGGGGCTTGATCTCACAATACTGAGATTATGACCTAAGCTGAAACCGAGAGTTGGAGGCTTAACTGACTGAGCCATCCAAGCACCCCTAGAACATTTTTTTACAAAGAAAAAGAAAGGAGTAGTTAAAAATATTATTGCAAAAAATATTACAATTAATGCTCTGAACACAATGGATAACATGATAAATTTTTATATTAAAAGTAATGTGATTTATGTCAAATCTAGAATGGCAAATTCATATTTATGCCTTTGTTTTACATAATTCACAGGAATGCTCTATCAAACAGCAGCTTCCATGACAGCAGAAAACACATTATGTATACCTTTTATGTTTGTCCTAATAATCAGTAAAATACCCCAAAAAACTATGTAAGGAAAGCACTTGATAAAGAGTAGTTTCTAGATATCCTCTGCATGATTTTTATACTTCTTTCTCAATAATAGCTTTTTAAAAGTAAGTTTTTAAAGATTTTATTTATTTACCTTAGAGATAGAGAGAGCACATGCATGCAAGCAGAGGGAGGAACAGAGGGAGAGGAGAAGGGAGAGAGAGACAATCTCCATCAGACTCCGTGCTGAGCATAGAGCCCAACACGGGGCTCGATCCCAGAATCCTGAGATCAAGACCAGAGCCAAAACCAAGAGTCAGATGCCCAACCAACTGAGCCACCCAGGCACCCCTCTAATAATGGCTTTTTAAAAGAAGAAACACAAAGCAGTAAGAAATACAGCACTTCCATCTTCAGAGTCATTTAAAAACAATATCTAAGATTAGTAATTTCTTTAGGTGATTGTTCAATCATTTTTCTCATTCTGGAAAATACTGTTTTATATTTAAAGCACAATTAATGTAATCTTTGATTTCCATAGATATTGAACTGGTACCATTTATAGGAATAGTGTTCATTAAATACAAAATGTTAACTAAAGATTTTGGGAGTGTTTTATCTATCTAAGGAACCGGGCCAGGCACTCTGATAAGAGAACAAGTTATATAAGAAATAATACCCTGTGGACACCAAGCTATCAAACCATATGCTTAATATGACCAACCAGTTATTTCTTTTTTAATTAAATTAAATTGAATTGAATTTTAATTCCAGTACAGTTAACAACAGTGTTAAATTAGTTTCAGATATATAGTGATTCAACAATTCCATACATTACTCAGTGTTCATCAAGATAAGTGTACTCTTAATCCCCTTCACCTATTTCACTCATCCCCCATCTCTTCTGGTAAGCATCTGTTTGTTCTCTACAGTTAATAGTCTGTTTCTTGGTTTGTCACTCTCTCTTTTTTTCCCCTTTGCTCATTTCTTTGTTTCTTAAATTCCACATATAAATGAAATCCTATGGTATTTATCTTTCTCTGATGGACTTATTTTGCTTGGTGCTATACTCTCTAGCTCCATCCATGTCATTGCAAATGGCAGGATTTCTTTCTTTTTTTATGGCTAAATTATGCTTATATATATATATATATATATATATATATATATATATATAAATGCATTATTTCCAATATATATATGAAGCAATATATAATATTGAAGCTATATATATATAGCTATATATTGAAGCTATATATATATATGTATATATATATATATAACTGGTACCATTTATAGGACTAGTGTGAATTAATTACAAAATATTAACTAAAGATTTTGGGAGTGTTTTATCCATCTGAGGAACCGGGCCAGGTGCATATATATATGAAGCAGATCATCATTTATTTCAATTGGTTAGCATACAGCTTTAAAATGTGAATTAAAGGCCTTTAATGAAGACATGCATTTTCCAGATTCTCTAAGGACCCATCTTTCCAGATTCTCTTCAGTTAGTAATCCACCCAGGCCCAGTGGATGTTTGACTCTGTGACACTGGCTTCAAGATACAGGCATACCTCAGAGATATTGTAGGTTTGGTTCCAGACCACCGCAATAAAGCAAAAATCACAATAAAGTAATTCAAATGAATTTTATGGTTTCCCAGTAATATAAAAGTCATGTTTATACTATAGTCTATTAAATATATAATCTATTTTTTTTAAAGATTTTATTTATTTCTTTGACAGAGAGGAGAGAGATCACAAGTAGGCAGAGAGGCAGGCAGAGATAGAGGGGGAAGCAGGCTCCCCACTGAGCAGAGAGCCCGACGCGGGGCTCGATCCCAGGACCCTGAGATCATGACCTGAGCTGAAGACAGAGGCTTTAACCCACTGAGCCACCCAAGTGCCCCATAAGTCTATAATCTGTTATAGTTTATTAAGTGTGTAGTACATTATGTCTAAAAAACAATGTACACACTTTAAAACAATTTATTGCTAAAAAATGATAACCGTTATCTGAGCTTTCAGCAGTTTATAATTCTTTTGCTGGTGGAAGGTCTTTCCTCTATGTTGATGGCTACTGACTGATCAGGGTGATAGTTGCAGAAGGATAGGGTTGCCTGTGTCAATTTCTTAAAATAAGACAATGAAGTTGGCTATGTTGATTGACTCTTCCCTTCACAAATGTTTTCTCTGTGGGGCACCTGGGTGGCTCAGTTGGTTAGGCATCTGCCTTTGGCTCAGGTCATGATCCCAGAGTCCTGGGATCGAGTCCTGCATCGGGCTCCCTGCTCAGTGGGGGAGACCACTTCTCCCTCTGGCTGCTGCTCCCCCTGCTTGTGTGCTCTCTCTCTCTTTCTCTCTGTCAAATAAATAAATAAAATCTTTAAACAACAACAATAAAAACCCACAAATTATTTGTCTGTAGCATGCAATGCTGTTTGATAGCTTTTTACTCATAGTAGGACGTCTTTCAAAATTGAATTGGCATCAGTCCTCTCAGCCCCTGCTCTGCCAACTCAGTTGATGTAATGTTCTAAATCCTTTGTTGTTACTCTGACAATCTTCACAGCATCTTCATCAGGAGTAGATTCCATCTCAAGAAACACATTCTTTGTTCATCCATAAGAAGCAACTCCTCATCCATTCAAGTTTTATCATGAGAGTGCAGCCATTCAGTCCCATCCTCAGGCTCCACTTCCCATTCTAGTTCTATTGTTGTTTCTACCACATCTGCAGTTACTTCTTCCACTTAAGTCGTGAACCCCTCACAGTCATCCACAAGGGTTGAAATCAACTTCTTTCAAACTCCTGTTCATGTTGATAGTTTGACCTCTTTCCATGAATCACAAGTGTTCTTAATGGCATCTAGAATGGTGACTCCTTGCCAGAGATTTTCAATTTACTTTGCCCAGATCCATCAGAGGAATCACTATCTATGGCAACTAGGAAATCCATGAAATCTATCAAACTATGAAATTTATGGCCTTATTAAATGTATTTCTTAAATAATAAAACTTGAAAGTCACAATTACTCCTTGATCCATGAGCTTCAGAATGGATGTTGTGTTAGCAGGCTCGCAGAAAACATTAATCATGCTGTACATCTCCATCAGAGCTCTTGGGTGATCAGGTGCATTACCAATGAGCAGTGATATTTTGAAAGGAATCTTTTTTTCCAAGCAGTAGTTCTCAAGAGTGGACTATAAATAGGTGTGCTGTCATCCCGGCTTTGTTGTTCCATTTATAGAACACAGGCAAAATAGATTTAGCATAATTCTTAAAGGCCCTTGGATTTTCAGAATGGTAAATGGGCACTGGCTTCCACTTAAAGTCACCAGCTGCACTAGCCCCTAAGAGGAGCGTCAGCCTATCCTTTGAAGCTTTGAGGCCAAGTATTGACTTCACCTCTGTAGCTATGAAAGTCTTAGAAGGTATTTTATTTCAATAGAAGTCTGTTTTGTCTACATTAAATATCTGTTGTTTAGTGTAGTCACCTTTATTAGTTAGCTTAGCTAGACCTTCAAAATAACTTGCGGCAGCTTCTATGTCAGTACTTGCTGCTTCACCTTGCACTTTTCCGTTATGCAGACCACTTCTTAAACCTCATGAACCAACCTCTACTAGTTTCAAACTTTACTTCTGCAGCTTCTTCACCTCTCTCAACCTTCATATATGTTTTTAAAATTTTTATTTATTTATTTGACAGGAGAGACACAGTGAGAGAGGGAACAGAAGTAGAGGGAGTGGGAGAGAGAGAAGCAGGCTTCCTGCTGAGCAGGGAGCCTGATGCAGGGCTCGATGTGGGGCTCGATCCAGGACCCTGGGATCATGACCTGAGCCGAAGGCAGACACTTAAAGACTGAGCCACCCAGATGCCCTGCAACCTTCATATATTGAAGAGAGTTAGGGCCCTGCTCTGAGTTAGGCTTTGGCTTAAGGAAATGTGGCTGATGTGATCTTTTATTCAGACCAGTGAAACTCTCTCCATATGAGTTTTGCTTTCTTATCATTCATGTGTTCACCAGAGTAGCACTTTTAATTTCCTTCAAGAACTGTTCCTTTGCTTTCACAGCTTAGGTAGCTGGTACAAGAGGCCAAGTTTCCCTCCTATCTAGGCTTTTGACATGCCTTCCTCACTGTGCTAAATCATGTCTGATTTTTTATTGAAAGTGAGAGACAGATGTGTGAGTCTTCCTTTCACTTACACTAAGAGGCCATTGTAGGATTATTAACTGATCTCATTTTAACACTGTTGTGTCTCAAGAAATATGGGAATACCCAACTTTTATTTTAACATGGACTGGACTGGAAGAGATTATGTTGAGTGAAATAAGTCAAGCAGAGAAAGTCAATTATCATATGGTCTCACTTACGTGTGGAGCATAAGGAAAAACATGGAGGACATTGGGAGAGGGA
>CM052895.1:88190599-88224343 GCA_028534135.1 Potos flavus | reverse complement strand
AATCGGAGGGGTGAAGAACCATGAGAGACTGTGAACTCAGAACAAGGGACTGAGAGTTTTGGAGGGGAGGGGGTGGGGGGATGGGCGAGCCTGGTGGTGGGTATTAAGGAGGGCACGTATTGCATGGAGCACTGGGTGTGGTACATAAACAATGAATCTTGTAACACTGAAAAAATAAAATAAAAGTATTTGGGGAAAAAAAATAAAGTGCTACAGTATACAAAAAAAAAAAAGAAATATGGGAGCTTGAGATGAGGGAGAGAGATGAGGGGAATGGTCACTTGGTGGAGCAGTCAGAAGACACACGATGTTTTTCACTTAAGTTTGCCATCTTATGGGGTGCAGTTTGTGATGACCCAAAACAATTAAAATAGTAGCACTAAAGATCACTGAACACAGATCACTGTAACAAATATAATAATAATGAAAATGTTTGAAATATTGTGAGAATTACCAAAATGTGACACAGAGACATAACGTAAGCAAATGCTATGGGGAAAATGGTGCTGGTAGACTTGTTTGATGCAGGGTGGCTACAAACCTCCAATCTGTATCTGTGAAGTACAATGAATGGAAGCACAATAAAACAAGGTATGACTGTAGTTAATAGTTGAAAACCACTTAAATATTCTAAAGTACAGGGTTGGCAACATGCAGCATTACCTACAAATATGATAGATTAAGTAGCTTCAAAAATCATACTGCAGAAAAATGAAGGAACAATATTAAGTGAATAAAGAAAATTATCAAATGGACAAAAAACATAATCAATTTTACGTGAAAAAATATTCAAAGAATACAGAAGGAAACCACCTGGCCTGAAAGTGACAGGTATCTCTGAAGGTATTTTTTTCTTCAAAATCTGATACTTTTTAAAATACTTTACTAGGGCATCTGAGTGGTTCAGTCAGCTAAGCATCTGCCTTCAGCTCAAGTCACGATCCCAGAGTCCTGGGATCGAGTCCCGTATCAGGCTCCCTGGTCAGCAGGGAGTCTGCTTCTCCCTCTGCCCCCCACCCCACTTGTCCTCTCTCTCTCTCACTCTGTCTCTCTCTCAAATAAATAAATAAAATATTAAAATAAAATAAAATAAAATACTTTACTTTCCAAATTTTCTATGACTAACATTTATTATTTAGTTAACTGGAAAACAAACTCCTTATCTTACTAAAAAAGGAAAGGAGATAGAAAGAGAGAAATGACATTTCTTAGATAAATCTACATAAGATGGAAGGCAGAGGACTCAATAATTTTCCAAATCTCCAGTGCCTCATCATTTTACAGATACATGACTTTACAACAATGCCAATAATTATGCTGCAAATCCTATCAGCCCATATAACCTATAGACATGACAGATATGGAATGATATACAGATATAGATATAGAATGATGTTTTAAATTGAATAATCTTTGATAATAGATTATTATCTATTATAATCTTTGTTTGTAACAGTGACATACAGAGTCACTGTTACAATTTCAGAAGTCAGATAGACTTGGATCCAATATTCAGTTCTGCATTCACCAGATGTGTGATGTTAGGTACTTATCTAACTTTTTTGAGCTTCACTTTCCTCTTGTATAAAAATACCTACTTCTGGAGTTAAAGTATATACAACACTTATCTAACTTTTTTGAGCTTCACTTCCCTCTTGTGTAAAAATATCTACTTCTTGTAGTTAAAGTATATAAAGCACTTAGTATAGGGTGCCTGTCCCAAAATAACTGCTAAATAAATGTGGATTAAAATGAATGTTTAAATGAGCAATAAATGAATGGAAAAATAAAGAAACATGGAAATAAATAAAATGTCATGAGCAAAAAGTATATGCTTTGTGTTAATTTGGGGAATGTATTTAAAATGATATATCTAGTCTTGTGTAGAATCTTCCACCAGCATATGCAGGTAGCCACTTTGCTGGCCAGTGGCCCCATGGAAGGCTTAATGGAAACTAAACCTTACTATCTGCTATGGGGAATTTTAACTGACAGTACCAAAGTTCTCCTCCTGTCAGCACAGAGAAATGGATATGTATGCGCCTTCCCAGTGCTGAGCAACCTGTCCACAGCACACGCAGAGCATCACTGTTCTGGGGACTCTGGGATTCCATGGGTAGCAACTACTCAGTGACCATTACCTGGGTCAGATGGAAAAGAATTCCCAGCCACTGGCACTCATCTGCTCTACCCTGCCATTACATTTCTTTGTCATTGCTCTCCTCTTTTTTTGATCTTGGAGTCCCCCTCTAGCCCTGTGACATGTCTCCCCATCTGTTCATGCAGATGGTGCTATCCAGAGAAGTAAAAAAGTCTGGTGTCCCCAAATCCCTCCTGATTCAGTTGGTTCTCTTTAACACAGAGCAGTGGAGAAAATAAATGAGGAATTGGAAGGCGCGTTTTATTTTATTTATTTCTTTAAAAGATTTTATTTATTTATTCAAGAGAGCAAGAGAGCACAAGCAGGGGGAGGAGTAGAGGAAGAGGACGAGAGAGACGATCTCCAGCAGACTCTATGCTGAGCACAGAGGCCAACATTGGGCTCTATCCCACCACCCTGAGATCCTGACCTGAGCCAAAACCAAGTGTTGGACCGTTAACCAACTGAGCCACCCAGGCACCCCCAAAACCATATTTTAAAGCACAGAAAGGTAATGACTCATATAAGGAATACATTCATATTTAGTGTCTGGTTTGCCGTGAATGCTGTCTGCATAGGTAAAACTTTACTCTGACATTCTCTTCAACAAAACTGTGTTTGCGATAACTGACAGCACCTTAAATATAGAATTAAACGTTCCCCTGCCCTCCAACCCCCACCAAATCTTACCAGTTAGCAACTACACTAATGACCTATGGAAATTTGGTTCCATGTATATTTTACTCTTTTTTCTAAACATGCCTATGAAAACTGAAAACTTGCAAGGACAAAATAGCTTTTTGAAATGAAGGAAGGTTGTCACTAAACGACAGTAATTTGATTTTGTGCAATTTTAAAATACTACAAAAGATGAAATTGAGCCAAGCATCCCACTCATGATGGAGAAAACAGAAGCCTGAGCATCAATCAAAAAGAACAAAATCACAAATAAAGGAAAAGTCACCCTGGGATATAGTCTCTTCTTTGTCTAAGGTGTCTGAGATCTTCATATTAAAATAAACATTAAACTAAAACCTATCCAATGATGCAGACTAAATTTGGCCTCTTTGGCAATTTCAGAATCTTAAGCATTCTCAAATTAGAAGGTCTGATAATCCATATTATTTGGAGCTTGGCCTCTCAGAGTAAAACACTGTTTTTCTTATGCCTAGAATTTAGAAATGCATTTTCGATCCTGTGTTGATTTCCCCCTCTATTCTTTCGGCGTGCATCTCCACCCAGCCCCTGGCCACGAATGCAGTGGACACAGACTTTTCTTCCTTCTGGAAGAGTAACTCCACCTTCCACAAATAACGATCAGACCTATGGTTTGTCTCATCCCCTCATCGCTGAGTGATGACTCATTGTTCAGAGATTAAGTAACAAGGATCCATGAACTAACCCTTAGTGAGTAAGATTAGTGAAGCATTGAAATGTACAATTTTGTCACATACTAAATGGGCTAATTAAGAGCCAGTTGGGAGTGGGGGGCAATGTTTCTTATTATTGCACCACAGACGTCTTTTACACGGGCAGAAGACTGACCCCAGTGCCCCTTATATCTAACTTCCCAAGGGAAAAATCAACCCATGATTCCAGCCATATGGGCTAACATACTTACAATTTGTGAAAAATATTGTTCTGAGCAAATATAAGTGCTTCTTTTCTACACACAGTAGTCAACCCTCACCCCTCCCACTTCCTGCGTTGCTTCCTATCACACAAACACAGAAAATATATACATATGCACACAGGTGCACATGCACACACACACGGTTTGAAATATAGACAAGATAGTTCAAATAACATAGACATACTCTATGCTAAGCAAAAAATATGATATTTCTGTTCTGCAGTCAATGAGAAACTATACACTTTTTTAATCATAAAAGATTTGACTGTCATAAATAAAAAAGAACGTCTCCCTTGAATCAGCCATAATGGATTTTTTGAGGTGTGTGTCTGAAAAGCACTAGCTCTCATTAGAAAGTGTTTTCTCACTGACTCATTCTGCAGTAGAACGGTAATATGGGTCACCTAAATTTCACATTCATACAATTCTCTTCACCTTCACATCCCTGTATATCTTTTAAAATACCACATACACAGCAAATAATGAAGTAACATAAGAAAACACCACACCAATGAAAATTTCTACACAGTCAACTCATATTTGCATTTAAGTCACAACTTGGAAAGCTGAATTCATGACAAATGCTGATTCTGTCTTTGTTTTCAGAAAGCCTTCTTATCATCTGCTTATATAAGTATCACCTCAAGTACCATCTCACTGCTAATGTAGTTGTCCCCACTAATGAAGAGAAATGTACACAGTGTCTACTAGGTAAGACAATCAGATTTTTTCACCTTATTAAAACATAATAATCTTTGATAATTGGGTTCTCCATGATATTGATTTGATTTCATGCTTCTCTTTTTCTCTTCTTAATTTACCTCAGTATGCAAATTCATTGTTTAAAAACATTAGATGCCATTTTGCCTGAGTTGCTTGCATTGAGACAGAATGATAAATTAATTTGAGATAAGCCCTGCAGAGACCACAGATCCCTTCTGACTGATAAACAGAGTCAGGTAGTTACACTGATAAAGTAAGAAGTGCTGTGGAGAAATTGCTATTACTTATTCATTCATGCAGACATTTACTCAACACGTAGGTTTTCACTGACTCTTCGGAGCACTGTTGAAGATGCTGGGATATAGCAGGGGAGAAATAAACGGAGGTCGCTGCTCTCATGGAGCTTATTGTTTAGTGGAGCAAGGCCAATAAGAATAGTAAACAAATGAATAATGCATTTAGTTATAAAGAACTTAAAATGCAGTAATGGGAAAGAGAGGAAACAGAAAGACTTAACTTTCTTCCTGTGAGCACATGAATGTGTTCTGTCCTTAAGACCATTGTGCTTTTGTTCTTTCTAACTGGAACACTCATTCCTCAGATCTCTGCCTATTGATCTTCATAAATAATATCTTGGTTCAGATGTCACTCCTAAGGTAGGACTCCAGCCCTCTCCTCCAGTCACTCTTCATCAGATCATTCATGCTGTTTAATTTTCTTCATGGAATTCATCACAATTTGCAAGCTTTGTGTTTATCCTTAAATATCCTTTTTTTTTTTTTTGCTGGTGGTTTATATATGTTTCCTTTACCAAGTACAAGCCTCTGGAGTTAGGGATGATGCCTGGCTTATTCACTCCCGCCCCCCGCCTCCCACCCAGAGCAACAAGAAGTGCTCACTCAGCAGTTGATTGGGTGGATCGATGCATAAATGAGCTAAAGGTTCAGAAAATGACTTGACTGTAATGTCCATGTTTCATTAAACATAAATTGAAACACTAGTATTTTCTCATGCTTCCTTTGGGTACACTACACAGACATTCCTAACATTAGGTAATCACAATGAATAAGCATTCAGCTATCAGAGTCTGAGTCTGAGAAAATTCTGAGTCTGTCCCTGCTCTGCTACATTCCAGTCCATGCACTGGGTCATTTCTCTCCATTAAAACCTGCTAAAACATGAAGGACAAGGGCTTCAGAGTCAAACAGACTTGAATTCTCTTCCCAGCCTTTGAAGTTGTGCTTCTTTGAACAAGTTACTAGATTGTCTAGGCCTCAGTTTCCTCTTTTATAAAAATGAAATATTAATATCTGCCAGATGGGATTATTTGGAGATCAGAAGATACGATATATGCACAGTATATGATACATAGCATGTACCTACTTGATTTTGATGGTTACAGTTATCTGAGTAACTATAGCAATAAATGAAGCCACAACAATTATTTATTGGGCACCTACTGTGTGCTGGCTACTTTATATAAGTTACATTATTTAATTTTGATCATAGTCCTATAAGCTAAGTGATTATTTTCAATTTAAAGTGGTAGGTAACTTTTAAAAAGCTACAAAACCTATAAAAACAAACTCTAGAACCTGGCGCTCTCCCACTATCCTATCCTATTTCTCTTCATCTCACTATTACATATTTTTTCATCCCACTAACCTCTAAGTTTTGAGTCTTAATTTTTGATTGCCTCATTCATCTTCATGTATCCCCAGCACCTGGCACAGTGTCGATACATAATAAGGGTTTAACACCTTCATTTCCTCTTGCCAAATACCATCCAGTACTAATCATGATAGAAACAGCAGGATAGGTCAAAATTAGACACATGTAGCAATCTTACAACAGCAATTAATCTATACAAAGAACTGAGTGTGTGCTGAGGACTTTACTAAGTGCTTTACAAGTATTTGTTCACTCAATCTCCCCAGTAATCCTATAAGGTGGGTACCATAAAGCCCTATATCACTGATAAGGGAACTGAGCCACAGAAAGATGGAGCATGGTGAGTTTGTGATAGAGGAAGTCCTTGAAACAAGACAGTCAGATCCCAAACCCATGCTCTCAATACTCACCAATACTGCTTCTGCAGTGGTTTTGTGTTCTGTGTCCTCACTATACAGTGATGTAAAAAGTACAGAGGCCTCCTGCTACGTTGATGCCAGAAGCAGCTCTAGTCTTTATCCTGATCTTTTTAGTAGTTTCCCTTAGTTGCCAGACTGTTACAGCTGCTGAAATAGAAGTCCTAATTATTTCCTCTATTATGGCTAGTGAGAACAATCCAACATGGAATTAATATCTTCCTCCAAGGATTTATGGCCAGTTAGCATTTTGTTGCCTTTTATTCTGTCCATAAGAGTGCAGATAATGAGTTGCTTCTGAGAAATGAAATAGCTTGAGCATTTCATAATGTGGTGACTGTGATTTGAGTCATTAAGCTATTATACTGGCTTGGTTTCCAAAAGGAAGGTTTGCTTTATTTGTGACCTCCAGAATAAAAAGGTAGGGATGGGTTAGAAATCCTCTCTTACTAACCATTTAGCAAATCAAGGCATTAAAACTTTTACCAAAAGTCCTTTAACAAAAAATTTTGGAGCTGATATCCTTAGATTGGATAGCTTTTTAGCTCCTTTATTTTATTTTTTTTTTCTCTCCATGGGAAATAAGGCTGAAAAATACCTCAGCGAAATAATTTTTTTTTTTTTACTTATGCCACAAAACAAATACAGATTTTCTTCAGTGTATTCTGGGATCTTCCCAAATAGCCTTATAGACAAGGTGGTTCTAGTTCTAGTTATCTGAAAGTCAGAGGTACAACTAATAGCTCAGTACTTTCTCTGTTTTCCCTTCCAGGATGAGTATTAATGGTAGGGTTGGGGTCAAGAATTTCAGCGAAAGAATGCCTATGAATCCTTGACATTAAAGTGTATAGGTTACTAGGGTAATCATTTCCCAGATCATGAAGAATTTAGCTTCTTCAATCCAGCAGAAAAGCCTGCGGACAGAGTAAGTCTAGGGTGGCTTTCAGTCTCTGGGAAGCATAGAAGCTAAGTGGCCTCCTCACTTCCTGTAAGGTATTATATCTTTGGCTAACTGATACTTAGTCTAATCTTACAGTGGTTGCTTTTTTCTTAGTCTGAAACCAAACTCCACAATATGGCTATATAATTCTGAAAAAGAAGAGAATTTCAAAATCCTTATAACCCTACATACAAACTATAATGCATATTGCTTTTCCTTGAACTTGGGGGTTCAAAAACATGAAACAAAAATAACTTTCTGCATCTAAATTGTAAAGTAGAAAATCCTTCAAGGATAAAGGATGAAAATAGAGGTTCTGATATTAATTTAAACCCAAGGAATACACTACATGTGCTGTATGTATAGAAATGTCTACAGGCTAGCCAAAAACAGTGCATAAATCCCCATTGTGGAGCTTGTTTAAGACTGAGAAAGTCATACTCATTTATTTATGAACAGTGACTATGACAGTTTCTCTAGGGGAGAGAAATAACTATTAGAAGTTCCTTTTAGGAGCCTTGGAAACTTGGGTTCTCCATTCTTCTTCCACCAAGATTTTCAGTATTTGTTTTCCCTAAGGGTCTTTCACATCCATCTACCTGGACAGATACTGGATTTTCTCAGACTCTGGAAAGGTGACTGAGATCCTGGGCTTTGAGTTCAATTCTGAGCCCAAAACCAACCAGCAAGTTATCTACTTCCCCAACTCTTCAGTATTCTCAAGCATAAAACATAAGTAACAGTAGCTTGCTTCACGGGGTTCTTTAATGCGGATAATTCAGGGTGTGACATATAGAAAGAACTTGATACATGTTATTACTTCTACTGCTAACACTACCACAACCCTCTCAACTAAACTGCTCATTTATATTTGCTTTGAAAAGGTCATTGTCTAATCAAAACTCTGCCATGTATTAACTCCTTACAAAGACTATCTAATCTAACTGCATTTTCCCTATTTGCCAAGCAAGTTGCCACCAAAAGTTGCCAACAAAATTCACTGATTTCATGAAATCAAAATGTTACCAAAGTTACTCCAAATGTAATTGGGAAAAAACATTATCTTTAAATTAATGCTGAGGACAGCCTGCTCTGTTTGAAGATTAGATTTATGGAAGTCCCTTCCGTTTTCTTCAGTTTTAACATAAGACAAACAGAAGAAAAAATGTTGCTGAGATATATATGTCCAAATATATGCACACATACATATATGTACACATATATACACTTCTAAACTGATACATAGGCATATTTATACCTATATATGGAGATACACACCTATATACAAACATATATCCAACAGCTACAATTTTAATTATCCACTGGGAAATACTTTGCTTAAAATAAAATAAAATACAATATTTAATCTAAATTAATTAAAAAGTGAAGATCTGGCTTCTTTCCATGATGACAATATTCTTGTGACCCAGAGAGTTCAGTCCCAATGGAGTCAGGAATATGCAAGTGTCATCTCCGGATGTGCCATGTGTAGCAATGCCGTATATAGCTATGTTCATGAGTCTAATGGGTCTTCAGTGAGTTTTAATGCTTCTTCCCTTTGCAGACAAGGCCCACTTCAATGGCACCATAGTACTCATTCTTGAGGCCTGCAATACAAGACCCATGTCTTTACAGGGAGTAGAGCTGGCGTCTTCCCTGCTTTGACGCCTGGAGTCTCTGACCATTCATCTTTTCCACAGCACCCCTTTGACATCTTTGGTTTCAGTTCTGCCACATCCAGCTATCATTTGACTGAAATCAATGAACATGAGGACAACTAGGGACTCATCCAGCTGGCACTGAAAGAGATTCACTGACTACTGGAACATTATGAGTCAGTAATGGTTAAGAAATGTTTAAATGTTTTTCATCTAGGGGCATCTTGGTGGCTCAGTCAGTTGAGTGTCCAACTCTTGGTTTTGGCTCAGGTCATGATTTCGGGGTCCTGGGATCGAGCCCCTCATTGGGCCCCATGCTCAGCAGCGAGTCTGCTTGAAGAGTCTCTCCCTCTCCTTCTGCCCCTCCCCCTGCTCGCTCTCTCTCCCTCTCTCTAATAAAGAAATAAATATTAAAAAAATATGTTTTTATCTGAAGGTCCAGCAAAATGTGGCAACAGAAAGAACTGTGGATTATTTCCTAGGGCTGCTAATACACACTGCCTCCATTTCTCAAGTCCAAAGAATGGCATGAGCCTGATTCTACTTTTTAGAATTACTTGCTGATGTCAGTCAGACAATGATGACTCCAAATAACCAGACGACTCCAGCAGCAGCAGCAATAATAACAAGCCTGGATTAGCAGTTAGTTTGGTGTTCTACTCTGTGCTTTACCATTAATGGTGGGATGTAAGATACAATCCCTTTCTTCTCTGAGCCTCCTTCATCTCATCCATTAAAAAAGGAGGTAAACTTGGAGATGTTTCTAAATATTTTTAATCTAAATAATTTTCTCTAATAGGGGAAAAATAATGAGCAAGAAATTTTTTAAAAGATTTTATTTATTTATTTGAGGAGAAAGAGAGCAGGAGTCAGGGGTGAGGGGCAAGGGAGAAGCAGACTCCCCGCTGAGCAGGGAGCCTGATGTGGGACTTGATTCCTGGATTCATGACCAGAGCCAAAGGCAGATGCTTAACCAACTGAGCCAGCCAGGTGCCCCAAGAAATTTATTTAAAAATTATTTATAGCACTTTAGAGAGGATATATTCTATAAAACAGTATCATTGTATGCATTTTTCCCCGAGAGGAGAAGGTCGATGAAGATGATTTTTCCTTCTTAGAAGACTGAGAAAATCTAGAGAGCAGGATCTCGTACCATGGCCATGATGACTGATATTCTTAATAAAATTTGTGTTTTTCTGCTTGACAAAATGCAATCACAATCTTTATGAAAATACATTAAAATCAGTTAAGAAATCTAAGTAAAAATTGATAGTTTATTTTTTGATAGATTACATTTCAGTGAAGGATGGCTACTTGATTATTTGCTTGTTTAATATCCTGTGGTAAAACTTTAGGAACAGAAGAAAAAGGCAAAATTAATAAAACCCTTCCTGTCTAAATTCATTACAAGCTAACATTATCCTTTGCCATTTTCCCAATGACAGAACATACCTAGCAGGAGGTGGCTGAATTGCCTTCTGCTTCCTGCTGAATTTTTCTTTAAGTATGTGAACCTTTAATCAGAAGTGACATGTTTCTGATCTAATGTTACATATGGGAGGTGTACGGGCATATGAAGTCAAGGCCTCCTCCTCACATCAAAAGACAAACAGCTACCTATTTTTAGATGGGTCGGCTATTACTGAAAGACTAAGCCATTCTTTCCGTAAGAACTGGCCTAATAAAACCAGCATCAGTATATCCAGAGCCATTTATTTAACCCATGAGACTACAAATTATAACAGATTATAAGATTATAAATTGTGCGACAAATAGCTTTGCCTGTCACTAAAATATTAGGTAAATTTTTGAATGGTAGTCCTGTATTTTATAGCAACAACCACATATTTCTCACCTTATGTCAAAACCATAAACCATATCCTATATTAGTTAAGAAATATATCCCAAATATGTCCCACAATGGCTAAAGAAGGGGAAGGGGGTTTTTTGACATGCAAACATGTTTATGATATATCCATTGTTATCGAAAAAAATTCAAATCACAAAATGGTATGTATAATGTAAATCTGCTTTTATAAAAACTCCCTATATGCTTTTTTACTAGAAAAGTATCTGGAAGACTATAAAGCAAGGTACAGGTAGTGGTTATCTCTGGGTGGTACAATTAAGGGTAATTTTATTTTCATAATAGCATTTTCTAAATTTTTAAAATAAATGTGCATCACCTCCTGATAGGAAAAGTGTTTTGTCTTAATTATGTTTGTTGAAGAGTTTTTAATATGTGATAAAATGCTTATGATATAAATAATATGCAGCCCAATTTGGATTCAGATTCTAAATGTTAACAAAATGTACATTGTTATATTAAAAAAAGATGTTAACATTTGATAATTCTGATTTTCTCATATACCAAATGTAATGATTTTTTTTATTTTCTTAATCAAATTTTTTCAAGGAGATAAATACAATTGCTAAATAACTGAAATATCATGTTAAGTACTGCTGTATGCATAATGAGATGGGAGTGTATATGCTTAAAAATATATGTGCCATACATTAGCAAAATCATAGGACTATGGGATTTGGGGAGCTCGAAAAAAATTTAGAAATCAGTTAAATGAGTAATTATAAGAATCATTAATTGTAAGACAAGGCCTCCCAATTTTCTGCCTACTGTAAATATTCATTTACTTTTGAAATCTAACAAATATCTCCTATTTCAAGTAAATAACAGTCTAAGTTCTATCTATATAACATTCTTTATAATGTCAATTTCAGATTAAACCTGATTTTTACCTGCTAGGGGTTTAGCTGGATTTGTTAACAAACATCCTACATTTTCTACGTAATTTTCCCTTGAAGTATTCTGAAAATGATTTGATTGGGCCAATCTTATTTGTGAATAATATATAGTTAATCTGTTTGAAATATTTCCTTTGTAAATTGCTAGAAATTCTTCTGCCTCGTCAACTGGAAAGTCGTTTGTCACCAATTATCCAGCTGGGTTACTCCTGAGAAAATATTCTTCTTCCTCCAGCTATATCTCCTGACAGAAATCTCTAAATAGCATTGTTAAAGACAAGAGGTATTTGATTTTACGATCAAATTGGTGTAATTGAGCTATCAACCAGTCAAGAGTGAAGGTGAAAATCTATATTCAAAGATTTCATTATTCTTTAGCCACAAACTATAAATTTAAGCTTCAAAAAGGCATTATTCATAACTTTGGCTTAATTATTCCTGTATCCCATAGATTTTTTTTTAAAGATTTTATTTATTTATTTGACAGAGAGAGAGAGAAAGTGAGCGAGAGTACAAGCAGGGGGAGGAGCAGGTAGAGGGAGAAAAAGGTTCCCCTGCTGAGCGAGGAGCCCAATGCAGGACTCCATCCCAGGACCCTGGGATCATGACCTGAGCAGAAGGCAGACGCTTAACTGACTGAGTCACCCAGGTGTCCCTATCTCCCATAGATCTTATAAATGAGTTGAGAAACTAGACACACAATGAAACATGAGGAAAAGGAAAGTCTTTTAAAGAAATTGCACAATACAGAATTAAAGAATTACCACATGCGTGCTACAAGCAAGGCCCCGGGCTGGGGCTACAGGTAGCTTTTACAGGCAGTCATGCCACCTGGGTCTCAAGCCAGGCATCCATTTTTCTTGCTCCAGATTGTGTGCTGCCAAATGCAATGGCTAGAGTTAATTGACTCCAGTACACATTTTCTTTAGGGGTTCCCTTTTTCACTAGATGTATCTAGGCTAGATGTTTCCCATTTGCTTCAATCCACTCACTCACTCTTCTGGTTCTACACAATGGACCTAGTGTCTTACTTCGCTGAACTGTGAAAAGATAACTGAAGTAAAATTCTACAATATAAAATGGCTGCCTTGATATCTGAAGCTTTCCCTTTGCCTGCCCTCAAAGATCTCCACATTGATTTATTCATTAAAATAGTTAACACTGAACACTTATTATCTACCAATTAATATGCTACTCCAAATATATAATTTCATTTTCTAGTCTGATGTTAGATTATATATTCTTCAGATTCATTAATTATTGATTCAGAGGATGACTGGGTTGTAAAAATGTTGGTATCATCTAATTTACCCCTCTGTTTTATATACGAGGAAATTAAAACCTGGATAAGACACTCAAGGTTCAAAGAGAAGTTTGTTACGAAAGTCCAAACTAAAACCTAAGTTTCATTATCATTATGCTTTGTTAAGAAAGTTGGTTGCAGGGACACCTGGGTGGCTCAGTTGGTTAAGCGGCTGCCTTCAGCTTGGGTCATGATCCCGGGGTCCTGGGATCGAGTCCCACATCGGGCTCCTTGCTCAATGGGGAGCCTGCTTCTCCCTCTGCCTCTGCCTGCCACTCTGCCTGCTTGTACTCTCTCTCTGACAAATAAATAAATAAAATCTTTAAAAAAAAAAAAAAGAAAGTTGGTTGCATTGCCTACTTGTGTCCATTTATGTATCTGAACAACATTAAAACTTTGTTCTCTGAATCTCTAATACATTATCAACCAGAAGAGCACTGGGATAATGGAGAGTAAGCTGCTAATCTGTTCTTTTGGTGATGGGGAAACAAAAATCCAATCAGAATGAAAACTGTTAAAACCTAGCCTATAACAGTAGCACCTAAAATATTTTCCATATTTCTAAATCTCAATCTCCATTTCCTGAGCCCTTCAAAACCACTGTACCTTAGTGCAAGCTTGTGGAGTGGCTGCTAAGCTGCCATCCTCAAAACTCCTGCTTTCCAAAAACAATGTGTCAGCATGAGTGTACTCAGAGCTCCTGCTGTGTACAGTCAGACACAAAGGGCCACTCATGCAGGGGGACAACTGATTTCATAAGGAGGTTATCAAGATTGTAACTGACGGGCTTTGACCACTCCTTCCTGGTTATGGCTTAGCCTGGTTATCTATGGTCATGGATCCCACCCTCTGAGCCACACAACCTTTGAGATGAGCTGACCTCATTTTCAGATATAGCTCCTGAAAGTAGATGTCATGTATAGAAGATTCTCTACCTCCAAGAGATTAGAAATACCATTTCTTGGCTACGGACTTTTAAATCTTGAATGCTATTTCCTGGATAATAGAATCAGACATTCCTAGGTCTCTGAAACATAACGTTTTTCCTTTTCCGAATTTTATCATAAAAATTTCTGAACCTACAGACAAATTAAAAGGACAGCACAATGAACACCTATATACCAATGACGAAATTAAACAAGCATTGGGGCACCTGGGTGGCTCAGTAGGTTAAGGGTCTGATTCTTGATTTCGGCTCAGGTCATGATCTCAAGGTTGTGAGTTCGAGCCCTGCGTCAGGCTCTGCACTGGGCATCAAGCCTGCTTAAGATTCTCTCTCTCCCTCTCCTCTGCCCATCCCTCCCTTCTCTCTTTCTAAAACAAAAAGAAAAATTAAACAGGCATTAAAATTTTGCATACTACTTTCTCCTTCTTATGTTTTAATACCTGAACATTTCACTAAAGTAAACGCTACAAAAGAAGCTTACTCAGATCCTCTGAATGTTCTCTTCTCTGGCCCCCTTGTCCCTGCCAATGTGTGTGGCTCTCAATGGGAGAGGAGTTTAAGGGTAAGTAGGAAAAGAGACTATGTGGAATCAACCCTAGCAATAGTAATTTTAATTAAATTCCTTTTACTTATATATTGCAAATGAACTTCCTGGAGTTGAGAAGAGAATATGTGGTCTGCATTAACTTTCTAGCAATGCAACAAAACATTCTACGATTAGTCAGTAAAAACTGGAATAGGATACTTATAAATTTCCTGAAAAACCTTGTTATTAATTTTAAAGTCAGAATTAACATATAACTGACAGAATGATTATAATTCATGCGCCTTCTCTGTCTAGTAGTGTTAATTTCCTACATGTCAGATGGGTTCAAACCCTTTGTTGAAAGAGCGGAAGGGTGAGCGATGATTTTCTATTGGGAGTTTGAGTTATAGCAGTGTCATATAGTGAGTCTTAATGATAAGAATGAGCAGTCATCGATGTTTTTGTCTGATTATATAATGATATAAAGAAGCCATATTTATCATCTGAATTGGTCCTCTCTTTTCCTTCTCAATTCCAAAGACATCCTGATTGTTGATTTTCCCATCCATTCAACTTTGCATGTATGAATCGGAATTGACAACCTTTATTGAGCGTATTTATGGTGTAGGTGAGTTGTCAGGGCTGGGTATACCAAGGAGAATACAACTTGTTCTATGCTTTCAAGGTGGGTGTTCCACGGAAATGGGAAGAGCTCAGGGTAATTTCTGCATGACTGCTGTGCAGATTAAGTGATTTGCTAAGCAAATGCCTCCAGCACTGGGTCTGGTGTTTAGCCAAAACTTGCCACTTGCCAGTCCTCCCCCTCGTTCACTGCCTAGTGGGTGTTATTTCTATGCCTCCTTCTGCCTTCTTCAGGATTCTGACTATTCTCTGTGCTTAATTTTAAAAAGTGTGACCTACAGCCTCTTTTGAGCCCCCATTTCCCCCACAGCCTGCATGGTCACACTTTCATCAAGGTCTTTGTGATTCTAAATGCTTTATAGTTCATTCCAAGTGGTAAGTTTAGTACAATGTATCCATTAACACAATTCTTTCCATTAGTGCTTTCAAAGTCCTTCATTTCTGTGGAATCTTTGCCAACATTGTCAATTTCTCTCTCTGCTGTTTCTCTTTTTTCTAAGAGGAGCATGTGAGCCCTGCCCATATCCAATCCATCTGCTTACCTCCAGTGGCTGACAGAGTACACACATGCCTTCTCTGTGCCTCACCCTCACCCACTTTCCCTTGGTAGCCAAATGCCACTTTCTCTAAAAATATGATCAACAAAGAAGCTGGTTCATAAGCACCTAAGACAATGTGCCAGTCAGACACACTGAATATATCAGACAATGAAAACAAGACATGACAGATAAGAAAAATGTGGAAGTGGAAAGCATCCCAGTGTAGTGGTTAAGAACTATGGCTAGGAACTTGGATCTGAATTAAAAATCTCATCTTTGTAGCTAACTTGCTTTGTGATTTTTAGATGTGAGCCTCAGTTTCCTCATTTAAAAATAAAGATCATAACAGTTTGTTTGTAACATATGAAGTTGTTATAAGGATCAACTATAACAATGCATGGAAAGCATTTAACTCAATATCTGACCTCTAACCCCTAATAAATGAATAATAGTATTGTTACTACCATCATTATTATGATAATGTAACCACACATGTGTGCAAAACAGAATTGATCAGAGACATTTGAATGTTTCAGAGTTTAGAGTTTCTTCCCGATAACACAGAGGAATCCTTTATATTGTAATAATGTAATTTTTCAGAGTAAGATAGCTATCTTTTTTTCTCCGTTTTCTTTCAGGAAACCATCTATTGCTTCTAATACAAAATAAACTTTAAAAGAAGAAGCTATCTTATTTTACAATTCATCCTCGCCTTAACAACAGAGCATCACAATTACCTTCTGACATAAAAGTACATTGAATAGTGTAAATTTATTATTAATAAACATGGGATAACAACTTTATTTGCAAGTCTGATTGCTCTTTGGAGGGTAAGAAGGCACAAAAAGCTCTCCTGTCATCATAGGACCAGACCTAATTCATGCAGCTTAGAAGCAATTCATGAAACAGAGCATCTGCCATGCTCACACAAGTATTCAGCATTCAAAATTTTTTTTTCCATTTTAAAGAAGCCCTATATCTCAGCCATTTTGATTGCTTATCCTTACTCCTTAAAGAAAGCAGCTTTAGAATCAGCAGCTGATACTAGAAAATCAGAAAAACTTATTCTTAGCTAGGGCTAAGTCCCTTTGTAAACATGCTCCCCTAAGCTCTCAGATGTCTACTGGATAGGATATTTAGCTGCTTATGATAGAATTGAAGGAGGAATAAGGAAAACAGCACAATATTCCCCTCTAATAAAAATCAATAGCTATTTCATTCAGGAAAAGTTCGATTTTGAAATGGACACTACAAACCTGAGGCCATAAAGAACGGTCCCATCTGGATGCAGGCGGATCATGCGGTTCTTGACAGTCACGCCGTGTACAAATGACTTCTTATCATTCAGGAAGTAGGTATCCGGCACCCAGAGCTGGTCTGCCACTCTATTGTCCAGAGTCAAGTTTAAAGGTATTACATTATAGGACAGTCTCTTATCTCTCCAGGCTTGCTGGAAGTACATTGTCAAGGTATAATCCTGTGAACGTGAAAGGAAAATGTTTATTTTGTACCCAAACAAACTTGGGAGATAGGCAAACACTTTAGTATTCATAAGAAAAGAAAATATATACAACCACACACTAGAAACATACTATTCACATACAGGCAAATATTAATTTGTTAAACCCTTTCTAAGTGAACACCCACTATGTGTCGGTCAGGCACCATGGCAAGCACTATAAATATGGAAATGAGGAGAGTACATCCTGGCGAAATTTATTATATATTACCCAGGAAGAAAGTAGTAAGGAATAATTAGTGAATTAACTAGACTTTCCCAAAGTGGGTACATAAAATTGTTTTAGATGGGATACAAATACAATTGTAAAAAAGTGGTTAATTTCTTACAGTAGTAATTGTAAGAGTTTGTCAATGAGAATCCTAACCAGTCTAATCAAGGTGGATTTGCCAGGAGAGGTGACATTTATACTGAGGCTTATGTAGCTTCTTGGCTAAACAATATTAGCTTAGTCAGTATTTCAGGAGAATTTTAATCCCAGGATTCTGAATCAGGAGGCACTTAGCTTTTGAGAAACAATGGGTTGTTATAAAGTGAGCACTGGCCTTGAAGTCCCAGATTCAGCATTTCTCAACTGTTTCTAGCATGTAAATTTACACAACTTTTGCTTAAGTTCCACTAACTATAAACAGGACTTTTAATACATACTTGATCTAAGCCGAAGATTGTTGACAAATGTATAACTCAAATGCAATTTGTAAACTACAAAAAACTATATATTACGAATAAAGCATTTATATAGATATTGTGACATGTTTTATATATTAGAGGCCTATGGGTACAATGTAATTGCTCTCTCACCCTCATCTGAATGACTTAATGAAAGACCAAATATTCATTTCAAAAGATAATTACCATTCTATTTTAAAATCAGTTCACAATGCTCTACTTGAGGGCTTTTGAAAAAAACCAGAATCATGTATTAATCATCTCCACCACCTGAGAGCTAGCACAGTCCTAGGGCACAAATAGTGAATGAATGAATGAATGAATGAATGAATATCCAATAAGGTACACCTACTGGATTTCTGCACATATCTGCATACGTTTGTAGAAAAGATACACAACTCAATCTCTGTGAAGTCCCTAAGTTTTTCCAACCCTTACTGAGATTTATACATCCTAATTTGGTTATATAATTTTAAAATATAACTTGTAATATATTACCTGCTAAAAACAATGATTAGTTTTAATAGGAAAAGTATAATCCCTCTATTAAAAAATTAAGTATTTTCACTTGCTTCATAAACATACAAACTTTGATCTCATTCAGAAGTCAGGGTAGAGCTGACTTCTGAATGAGAGGTATAGAATCAAAGTTCTATTCTAACAAAAGATTCATTAATATCCTCAAGCTAAATCAAATAATTGTAGGTGAAATTTCCTTTAATGGATCAGTTTAGTCAGTGCTCTGAAGTGCTCTGTAATACTCAGCTTTCTTAAGAAAATAGTATGAGGATCTCTAGAATAGCATCTTGATTTATAGTAAAAACAACCTTTTAGACTTATAACTAGAAAACAGGAAAAGGACCAGATCCACTTTTTGCCTGAGTCTATGTTATAGCCTACAAAGTAGGACATAAACAAAGTAGGCAATTTATATGGACCTTAAGAGAACACATTTTGTAATTTCCAATTCTTGGAGATAAAATTGAAAATGTGATTATTATCTCTATTAGAAGATAAAGCTTTTATGCTTCTTTGATCATAAACCCTGTTAAGATTTAGGAAAGATAATACTGCTTGGAAGGTGCTGGAGTTTATCAGTCAGCTGAGATGTGTTTGGACACAGAAACTGTATTCTCTTTAGGGCTAAATAAATGGTACCACTGTGATAACCAGTGCCATATGCTAATTCCTGTTATTTGTCAGCAAGGCAAAGCCTGCTAAGAAATGCACCCAGACAGACCCTAGTAAGTCTGCTGTCACATCCATTGTCATCTTATTTATTTTTAAATGACTCATCAAATGACACTGTCGAGAATAAAAGAAACTCCTGCCTCTAAATAAATATTATTGGACTTAAGAAGACAGAGTGGTTCTGTGTTCCATCCTCTCTCCCAAGCCTCTATCCATCCAAGATAAATCCTTTGAACATTCACATAAAAAAGTATATCCCTTACATTTAACAACCCCACCTTTTGGCAGTTTCCTCACAATTGGTTTATTCAAACTGAAACAACAAAAACAAATAAACCACTTCTGGATGCTTCTCAATCTATGGCATCACCATGCAAGAAGAACTTAGATAATCATAACTAAAAACCAATTGACTTTGAATGTTGAATAAGATGCAATAAGCCCACTAAAGGCTATCTCTCTCACTAATTACAACTAAATATTCTGAAAATAATTTTAAAAAAAAGAAAAAAGAAAAAAACCTACCTAAGGCTATGCAAAGTAAGAATAGTATGTAGATTGGAGAGGGAATCAAAATGTGAAGAAAGACCATTCCATTGCTGAGTTTATTGTTTTATTTTTTTCCCCTCTTTTATCTCATAAACACATAACACGCAAAGCCCAAAGCAAATAAATGGAGAGATATACCATATTCCTGGATTTGAAAAATATTGTAAGATGTCAATCTCCCCAAACCGATCTATAGATTAAATTCAACCTTAATCAATATACAAGCAGGATTTTTTTTAGATATGCAGTAGCTGATTCTAAAATTTATATAAAACGCAAAAAAAAATGAGACTTGACAAAACAATTTTGAAAGGAAAGAGCAAAGTTGGAGGACTCACTATCTGATTTCAAGACTCACTATTAAGCTACATCTAACACGGGGTGCTACTATGATATTGATAGAAACATAGATCAATAAAATAGAAGAATCTAAAAACAAACTCACACAAATATGCTCAATGATTTCTTATAAGGATACAAAGGCATAGATTGGAGAAAGCATAATTTTTTAACAAACAGTCTGAATCAACAGGAACATCCATATGTAAATAAATAAATAAGAACCTCATCCATATTTTATATCTTGCATAAAAATTAATTCAATTACACAGACTTAAATGTAAATGTAAAACTATAAAACTGTGAGAAGAAAACATAAGCGAAATTCTCTGTGACTTTGAGTTAGGCAAAGACTGATATAAGCCCACAAACACAAACAATAAAACAAAATACTGATAAACTGGACCTCAACAAAATTTAAAACATATGCACCATGGAAAACTCTACTAGGAGAGTAAAAAGACACACCACAGACTGGGAGAAAATGTTTGCAATCACGTATCTGACAATGGACAGGTATTCAGAATATATAAATGTATAAAGAATTCTCAAAACTCAACAAACAACCCCATAAAAAATAGGCAAATTATGTGAAAACTTAATCAATGAAGAAACACAAATGATAAACAAGCACATGAAGTGATGCAAAACATCATCAGTCATCATGGAAAATCAAATTAAAAACTACAATGAGATCCTACTACACACCCATCAGAAGAGCTAACATAAGGGGTGTCTGGGTGGCTCAGTCAGTTAAGCATCTGACTCTTGATTTCAGCTCAGATCATGATCTTAGGGCTGTGAATTGAGCCTGGTGTCAGGCTCTGCTCTGGGCATGGAGCCCCCTTAAGATTCTCTTTCTTCCTCTCCCCTAGCCCCCTCCCCCTCCTAAAAAAAAAAAAAAAAAAGCTAAAATAAGAACATCAAAAAACAACTGACAATTCCAAGTGCTGGTGAAGATGCAGAGCAACTGAAAATCTTATCTATTGCAGGTAGGAATATAAATTATCAGCCATTTGGAAAACAGTGGACAGTTTCTTATAAAGTTAACATATATCTGACAAATGACCTAGTAATCTTGCTCCACCGTGCAAATATTTACAGTAGTTTTATATTAATCGCCAAAACTGGAAGCCATCTGGATGAATGATGTTCAGCAGATGGAAAGATAAACAAACTGGTACATCTATGAAATAGACTACTACTCAGCAACAAGAAAGAACAAACTCTTGATATATGCAACATCATCTTTTTCAAATATAGAATATTAAGTAAAGGAGACATATTATATGACTCCATTTATACAACATTCTGTAAAAGGTAAAACTGTAGGTAGGGGCAAAGAGCAGATTAGCAGTTCCCCGAGATTCAAGATGGGGAAAAGGTTGACTACAAAATGCCAGCATGAAGGAATGATTTGAGGTAACAGAATTGTCCTGCATCCTAATTGTAGTGGTGGCTACATGACTAGGCCTTTGTCAAAACTCATGGAACTATACACCAGAATGAGTGCATTTTATGTAAATAAATTAAAAAAAATAAAATTTAAAACTGCTTAAAAAAACATAGTCTGTAGGGTCAGACACACCCAGGTTCATATCTTAGAACTTTTCATGTTCCTCTGCTGTGACCTTGGGTGAATCCTCTCATATTTCTGCACCTGCTTTCAACTCAGAAGAACAACTAAAGTTAATTAACTTAGAAATTGGGATAAACAAAACTGCTTTGTCATCTGTGGGGAAAAAGCAGACCAATGCTACAAACTAAGTCTCTTCTGAGCATACTGGGGGACAAACAGCCCCATCAGGATGGGCTGAAAAGACTCCCACTAAACTCACAATTCCTCATTGGTACGATGAAGCGGCTTGACTAAGCAGCCCCTAATTCTGCTTCTAGGGATAAAATAATTCCATTCTAAGAAACATTTTACTGACTTCGTGTTCAAATGCATGTTGTCACTTTAAAATCTTCTAAATGTCTAAAATATTTCTTATATTTGTTTTTTGCTATCTTTGTAATTTATTTTCTAATACCTAAGATTCAAACTTTTCCTGTTTCTTTGGCTTAATCTTCTAGAAAATGTATAGTATGAAATAATTTGTGTATGTATTTCTTAACTGTTTTAAGTTTATTATTTTGCAAATTGCCTATTCATGCTCTTTGAACATTTTTCTGCTTGAGTATTTACGCCTGCTATTGGATATTTCAAGATAGATATAGATACAGATAGAGATGTACGTAAATGATATAGGCATAGATATAGATAAAACATTATTACTTTGCTATTTTCTTTTAAATTGCTCTTTCTCTCTTTCTCTCTCTCTCTCTCTCTTTCTCTCTGGGCTTAGGCTTTCATATGGTGATGGATATTAAGGAGGGCATGTATTGTATGGACCACTGGGTGTTATATGTAAACAATGACTCATGGAACACTACATCAAAAACTAATGACGTCGTACTGTATGGTGACTAATAGCATAATAAGATAAAATAAAAATAATAATGAATAAAAAATAAAAAATAAATTTTAAAAGGAAACCTGCAAAAAATAATAAAATAAAATTTTTAGCTTTATCTTAATCACCTCTTGCTGAAATAACAACTGTGCCTAATATACTATCATCTGTTATTTTCCTTTAATGTATTATACTAGGTCAAAATTGAGGTTTTGAGCTAAGAATCTAAGTTTCTGGCTTTTATAAGGCAGAGCTAATGTTTTTTAAGGCAGTAAAATCTGTGATTTAGGAACCGTGAGTGCAATTTTAATTTAAATATAATGCAAGTTTCATGTCAATAAAACTCCATGACAGTTTGTTCAACTTAGCACATTTATCACTTTTACTATCATTCTGGGCATAGTCTTTTAATCCGGGGCGTGTTCAGAAAAGGTTTTCGTTGTTTCTGTTTAGAATTTCTATTTTCAAAAAATGTGACACAATAGATTGAATTCAAAGATTGGGATGCCAAATTATTCCCCTAATTAATAACTTCCATTTTTATCCCTTTATGAAAGAAAAGACTTTACATCTGAGGTAGAAATTAACCCTTAAACATTATAGGAAGACACAGTAAGTACATAGTAAGTGCATCTTAAGCTGTCACCTCCTTGAGAGCAAAGAATGTTTCTCAGTCCTGTGTATGTTGACAATATTGTGCATACTTTCTGATAAATGGTAGAACTATCATTGTTTGTTAAATGGTAATATGTACAGAGGTCTAACTTTTGTATACCCTTTGCTCTGATATTTACATTGCTAGAGATATTTGTAGAAAATAAGCGGTATGTTTTGACAACTTTATCTACAATTACCACAAGTCTTTTACTTTTCTGTCTCCAGTACTAAGAATCTAATTTACATCACCACCATTTGTGAGTAAGTGTAATGCCACTATTACTGTCTCCTTGCTTATAGCCCTTGTCTTCACAGGATAGTAGAAACATAAAGCAGTTCATGTCTCCCTTGGTTAATATCATCTGGATGTTTTTATGGCACTTAGAATAAAACCCAAACTTTCTACCAGGTCCTACACGACAGATTCTGTATGCCTCTCTGATCTCACCTCCTACTACCTCTTTTCTTCTCGCACTTCAACTCAATAAGCTCATCTACTACTTAAGCCTTTCCTCTGTTTCACAAATACCCCAAGCTCCTTCAGCCTTTCAAACTTTGTCTTAACAACTGACTAACTGGAAAAGCTATGTACCTGAGTATAATTGACTTCTCTATAATTGACTCAGAGCTCAACTCAAAAGATCAAACCTACTCAGTAGGCCCTTCCCTGACCATCTTACTCTCAACCCCAGCAGTCCTACCACATCCTCCATTTTTATTATGTTTATAGCATCAACCACTTTTTTTCAACTAATTTTATTTATTTATTGGCTTACTTTATTTTTCATCTCTCCCAAGTAGAAAGTACATCCATGAAAATATGAAGCTTTCTTGAAATTGTTTATCACTATGTTCTCATGTCTAAAAAAGAGTTTAGCAGAGTAGCAGTACAAGAACTATCTACTGAAAGATGTGAAAGACTGAATAAAAGACAATGCACAGACATTTATCTCTTCAAAAATACTTATTGCTGTATTAGCAAAAATAATTAATAAAAACCATCAGCATGGAACTGAGTAAATACAAGAAAGTACAAATATATAATGGAATACATGTTGGAATTAAAAATAACATTGTAAAGATATTTACTGACATGAATAGATGTTCTCAACATATTATTATATATTATTGTTTTTTAAAGAATACTGGAAAACAATATGCACAATATGATCCTATTTTTAATTATATAAATATATATATTTGGAAACGATGTCTAAAAGAAAATATAAATATTAACAGTGGTATCTCTGGTGAGATGACGAGATTTTTAATTCTTTTTGTAATCTATATTATTTTGTTTTATAAATATAAATTATTTCTTTTTTTGGTTTTATGCAAATTCAAGTTAGTTAACATATAGTGTATTATTAATTTTAGGGTAGAATTTAGTGATTCATCTGTTGCATATAACACCCAATGCTCATTTTATCAGGTGCCCTCCTTAATATCCATCACCCAGTTACCCCAGGTGTGCACCGTCCCTCTTCTAGCAACCTTCAGTTTGTTTCCTATCGTTAACACTCTCTTATGGTTTGTTTCCCTCTCTGTTTTCATCCTATTTTATTTTTCCTTCCCTTCTCCTATATTTATCTGTTTCGTTTCTTAAATTACACCTCTGAGTCAATCCTATGGTACTTATCTTTCTCTGATTTATTTCGCTTAGCCTAATACCCTCTAGTAGCATCCACATCATTGCAAATGTCAAGATTTCATTATTTTTGATGGCTGAGTGATATTCCATTTATATGTATATAGATAGATAGATAGATAGATAGATAGATAGATAGATAGATAGATAGACAGACATCTCACATCACACCTGCAACAAAAACAATGTAAATAAATAATTCCTTGTTGAATTAAATTATAAAAATAGAATCTAATATTAAAAATACGTCTTTGCTTTCTGCATATTTTGGAGATCAGCATAAAGAAAAAGGAAATGTAGTCATAAATGAAAAATTCTCAGCCTTTTGGCTTGTTATTAACAAAACACACACTCCTTTGTATTGATCAAGGGATTTTATCTAAAATCACACAAGAAGTAAGATCTTTAAGTGGGAAACCACTTTTCCATCCCAAGGAAATTCACAGTTAAAACATCATTGAGAAGTGAAAATCCATCCCTAATTTTCCTCCTAAATACCAAAGAGGAGATCCCAGACTCTTCCTCTGACAGTAACTTCCGTCTTCCTCATTCTAACCATTAGGAAATTTCATTTTATTATTAATGCAAAGGCTTCATATCTGTTCCTTGTTTAATACTCAGAGGAGATGAACACACACACACACGCACATATACACACACACACACGCACACATACACCACACACCACCCACTATACTGCAATGAGAGTTTGAGTCAATGGATTCTTCCAAAAAGCTTTCAAAGAGACTCCATTATTTGTAAATTCCAAATTCTTCTTTAAGGTCTGTTCTACTCACTTCATCTGTCTGCATCTCTGTTTCCTCGTCCAAAATGAATAAACAGAAATTAAGAGCTTCAGAGTTTTCAGAATTTGAGTTTCAGATATTCTAGGATTGTGTCAGTTCATTTTTCTTCAACTAATCACCCTCCTGAACTTTTTGTTTCAACTAAACTTTTCTACCTCTCCAACAAATCTTTAGTTTCCACTTTGCTTATTCTTTTCCCTGTATCCTTCCTTGTCTGCCTTCCTAAATCCAACCCATTCTCTAAGCATTTATGAGGACCCTCCCACTTCTCTCTCTGCCACTAGCCATGTTTATCCTCTGAATCCTTTAATGCAGTGGTTTGTAGCACTCTAAGCATCATTGAATTGAACTATATCCCACTGTGATGTTAATTAGAGGAGGGGGGTAACCTCCCCAACTAAACTGTACTGTGTTCTCCAAAGTCAGAAACCATGCCATCATTTCTTCACAAAGTGACCTGAGCATCTTGTCTTTAACATAATTGATGCCTTATAAATATTTATTCACGGACACACTAAAATAAAGCTTGTTCTCACTTCTTCATTTGTCCTTTTGGGTTTCAAATTTTGATTCTTTAACCCCCTTAGTAATCATTACTCCTGAATCCACTAAGGATTTGTTCTCCCCACCCACTGGCATTTGAGAGTGAGTTTTCATTCTATCGCTTTCCCACATGTTTCCAATACCCTCAGAGCTACTGGGTTTTTTTCAGTTTTTTATAGCTCCTCTAATTCTACTAGCAATGTCCCCAGGGCTGAGAATGAGGATTTCTGAAGGACAGATTATCTATCTAAAGCAGAAAGAACTCACAGAGAAGTACAAATATTCCTACAAAGCCCTTTCCACATTCCCAGCTCTTTAAAATGCTCTCTGTCTTCCACATCTGAGCCCACAAACTGGTGATCCAATTACAGGTCATGACAATATTTCCACATTCTCAACCTCCTAAACTAGAATGTAATGGAGTAAAACTCAGCCCCCACTTAATAGAAGCCATCACACCAGATGTTCAATTGCAGCATTTCAGAAGAAACACATGGCTGCAGCTCTGACTAATTGCTAGAGACACATTCGGGACATGAGAGCTGCACCTAAGATCACTCATAAGGGAAATCTAAGTTCAGAAGTGACTGATTATTTTCTTGTATGTGAAACTAAATTGCACATGCTCAAGACAATGAGCTCTTCCACAAAGTTCACTTTGCATTTTATTACAGACTATCCTTTGCAGTGATGATGGGATTAAGTCCAAGAATGGCTACAAAACTAAGCCAGTTTAACTGGTTATCTCTGTTCCTATCTTAATACAGAATGCACCCTCAATAGGGAACTCAGTTCACCCTGAGATAATCAACATCAAAATTACACTTCGTATGTATGATTTGTTCTCTATCATTTTGTCTTTTTTCTTACTAAGTTTATCTCAAATTGCTTTAAAGTCTTTCTCCAATTTTAATACCGAACATTGACTCTAGGCTAACACTTTTTACATGCATTATCTTATTAATCATCACAACAGCCCTATAAGTTATGCATTGGTTGGATTCACCACTTCCTAGCTGCTGTGAGATTTTGGGCATGCTACCTAACTTTCCTGAGACATCATGCTCTGTAAAACAAAGTAAATCATAGTCCCTATTAGCAAATAAGTTCACCCAAGGAAAGTGATTAATAGAATGCTTGGCTCAGATTAAGTGTTCTATAAACATTTACTGTTATTATCATCATTGTTTTCATTATTTCCATTTTCCAGGTGATACATTTGAAACATGGAGATGTGAGGGGTGCCTGGGTGGCTCAGTCAGTTAAGTGTTCTTGGCTCAGGTCATGATCCTAGGGTCCTAGGATGGAGCCCCTTGTTGGGGGGGGTCTCTGCTCAGCAGGGAGTCTGCTTCTCCCTCTCCCATGGCCCCTCTCCCTGGCTCATGTGCTCTCTCACTCTCTTTCTCTAATGAATAAATTTGAAAGATCTTAGAAAAAATAAAATGAAGCATGGAGATATGATTCACTTTTCCAATGCCACTCAGTCAATAATTTTCTAAGTCATGATTTGGTTAGGGGAAATCTATGGTCGTGGAGCCCATGTTTTTAGTACTATAAAGAGCTGCCTCTAGAACACTGATCTTACTGCCAGTTTTGATTTTGAGTCATCATTTCCCAACATTGCTTCTATTCTACTCCACCCCCTCCAAAAAGTGAGGGAGGAAATTATATTTCTAGCTAGCTAGCTAGCTAGCTATCTACAAAGTTACATAGGAGAACAAAGAAACTAGAACAATCATGGGCATATACAAGTTATTCCTCAAGGGGAAAAGGTAAATGTTGATCCCTGGGAATTCTCTGGGATTTGAATACTGAAGTTGTGTATCTATGCACGTTTTCTTGAATAGACACACAGAGACTCAATTTTACACCAAAGGTGATTGCATCAACTCCCTTTGACCCTGCAGAATGATTAAAATAGCTCTGGTTTTGGCAGAGTATATGCCTTACTACTGAGAAGCCCAAGGTAATCAAAGGGACTGTAGAATATGATCTGTAGTAATGCATTTATTCAGAAATAATTCAATTGGAAAACTATTTTCAGCAAACTAAAGCATGCTCAACTTAGATAAGAAAGAAAGAAAGGGAGGGAAAATAGTAGTGCTGTAAAGGATGCGGGGAAATGTACACTCTTGGTGGGAATGTAAAGTGATGCAGTTGCTGTAGAAAACAGTATGGTAGCTCTTCAAAATATTAAAAATAGAATTACTATATGATTCAGCAATCCCACTTCTGGGTATATATCCAAAAAGAATTGAAAACAGGATCTTTTAGAGATATTTGGCCACCCATGTTCATAGCAGCATTATTCCCAATAGCCAAGAGGTGAAAGCAACCCAAATATCCATTAATGGATGAATAAACAAAATGTAGCATATACAATGAATTATTTTTCCACCTTTTAAAGGAAGAAAATTCTAGCACATGCCACAGAATGGGTGAAATTTGAAGATATTATGCTAAGTGAAGCAAGTCAGCCACAAAGATATAGATAATGTATGATTCTGTTCATATGAGAGATCTAAAGTGGTCAAATTCACAGAAACAGAAAATATAATGGTGTTTTCTGGGGACTGGGAAGAGAAAGAAAGGTAGAGTTGTTTAATGGGTATAGTTTCAGTTTGCAAGATGGAAAGAGTTCTGGAGACTGGTGACAAAACAATACAAATATACTTAATACTACTGAACTATTCACTTACAAAAGGTATATTAAGGACACTTATTAGCTAAGTAACCATCTGCAAAAAATAAAGAATCATTTTATAAAGCAATTACTTGCTTTATAATTTTAGATTTGTATAGAGTTATTTAGTAAACCTTCCACATTTACATATTTTATAAAAAATATAAGAAAAGCTGGAACTATTCTTTGTCCCTCCTTTTGCACAAATGCATTAAGTAAAAAAGTAATGTTACAAAGTCTTTGTTGCTATAGGATACAGAAAGATTGGTTTGATCAAGTTAATAGGAACAATTTTGCTTGGGATATATAGATATATTTAAAATCTCCAAGGAAAATTGCATTTATGGCTACCTGACATGACAGTATTAAGTTATTTTTTAAAACTCACCTTGCATAACAGAAGTTACATACATATCACCATTCTTTTTTCAAATCAAACAAACTTATTGAGTTATCATTGATGTAAATTACTACTTTCACCAGATATGATACATCTAATGGTTGGTCTCAAAAGTGATCTCTGAAATAACCAAATTTTAAGAATTCATTTTCAGCATAGAGCATACTGGCCAGTGGTGCATATTATTATTAAGTACATCAAAATAAAATTATTTATAAGATGCTTCTAGTGTTTTTTGGTCTCCCATGGAGTTTCCTACAATGGTGCATTAATCTGTCAGTTACAAAAGAATAACTTTGCAAGAGATTTTAGAGAGAAGAGAATAGGCAAACAAATATTTCACATAGATTTCCATGAGCATTTGTCATGACCGACTATAATGTATACTACATCATATTACGTGTCCTTTCAAATAAATTTGTCTTACCTTATTTATGCATACTTGCAATGGGTAGAGCTCATCCTATGTTATTTGGCTATTTTAGTTTTTCCTTCAATTCTAAGCAGTTGATTTTATAAGAAAAGAGAAAAGTCTGAGGAAATGACAGAGACAGGAAATGCTATATAGACCCTTTTCAATATTTTAGACGCTTATTTTTGTTCTGCTCGGCATGAGATAGGCTCATTCTTTCTGAAGCAGTAGCCTCTGAAGAGATCTGACAGTATTAAAAAGAAAGGACATTTTAAAATAAGTACACATCACTGCTTTCGTACTTTTGACAAGCTTGTAGAAGCTGAGAAGGCCAATCTGCCGACCCAGGCTGGAACAAAGAGAATATGCTTAGTCAATGCTTCCAAGAGAATACCTGATGTGCTAAGATGAAACAGAAATGCATATGATCACTTTTGGAGGCAAAGCCAATTTAAAAAAAAAAAATTGGGATGAAAGTGGCATCAGGCACAGAGCTTTGCCACTGCTCTGTCTGCATCAGATATTCTTAGTATCTACTGAATGCATCAACAGGCCAGGATTTCTGAAGTTGAAGTAGCATCTTTCTTTCTTGTGAGTATGACTACCCCCTACATATCTGCCTTCTGCAACTGTAGAGTCAGAATTTGACAATCCTTTTTAAATTGTGCATCCTAACACCCCACTCTAATTCTGGCCCTGCATGATTATAAGCATGTTTCTCAGATTTTTTAAAAAATGTGCTTATTGGTTTATATTATCGTAAAACTGATTATAGAAGATTTGAATACTATGTAAACATTAGGATGAAGAAAATTTAACAGCTCAAAATACCACTATTCAGAGTAACCACAAACACATTGGACTTTTTCTTCAGGTAATCTCAAATCAGTCCACCGAATATTACAAGTTTATGGTCTTATCCTATGCACACACACACACACACACACACACACACACACACTTCATAATCCTTACAATTTATCAAGCTAAGCCTGGGACTATTTTTCCCAGTCCTCCCATCTCCTCTCTCCTCATTGTCTTTTTGAGACTATCAAATGCAAGCCAGTACAATGTGTTACTTCCTGAACATAGTGGCCCCTTTTCATCCCTCCATGACCCCAGGGAATGACAGAGCCCCCTAACAGAAAGAACCAGAGTGCCTGGGTCACACATGCCTGTTCAAAAAGGAACAAATGCACTCATCCATTCAATGAGTGAGAAATAAACTTCTATTATGTTAAGTCAGCTATAAAAGCTGGTTTTAGTCTAATGCTACAGAGAACGTAGATGTTCATCTATTAAGTTCATGGATTGTGATAGAACTGGAGTTTCAATGACTATATTATCTACTTCCTATGCAGCCTCCAACAAGAGGAATCCTTTAGTCGCCTCTGCATACTGGAGAGAATGGTGCCTTTTTGCAAGATTCTTGTAAGAACTAAAGAGTACATGTGTTTCTGTGCCTGGTGCAAAGTAAGTGGTCAGTATTGGCAGTTGTTATTGAAGCAAGCAAATCAAACAAATAACTGTTCTTAATAGGATAGCTATTGGGGGGTTATTGTACCAAATTTAATTTTTTTCATTTCTTTATCATTTTGTGTATTGTAATGTACCTACTTCTCAAGAAGATTTTGAGTGGACTTGAACATGTTTGTCAGGAAACAGTGTTGAAGCATATTAGATATACTGCAAGTATAAACTTGGTCAATTTAGAGCCACTGGGGCACTTCATAAAATTCTAAAATTGCTACTTTTATCCATTAAGAAATGCATAAAAGTTTATAGTTTGATGATGACTATAATAATGCTTCTCATTTTAGCATACTTGAGATGATGAAAAAAACATTCTATCAACTAAGTTAAAGGGCTATCAATTTGAGTTTTCAAATCAACAGTAAATGTATACTTCCATTCATGCCCAACAGGAGATATATGACATGAAAAACAAATATTAAAGAGATGAAAAGTGAATATGAAATAGTCTATACATATCTAATAACATAAATATACATCTAGTTAAACAACAAATGCATTTAACCAAATATTTGGTTACCTATCATATATTAAGTACTATGCCAAGTGTAATATACAGGCCCAGTTTCCGAGTACAGTATCTTATATACTAAATCTAGTTTTCCAAGAAAACAAATTAAAGGCAACTGGATGAACAGAATCACATAATAAATATGGCCATACAGGTGAAGAAGTCTATTGGCAGAATCACAGGGAGAATTAATGCTAATATACATAAAGGACTTGGCACAGCACAAGAACTCAATATTTGATCATTATAGTCATTTTTGGTACTTTCTCTTCAATATGTCTCTTTCTAGTAATCACACTTACTTATTTCTGAAGAGAAAAAAGTTGTCATAGATGCTCCAGGGTCCCATGATAAACGGAGCTGTTGTACATCAAAATAAATTTCTGACTTCCCCCAAAGTGAAAATATAAATGGCAATCTAAAATTATGTTGCACACCTCTCTATATGGCACATATATCACTTAGGACAGGCCTGTTTTCTGAATCCTTTTTCCACAGAGAGGAACGGTATCTTACCTTAACCAAAAGCAGAAGCATGCTAACAATTTATTCCATCCCCAAATCTGGTATTACATGGTTAGCTTTAATCCATTCATGGAACTTTAATAATAAACCTATGGCAAGAGTCTTAGAAAAAGTTCATATACATTCTGACTCAATGAGTTTTGAGGGCAAAGTTGATGATGTGATTTTAATATTTAATACCAAACTGAAAATTCATATTCTGGAACTAGAATGATTTGGCCATTCATCTTTCCCAGGCTACAGTACAAATGAGCCAGGAGGCAGCCAATGGTCCCAAATTCCCAAATTATCACAGGGAGTCCAATTCCTAGAGCTGGGAGACCCTATTTCAGTTTGGAGTCCAGTCCTCACAATTTACAGAAGAGGAAACTGAAACCCTGAAACTTATAACCCTGCCCACACAATAAATGCACGTAAAGGCTAAATGGAGATAGACCCCAGGGTGTCACACCATGCCATCTTGTGCTTTCTCCCCATTCTCAGCTTTCCCATGAACAGTAAGCTTCACTGCTTTCTAATTTTCTTATTAACCATGAAAAAACCTTCCAAAGTTGTGGGTGGGAAGATAGCAGGAAAATAAGTCCCTCACGATGTGTGCATTTGTGCCTTGATTTCAGGGATTTAGAAAATGAAACTATACACTTTCTACAAAAGGAGACCTGCCAAAACAATTCTAAGTCCAATCAGCTATTGTCCCTGTCTTCTTTTGGTTCCATAACGTAGAGTTGGTCCCTAATTAAAAGAATTTAGATGACTTCACAGCAACATAGTTACTGTGACAGTTTTCCAAGTCCAGCATCATTCCTTCTCACCATAATGCTCCTTAAGAATCTCAAGAATCTCAGAGTGTCTCAGAGGCTGTCTCATGGAAGAAAGGAGCATCTTTAATGTGCATTAATACTGATACTGCCTTCTCTATACTAGTTAAGTTGATCTTTGAGCCATTGTCAAATCTATTTATAGCACGGTAACTTTCCCTACATAATGTTGAACCTACAATCCCAGTCTTAAAAAGATTACACAGTTTGAATGGCCAAAATCAACAAGACAGTAAACAACAAATGTTGGAGAGGATATGGAGAAAGGGGAACGCTCTTATACTGTTGGTGGGAATGCAAGTTGGTGCAGCCACTTTGGAAAACAGTGTGGAGATTCCTGAAGAAATTAAAAATAGAGCTACCCTATGACCCTGCAATTGCACTACTGGGTATTTACCCCAAAAATACATGTACCCCAATGTTCATAGCAGCAATGGCCACAATCGCCAAACTGTGGAAAAAGCCAAGATGCCCTTCAACAGACAAATGGATAAAGAAGATATGGTCCATATATACAATGGAATATTATGCCTCCATCAGAAAGAATGAATACCCAATTTTTGTAACAACATGGATGGGACTGGA
>CM052895.1:88102427-88190099 GCA_028534135.1 Potos flavus | reverse complement strand
GGAGGACATTGGGAGAAGGAAAGGAAGGGTGAATTGGGGGAATCGGAGGGGGAGATGAAACATGAGAGACTGTGGACTCTGAGAAACAAACTGAGGGTTTTGGAGGGGAGGAGGTGGGGGGTTGGGTGAGTCTGGTGGTGGGTATTGAGGAGGGCATATACTGCATGGAGCACTGGGTGTGGTGAATGAACAATGAATCTTGGAACACTGAAAAAAATTAAATTAAATTAAAAAATAATAATAAAAGGGGGAAAATAAAATAGGAAAAATAGGAAAAATTAAAAAAAAGAAAAAGCAGTAGTGCAGTCAGGCTCAGACTACACTTATCTTGTGCTGACACTACTTGGATTCATTGGATAAGAATATACTTACAAGCTAAAATAAATTGGGAAAGCTGATATAATTATTCATTTAAAAAAAGGATTTCTTTTCATAGTACCTGGAGAACAGACAAAGTATTTTATTGATTCTTCCAGAATTAACCACTGGTAAGCTTAGTTCTGTACAATTTTAAAAGAACAATGGTTAGGGGACAATTTTGGTACCACAAAGTATGTTAACAAAGTATTAGACTATTATCTGAAGACAATTTATTAAATAGCATCTCTAAGTTATAGGACAATATAATTTAAGACGTAAAAAAAAAAAAAGACAGTACCCCATAAGATGAGAAGTACACCATAGGGAATACAGTAAATGATATGGTAACAATTTGGTATGGATATTTGGTGACAGACGTTGACTACATTTATTGTGGTGAGCACTGAGTAATGTAGAGATGTATAGAATTGTTTTATCAATATGTTGTACATCTGAAACTAATATAGCACTGTATGTTAATTATATTTAAATTTTTTAAAAAGTGGTACCTCAGAGGCATGAGCATATCAATTCCTTCAATACATATACTTTGTAGATCAGTGACAAATATTCAAAGATACCTCTTCTGGCATAAAAGTCCATTGATCCAATGTGTCTTAGTAAACATAGAAGTTTGAGAAGATTATTTTATTTTGAGTTGAGCATTTTGTTCCGTGTTTAATTGCCACCTATGAAGAAATTTGAAAGGTAGACAACAAGTATTCTTTTTGACTTTAGAAACTCTAGATTTCATTATATTTCCTACTTGACTGTGCTATGAATTTTCCTATATATCATCAGTCTGGCCACAATGTGTTCTACACAACAATAATTCCAATAAGATGTTTCTCAAGGAAAGTGTGCTATGGTCAATTGTGTTAGGAAAACACCACATGCATTCTATTTTTTTCTTAGGGATTTTCTTTTTTTTTTTTTAAAGATTTTATTTGTTTATTTGACAGAGAGAGATCACAAGTAGGCAGAGAGGCAGGCAGAGAGAGAGAGGGAAGCAGGCTCCCTGCTGAGCAGAGAGCCCAATGCAGGGCTCAATCCCAGGACCCTGAGATCATGACCCTGAGATCACGACCCGAGCCAAAGGCAGAGGCTTAACCCACTGAGCCACTCAGGCGCCCCTCTTAGGGATTTTCTTATTACTGAGAAGTCCTATAATAAAGAAACTTATTAACCTTATTCATCACAGAATTTCTCAAACTCATTGACCATGTAATAAATAAGAACTAGCACAATTCCCATTTACATGTGATGTTTCTATGTTATTTAGGAAGTGCCTCTTGATTTTCCTTTTTTTCTTAGCCTGCAAGCCATACCAAGACAGAGCTCCCCTATATCCTACTTACTGCTGTATTCCAGGGATGAATAGAGAACCTAACACATGGTTATGTCTCAAAAATAATTCTGAATGAACGGGTGGAAGGGTTCGATTATATAAAAATTAGATACAACCAAGAAAACAGAAACAAAAAACAGATAAGTTAAAAATTCTACAAGACTATTATCTTATCTCATTATTGAATCAATATTGCTCAAAAAATGGGATTGAAATGGATTAAAATAGATTTAAGATTAATAACTCTCAGATACATGTTGTAATCCTGGATTCAAAATTCTGCTTCAGAAAAGCCCACTGCGAAGGAAAACATGAGAAGAAATTAATACAGTATGTTACAGGAGCAAACATATTAAAATAGAAAGGTAGAAGTTGTTGTTATTATGCATTGGGTATAAAGTAGTATAAATATATATATTTATGATTTAGACTAAAGAAATCTAGATGAAAATACAGTAAGGTGTTAAAAGTGGTGGGATTATTGTGATTTTATTTTCTGATTCCAACCTTCCTCTTTAATAAATCCATTCTCCCAAATCCCTGACAGATGGTAACCCAAATTCTGCTTGGATATGTCCAGTAACAAAAATCTCTACCTGGCAAGGCTGGTATTGCACTCTTAAATGATGACAATTATAAGAAATGTGCTCCCCTATGACTTTCACCCATAGAGTATACTAAAACTGATTCTATCTCTAAAAATGTAACTGACTTGTAACTTGAGAAATGGTCATAAACTATGGCTCGAAGACAGAGGGAATGACAAAAAAAAGCGTAGTTGTATTTCATTTAAGCATGTTTCATGTTTACTTGGTTATCACTGTGCCCATCTTATTTGATTCAGTCTTCAATTTTTTGCATGGATGGTTTCTTTTTCTTTTAAGATTTTTTTATTTATTTGAGAGTGAGAAAATGAGAGAGCAAGCATGCATGAGCGAGTGGGGGAGGTGCTGAGGGAAAGGAAGAAGAGTTTTTTGGTTTTTTTTTTTTTAAGATTTTACTTATCTATTTGACACACACACATAGAGCCGAAGAGCACAAGCAGGTGGAACAGCAGAGGGAGAGGGAGAAGAAGGCTCCTGCTGAGAAGGCAGACCCTGGGATCATGACCAAAGCTGAAGGCAGTTAACCACTTAACCTACTGAGTCACTCAGGTGCCCCAGGAAGAACGAGGCTTAAGTAGACTCTGTACTGAGTGCAGAGCCAACACGAAGCTTGATCTCACAACCCTGAGATCGTAACCTGAGCCAAAATCAAGAGTCAGAGGCTTAACCGACTGTGCCACTCAAGCACCCCTGCATGGATGATTTCTTTACAACTACCCTTGGATTAAAAACATCAGCCCAACATATGTCTAGAGAGATATATTTATTTCCCAAAGACGTCCACATATATTGACCATCCACTCTTGAGTAAAAAGAAGTCCTCAACTTGTATTCATTTCTTCTTTTTCATGAACTCTCTTACTATGCCCTACACAGTAAGAGATGTACTATGCTGTTTCTTCTGTCTATATTTTTTCCTTTTCCTTCCTACCTAGCCATTTCACTTGAGCAATTCCTATGAACTCTTTAGGTCCTAAAATATACACCACTTCTTTTCTAATGATTGATTCTCCACCTCTCCTGCAGTCCTCTACCTCTGTGTGCCCTACATCTCCTACCATGTGATTAACTGGACACTTCTCCACTGATAAATGGTTCACTTCTCAAAGCACAATGGAGAATAAAAGATAAGGCAATCATGCAGAAAAAAAGTGTCAGCCTGGGAAGAAGGACCTCCAAATGAATCAGCTCCTTGTCTATGAATTCCCAACAGAGATGAAAAGTGATGCTCACTGTTTCTATTGTTCAAGTTATAAAACACTAGACTATGTATAAAACTAAATATCTAAAAAAACATCCAGGGGCACCTGAGTGGCTCCATCAGTTAAGCATCTGCCTTGACCTCAGATCATGATATCAGGGTCCTGGGATCAAGCCCTGTGTCAGGCTCCCTGCTCAGTGGGGAGTCTGCTTCTCCCTCTCCCTTTGCCCCTTCCCCAACTCGTGCTCTCTCTCAAATAAATTAAAAAAAAAAAAAACACAACAAATTCCATAACAAGGAGTTTATATAGAGTACATAACGTATCCACTCATCTCCATCCCACAACTCCTGACTATACTTAGGCTACCACTGTTTCACCTGTTTATTAAAACTAGTCTCTCTGCATCCAATCTCATTCCTTCTAACTTACGTTCTCTATGTTTTGCCAGAGAGAGCTTCTGAAAATGCAATTCTGATCTTGTCATTACCTTGCTTATAATTTTTTCAGTAGTGATCCATAGTCCTCAATATACAATTCAGACTTAGTGTACCATATAAGAACCTGCCTATTTTTCCAGCCTCATCTCCAGAAATGTCCAAGCTCAGAAGTTATTCTTCAGAACATTGAACTTATTTAATGTCCTGGATCTGCTAGGCTACCTAACAGCCAGACGTTTGCATAAGCTGTTTCTTCTGCCTATATTACTTTTCCTTTTCCCTCCTATTTAGCCATTTCCTTTTCATTTGAACAATTCCTATGAACTCTTCAGATCCTAAAATATATACCACTTCTTTTCTAATGATTGATTTTCCACCTCTACTTCAGTCCTCTACCCCTGTACACATAAAACCCTGAACGTGTCACTGTCCTGGTCATTATACTTACTATTATATCCTTAGCGCTAATGATGACTAGCACAGAATAGTAATTCAAAAACATTTGTTGAACACATGGATGGATGGATAAAGAACCTCCAAATACAACAAGTTTAAGGAGATAGTTGAAGATATCTGGGGAGAAGGGACTAATGTTCACATGGGCTCACTTGGTCATATGATAACAAAGTCATTACCCAGAAGGAAAAAAGACCACTTATGTATAACTCTGGAGCTAGAAACCATGGCTAATAGGTAGAAATTTAAGGAGAAGTATCTGACTTAACAAAAGACATAATTATCTGAAAATGACAGCTATCAAGATGTATATGTCTGCTATGAAACAAAAGGAATAGCTTGCCAGGCATCAGTATAGTCCAGCCATAAGATTAAAAAAAAATCATTTGTCAGAGGGTCATTGTAGATATCAATGTAGATATCAATGTAGATATCAATGATGCAGAGAAGACAGAAATATCAGATGAAGACTTTAAAAAGATAGCTCATTATAATTATAGTTAGAGTGAGGAATCACTACTACTATACTACTACTATTACTACTACTACTATTGCTGGCAGCACCACTCAGTATTAAGGGCCTAATATGTGCAAAACACACTGTTTTATATAAATTACTTATAATCTTCACAATAACTTTAAAGTATAATGTTATTCTCATTTTTTCAAAATTAGGAAAGTGAGAATTTGTTACTTATTTAAAGAATACAGTTAAATGACAAGTAGTATTCAAACCCAGGGCTACCTATTTCCAGGGCCATCATAACTACAACCTAAGACTACAACTCAGAGACTAGAATGCCCAATACTGGGGTTTAGAATGAGAATAGTTGCCATCTGCTGCCTCTGTCTGCCCAAATTCCATTTCTTTAACTTCTGGTTAAACCTAAACCTCTTCTTTGAGGAACAAATCCTCTCCCCACTGTATCCATGTAATTTGGATAATATTGACTTTCCACTCTTGAGATGAGATATACCTGGCTAGATTATTTCATTCTGTTGGTTTATAGATGGTCATGTGACTGCAGCTAAATCAGTGAGACTCAATCCATGATTTCTGTTTCAGCAATTTGAAAAAAGAAGCTATTTGCCTTTGTGTCATGGAATTTTGATGGTCACCATTTGGAAAGCACTTGCCTGGGAATAAAGAAAAGTACAACCAAGAGATGGGAAAAGGTTACTTCCTGACCATATTATATGAGCATCTAGACTCAGCCATGCCTAAATTAGAACAATCCCTCATCATTGTAATTATGGAGATAATGCATTTCCTCTTTGTTTAAGCCTGTTTGTGCCTTGTCTCTTTCATTGGCCATTTAAGTGAACCATACCTAATATATGGTACACCTACTTATGGGTAGGGTAATTGCAGACAAATGGGTTCACACTGAACTTTGAAAAATAAGTAGAATTTGAAAAAAAAAAAAAAAAGGAAAGGTCTTCCTCTTTAGTTACACAAATAATTATTAAATGGCCACCCTGTACCAGACCACCTGCTTAGAAACAGGCATTACAAAAACTAATAAGGCAGTTCTTGTTCTCAAGGTTCTCATAGTTTGGTCTGTACATTTCATCTACCACAACTAAATAATCTCCAGAACTAAATATATTGTCCATTGACTCTAACCTCCAGTAAAATGCAGACATGAAGACACTTTGTCAACAATGATGGATTACATCATAATCTCCTTCACATATCACTGAAAGATTCTGATCCATCTCTGATTTGTTCCAGCCTGGCTTATGTGGGCACACCATGATATCTCAGGCTGAGCACACAACAGGTTAGGCTGGAAGAATGGTGCATCAATTTTAAGTGCATTGGTTCATGACATGTTAAGTCAGCTGTACTACATATAAATTTATATATTAACTTGGTGGCTTTCTTTATGCCACCCTGAAAAAGACTGATGTGCTTTTTTCCTCCCATGCAGTCCTATCTTTCTAAGTCTCCTCCTCCGTAGCTGGAGATAATAAATATTCAATTCAGAAAGGCATCAGCTCAACACTAGCCATCTATTGCTTTCCAGATGCTGGAAAGGTCACTGTGATGAGCTGTCTCATATAGAAAATTTTGGACATCATGGAACATAACCCGTGTACTGTAGCTTTTCTATATACTTTGGTTACCAAGAGACAAGGAATATTTACCAAATTTACCAAGAAGAAAGAATAAATTTAATTTTTGATTCAACAACGAGATGGGATAGTCCCTAAGCAAAATTCAAGATTATAAGTACCTCATTCTATAGTTGTCCTCATGCTGTCTAAAAGCCAGGGACTGAGATTTTTTCCAGGTCTGTCTGACTCATTAACAACACAGATTTGGAAAATGTTCCTCCTCCAATTTTCCTGGTGAAAACCATTACCCCTTTGTCCGTGGTTTTCTTCTAAGTAACAAGGTAATCTGAAAAATTAATTCAAGGTTTGATGTTTTTAGCTTATTATAGAAAAATAATGTTGATTTCCCAGATAAGTAATCACAGAGCTCTCCCATATGTTTTTCCCCAAAAGTGGTAGATAATGATAAAAATTGGACTTAGGCTGGTAATGTGAGAGATCTGGGGAGTCTCAGTAAAAAAAAAAAAAAAAAAAAAAAAAAAAAAGCCTATGCATGTGAAATTGTAAATGCATTACTATTTGGGTTGAAAGCCATTGGACTTGAATTTTTGAATCTGGATTTAAAGAGGAAAAATTCCAAATAAATTTTTGGCTTAAGGGAACAAGGAGAAAGATTTGGAAAAGATCTTAAATGTAAGGAAAATGCTTCTGTCCGCTGACTATAGATCACGGTTGAAAGCTCTATAGCAAGAGATACAGCACATCCATGCGTTTGAAACTGAGGCCTGGCTCTGCTCCTTCTCAGCTGTGTGAATGTGGCTGGTCATTTATGCTTTTGTCAGTTTCCTTACCTGTAAGATGAATGCCCAATTCAGAGTTGCCAGAAAGGTTAAACCAGATAACATGTAAAAAAACATATAAACTAGTGCCTGCTCTATAGTAAGCACTGAACAAATGGTAGCTAGAGTGATGGGAATTACAAATAAGTGAAGAGAATTCCTCACGGCTTTGCTCCTAATTAGATTCCTATGTTTTGTTGTTTTTATTACCTTAAATTTGAAAGGAAAGTTTGACCACACCTAACCCTGTAAAACTATTGGCTGAAACCAGATGATCTAGTGGCATGGGATAAAAAAAAAATCCTTATGAACTAGAAGAAAAAAACATGTAAAAACACAAAGAAAAAAAAGAACTAGAAGAGTACAGAGTAGGCCCACTTCCATTAAAATGCATATGAATATTTTCCATGTACCTTCATGCACAAGAATAATTGGATAGTTATTTCCATGGCTTTTTCTATTAATATAAATAATGGTTCAAGGGTCAATATGGTTTGGATGAAAAGTGGAGAGGCTTGAGAGAGTGAAACAGAAAAACCTGACTTGGCACAGATGGTTTAGATTTTTCTTCCAGTTTTGGTATTTCACTTTTTTCGGAAGACTTTAAGACTTTAAGATTCCAATAGTCTCAAGATACCCTTCAAGCTACATGCTGATGTGGATACTGAGGTTCAGTCATAGGACAAGATTTCAGGCTCAGGGAGCTTTGTTTCTCAGCCTCTCTTGAGGAAGGATGTACTCCTTCTCTTATTCTGGTCTTTATTCTTCTTTACCTAGGGCTCATTATCTCACTTTATGCAGTTTTGGTGAGAAATGACTGTATAAATATGGTTTTATGGCTAGAGAAATACTTATGAAACCCTTAGGGTGGGGAAAAAAGTTATTGCCTTTTACTATTTTATGATTATTGGCTTTTGATTACAGAATGTTTTAAGGAAATCTCTGTTGTTAAAATAGCTGATTTTTTTCACATTATAGTTATCTTTTTATTATCCTCAAGTGATGAAATTAATTCCTCTTCTAAATTCTTGTCTAATCCATTCGATATGCATAGCGTGAAAAAAGCTTTTCTATGGCCTAAGGCAAAACGTGCTTACCTGTTGCTTTGTTACAAATTTTGTGTGGTATCTCTTCAGAAGAAAATATTTACAAAAGGTATAGATTGATATCATAGCTGTACAGTAAGCCATAGATATTATTCCCAGCTCGGAAACAGCACTTAGCAAACTCATGAATCAGAAATCTGTTCATGGTTGTGTTGCAAAGGATAATTATGTTTTACATTTTGTTAAGTGCCTATACTTCGATTATGTGTCAAGAGGTTAACGTATGATTAGAGAGCAGAAATGCCTTGTAAATAAATGCAAGACATACTGAAATTCAAGCTGATCATCACTTGGTAGTTGGAATCCTGGACTTTAATGAACCAGCCACCATTCTTCAAATGAACATATAATTGGTGTTGAAGGTAGATGGCAGCTGAATAACAAAGCTGTAAATAGACTTTTTTTTTTAAGATTTTATTTATTTATTTGACAGAGAGAGAGATGACAAGTAGGCAAAGAAACAGGCAGAGAGAGAGGGGGAAGCAGGCTCCCTGCTGAGCAGAGAGCCAGATGCAGGGCTCAATCCCAGGACCCTGAGACCATGACCTGAGCCGAAGGCAGAGGCTTAAACCCACTGAGCCACCCAGGTGCCCCTGTAAATAGACTTTCTAATCTGTTTCTTCCCTGCAGAAATGATCAGCCTAGTTTGTAGTAAACTGTGTCTCAGAATATTAATATAGGAGAAGATAGAATGACCCTCAAAATTATGTACAAATATTTTTTAGAAACCCATGAAAAAGACAACATAAATGAGGCAGAATAACATAGTTAACACTTACGAAGCACATATTCCGGGTCAGCCAATTTGCATAATTTTCTCAGTTAATTAAACAACAACCCAATGAGGTAGGTATTATCCAACCCCTCCTTCTTTCTTTTGTATGAGGGGCAGGGTAAGTAAATATGTCAAGTTCACAGGGATAGTAAATAAGGGAACCTGAACTCAAATCCAGGCAGTTTGACTACTGAGCTGAAGTTTTCACCAATACAGCACCTTAGTGAAATTGCTGACAGAAACTACACTGAGAAAAATGTATCAGGCTATATGATTGGGAAATACTGAAGTCGCCACACAATTTTTTTTCTCCATACCAAGTTAGACAAGCTGTACTGAAGGATTTATGTTATCAAGGAGCAGTCTTTTGAAAAGCAAATAATAATAATATGATACTATCCCAAAATGTTTCACCTTAAGCTTATTAAAAGCTCTTTACTTGATGACTACAAGACTGCAAGCACCTTTTCTTTGACATTGAACTGTTTTTATAGATTTAAATTCTAAACTCACCAAATATTTCCCTAGAGCATTCTATGGGTCTCAAATTATGGATCATGGGGCAATGGATAAGAACATGTCTTTGTAGGAGGCCAGAAAATCCAATGTTTGTGCTTTAAGCATGGAAGGTGATTGCTAGACTTCAGGAGAAAAAAAAAAAGAAAGAAATTCACCCCACAAATAAAAGCTTTCAGTGGTTTTGGGAGAAGGGATACAATTGTCTAAGCTGAAATGTGTTCTCTTGTGTAACCATTTAGGCCACTTACCTAGGCTTACTTTCTCTGGCTAGGAGTCTTTCAATTTCACAAATACATTTTCTGAGATTGTCTTGGATTTTATATGCCATGGATGAAAGCAATTTTAAAAAATATAAACATTAGGTGTATTCAGTACTAAGCTTAGCATTTTGGGAGATAGAATAAACACGGATCTTCAAAACAAAAAGTCTGGAGAAATCATCTGTGGAAATATTTTGGTATAGTGGTTGAGAATTCTGGTTTAGAGACAGACAAACATGGCTCACAAAAGTTGCTTACAGTTTATTAATAATGTGAACTTTGGTAAGTTATACAGGTATCTCCTAAACCCTTTCAATGGATTATAAAATGGGGATGATTAATTCTACCTGGTAGAACCACTGTGAGACTTAATTGACATATTATTTATTAAGATTTCAAGATATTACTCAGCACACAGTAAGTGTTCAGTAAGCACCTAGAATTTATTACTGTTTGCCTAATCCCCAAGCTCTGGGCTGTTAAAAATTATCTCTGTTTTACAGAAGAGCCAAAATGAGTCTAGAACTAATGAGTAACGTGATGCAGATACCATGGCCTTATACTGAATTTGTCACATAATAAGTTCACAATCAATTTTGATAAATAGCTAATAGAACCTAAAGCACATATCTGCCTCCTGTTATATTACTTTCTTTAAAGTATTCTCATACTATGCTTCTAAAGGCAAGAGAAATCATCCTTTCTCACGTTTATGGTTCCTAAGTTATTTATTTTTAATTTATTTATTTTAGAGAGAGATTAATGGAGAGAGAGCATTTGGGGGGGGAGGGGCAGAGGGAGAGGGAAATCGAGACTCTGCAAGGAGACACTCTGCCTGAGCACAAAGGCCAGATGTGGGGCTCAATCCCAGGACCATGAGATCATGACCTGAGCTGAAATCAACAGTCGGCCACTCTGGACTGAGCCACCCAGGCATCCTGGTTCCTAAGTTATTTCTAAAAAAATCATTTTTTCTAGGTCTGTCTCCAAATAGCAGTGAGAATGACTGATTCAGAACTTTTTCCCCCCATAAGCTAGAATTTCATTGCAGCTTTGAGAGAGTTTTTAATGGTATCACAAACCAGGAACTCCTTCCCCATTTGTAAACCTTTTTTCAAAAAAGAGAAATCTTTTATTGGGGTAAAGCCAGTCCTGCAAAATGAAAGTAATACTTACCAAAATTACCCATGAAAACAAAATCGATTTTTAAAAAGATAAAACTGCTGGCCTTAAATTCACAGAAAAAGGTCAGGAAAATAATAATGTAGTAGTAGAAGTAGTAGTAGTAGTAAGGAAAAGGAGGAGAAAAAAAGTTTCCCAAGTATGAGTATCCCAGCAAATTATTTACAAGTGGAAAAGTGTTACTATGCATAATAAGAATGAAAATTGAATAATAGTTGGAAGACTAAAATTCTTTTCCATGAAATTTAAGTCATGACTTGTCATTAATTAGTTCCTTTAAAAATGAATGATTTTATTTACAAATCATGTCCTCAGTGCAAAACTTCTTGGATGCAAACGTAATTCACAGGAACTATGTGAATGAGACTACTGAAGTAATTAAGTAAAAGCAATTATTCCTATGATCTTCTGATAAGATTAGTTCTGGTTCCAGATAAGAAGAAAGACATCTGAAGGTATCATTTGGAATCTTTCCTAAGGGTCCATCAATACTGCAGTGATTGTCCTATTCATTTGGAAAGATATTTGCCCAAGGGTGTAGAGGCGACTCTTCAAAATCAAGGAGACTGATTAGTCTTCCAGAAGCTCATTTTATTTATTTTTTTCCAATTAATTAATTTTATTTTTTCAGTGTTCCCAGATTCATTGTTCATGTACCACATCCAGTGCTCATTTTAAAAGTAAAAGATGTTTGCCTAGAAAATTCTCAACTTGACGAATCTATTCCATATATTACTGAAGATTAAGTCTTTTTTTAATTTATTTTTTGTTTAAATTCATCCTTTTTTATTTTTCCCTCCCTTCCCCTATGATCCTCTGTTTTGTTTCTTAAATTCCACATATGAGTGAGAGTAAGTCTTAGAGCAAACTAGGTAAATTGACATTCTGATTGCATACACACTTCATTCTTCCTATAATAGAGCAGGTATTTTATCTTTTTGTATATGTTCAGCATCATCAACAGAGCCAGGAGTATCAAAAAGCAGTGACATATCAAGTTTTGATGATGTAATAGCATCATGTGAAAATGCAATAAAGAAAGCGGTATGTTAGGGAGGGTGACTCCCTGTAACTTAGATGCAAAAATAGATTAAACTAAATTTATGTTCCCAATAGAATAAAGTGTATCTGATTATAGGCCCATATTTCAATCTTGCTTATTAACAACCTATGTCTTCACTACAAAACCTCAGAAAATACAAGTTACTAGTATTTTATAACTTTAAAAAATAGAAACTTGATTATTCTTAATCTTAATATCAGGTAGCTAGACTAAAAAAATAACTTTCATCATACCTATAATCCAGACAAAGGGTCTTAATTTATAAATTAAAAACATTAGAGTCCAGGTGCTATCATCAGATGTTACTGTTAACATTTCTCTCTTCCTCTCTATAACCAATCTTGTTGATTCTATCTTGTAAATGTTTACAGAATCTTGTCCCCTCTCTCCATTCCAGTCTCTATCCCTAAATGCCCACTCCTTGGATTAATGCAAGGAGCAACTAACATGTATTCCGGCTACTTATGCCATTTCCCTGCAATTCATGCCTGTTCCATATAGCTACCAGGATCTACAATTTTGCACTTACTTCTTTTCTTTTTCCTTTTTTAGAGTTTGTTCATTTTTTAAATTAAAAAGTAACAAACACTTGTAATACATTCAAACAAAATATAAAATGTGAAAAGTAAATGTTCTTTCTTCATCATTTTACACCCACATCCTAAAAGTAGCCACTGCAAACAGCTTGGTATAGGTCTAACGAGTTCACACTAGACATGTTTATCTCTAACAGGCATTGGCACTTCATGATACATCCCAGACATTTTTCAAATAAGTATAAATGAACTTACTTTAACATTTTTATTACTACCTGGTGCTTTATTGTATGGGTTTACAAAAATTGATACATTCATTTCCTCATTCAGATACCTTTATGTTGCTTTCAATGTTTTTTCTATTACAAAAAGTCCTGAAACAAATATGACTGCAAACAATTATTTTTGAACTAATGAAAACATTCCTCAATTATAGATTCTTAAAAGAAAGTTAGCTGAATCAAGTAACATATACCAAGTAAAAGAAAGCTGCTTCAAGCTGCATTTTTAATTTTGATAGATATCGTCAAATAGCCAGCAATAATGTATTAAGTAGTTGAGAATACTAATGGTAGTTTAGCATCTTTCAAAAATAAGGTGGTATCTCTTTATTACTTTATCATTTCTTTAACTACTACTGAGGCTGGGGAATAGTTTACATATTAATCTGTCATTAATGTCTCTTCTCATTTTTCTATTTGTTGTTTCTTATTGATAAAAATGAGATGCTTACATATTATAGATAATAACACTTTGTTCTAAGTGGTTTTCCCTTTCTTGATTCTAGAAAAGAAGTAGAGAAAAAAAAATCCTATATTATTAATGCCATGTTTTATCATATAGCCATTAATCATTTTAGGTATTTCACCCTTTTCCCACTGATTTAAAATGTCACCTTTTCATATAATAACTTCCATGGATATATTTAATCCACAAATTTTCTCTTTGAGATGAAAGACTCCATTCTCTCTTTAAAAAAAATTGAGATTTTGATGAAAATTCTATTGTATTTTCAGATCAATTTCAGAGAATTGAGGTTTTTATAACACTGAATATGTGTGTTTACAAAATTATTCAAATTCAGGTTTATTCTTCCTTCTATAAATAACTATGCATATTTCAAGGTATGTTTCCAACACATTTTAATGGATGATTGCTGAAAGAAAGGAAAATCACCAGTTTTTGTATATTTATATGGTATCTGACCATCTTAGCATCCAATGATAATATGTTAATATAGTGCATTACACCAATATATTTGTTAATGTTGAAGGACTCTTATGTTATAAAATACTACTTGATATGGTATATACTTCTCTAAACACACATCTATAGTCACAATAAGTAATGCTCTCTAATAAGATCTCAAACTCAGATGCCCTTAAAAGCCCAGCAGGTGGTGTAAACTAATAAAGAATTAGACTGTTAATAAACTAAAAATAGATGTGTGGTGCTTAAAAAAACACACGCTTATTATATATCTTTCAAATTTAAAAAATGAATTAATAAATAAGTGATAACAATATCTCTTGGTATGTGTTATTTTGGGCAAAAGTTATCTGTTCTCTTTTTTCCATTCATTCAGTAATCATATATTGACCACTGGTTTATTATGTGTATAAAACATCATTTTAGGTACTATGGTGGTGACCAAATTAAATAAAACACGATCTCTTCCCTCTAGAAGCTTATAATCTAATCATAAACACACAATAAAAAATTATATAAATCACCAGATTGTTACAAGCTCTGCTAAGACTGTCTGCACTTGATGATAAAAAAGAGAATTTAAGAATTACCTACTGGATTATGTAATAGATGAGGAGAGATTGTGAGAATTGACTTAATTTCACCTCTTCTCCCCTAGTTCCAATATGGAATGCAAATTATGGTATCTTACATATATTATCTAAATTAACTGATCCATCACTGGACATAAAAATTCACCTTAACAATTGAAAAACAGTGGGGATATATTTATTCATATGCATGCCTGTTTGTGCATGTATGTGTTTGTGTGTATGTGTGTCTAAGTGTGTATACAGGATGACTGAAGACTGAAAGCATTTTCCAGTATCTCCTGAAATATAAAGAGTAAGTTTACTTTTCTATGCGGAGTAGCATTAAATGTAAAGTCAAACTTTGCACCTCATAATCTACTTAGTATTTCTTCAGATAATCTGTAATGTCCAGAGTTACTGGAATATTGTGTATTTTCAAATCTGAAGTGGCCCTTGGTGTCTTGGTTTCTTCTAAAATCCTAAAGAAAAATTCAAATCAGTAAACAAACATCTCACAGGTATTTATCATAATGCTTCCTCAAGACAGAGTATTTTTCATTACTCAGCAACTCTCTATGTATCTGAGTAGTAGAAATTTAGAGAACTAGTCTATACAAAGTCCTTATCGTAGATTCTAGCTTCCTAACTCCATCATTCCCTGTACTTTGACCTTTACAATTTTAACTGGCTTACAAAATATACTATGTTTAAAGTGGTTGCTGTTGTTATTACTGCTGTTGTTTTTTTACAGTTAAAGCCAAATATCACATATTAAGTCATTAATATCCAGCTACTCCTAAATAATCCTCATGTTTTGAATTCTTTAAAATTGAATTCACAAGTATTACTCTGTTTTGTGTGATTAAATGTTAGATTGATTAAACACTGTTATCACAGGAAAATTTTCTTGAATAAACTCTTACTTATATGCTCCTGAGAGTTATCTATTACAAATGATATGGATAATGAATCATTATCCATAATAAAATACTATTGGATAAGGGCAAACTGATTTATATAGAATAATTTAAAGCAAGTAAGTAGTTTAAGACCATCAGACTTTTTTTCCTTTAGAGTTTCTGTTTCATTCATTTCAAGGAATTTTTTCAGTCTATTCTCCTGTAGAAAAATCTGAAGATGGTTTCCCTGAATCACCCTGAATTTCCACTCTATCAAGGTACCCTTGAGAAATTAAATGTCGACATCTCAAAATAGTGGATTCTATCCTTCAGAGGCTGAATGGTATTCAAGGCTCAATGATTAAAATTGTGGCCATAAATGGAAAATTCCTCTGCTATTATTAGTGGGGTTTCAACTATGCTATTAGCTGAACCAGAAATAAAGTTAGGGATACACTCCACAAGGAACTATGCCACTCTAAAACAGAGGACAGAGTGAGAACCTCCTCATGAGTAGGGAGCACACGAGAAAAGGATTTCATAGTTCTATCCCCTATGTCTTCTGCAATAAGTTGGAAAATTAAATTGAAGCAGATAAGTTGTGTGTGTCTTTGATCCACTACTATAAATCTTCACATTAGACTTTCTGTAACCAAATAGTTCTTCACATTTCCATTCCTAACTGAATACTGTAAAGGTTGCTACAGTCCACACTGGAAAGCAGTGGTGATAAGGAGGACTATTAGCAATGATGGCAAACACATACCACTCTTCCCTTTCCCTTTCCAAGACTGATAGGCCTTTGACAACATGCCACTAAACTACCCTTAGTAAGGCAATGTGGGCACAACAGAAAGATTCAGAGAAACCTAGTAATGATTCCTGATTCTATCCCTTACTAGCTATGTAATTTGACATTGGACAAGTTATGTAACCTCTCTAATTCTTTCTTCCACCCTGCAAAATAGTGACTGTAATACCTCTAGTAGAGGATTTATGGAAGGATCAAATAAATTAATTATCCAATATTCCCAAACAAGTATAAAGTACATAGTTAATTGATCATTACATATTAATTTTTCAATTTATTTTGTATCCAGATAAGATTATTTTCCTCAAACTGGAAAGAGATTGTTTTTCTTATAAAAATAATCTATAGATTGTAGAAAAACTAGAAGATACAATAAGGAATAAAGGAGAAAATAATCAAGTATAACCCACCACTTAGAAATAGCCACTGTTAAAACATTGTCATGTAAACTTCCAGAAAACAAATAAAAATATAAATTTTATGACCATATTATATATGCTATTTTGTTACTCGCTTTTAAATATATATATTTATATATTAATATTATTTGTTATTATTATTAACTTTATATTAATATATATATATCTTTGATATCTTCTACATCATCACTTCAATGTCTACAGAGGAATCTCCTCAGTTTTAGATACCACTAATACTCTCTTATTGATTAATATGAGTTTTTAATCCGTAAATTTTTTCTACTAAAATTGATAAATTGGTAAGGAGTATTCTTAAATATTTCATTTTTATACACTTGGCAAAATATCTTCTTAGGGAATAGTTCATATGTATTATTATTGTTATTATTTGATATAACTAGTACATTATAAATGCTGAATTCTCTGTAAGATTCATGCCTTCTCAGGTACCTTGAGGCCCTTTTTTCCTTCAAAAAGTAAATAACCCAAAAATGTCCAACATTTGAGGGGACATATCCTCAAGATAGAAGTTATTAATCTTATATATGAAGTGCTTAGGAACTGAGCTCAAAGTTATTGAAACTTTCAAAATGAGTTCTAATTCAATGAGCCTCTGTATTATGCTTTAGATTAAAAAGATTGTTTCAAGCTCGAAAATGATTTTCAATATGATTACTTCTTTAAAAACAGAAGGCAGCAGAGAATCTTAGCAATAATTCACTTAGCATCTGGCAAACCACTCCCAATCCTTGATCTTTGAGTCTTGCTAGAGGACTAAGCCTGAAGGACACAGCCCCAGGTGAGGTGATGGTCATTAGCATCGCCCAGGTAGAAAGCATCACTGAGTCCTGAGGCATTAAGATTGCTGAAGTGTTATATCTAATAGGCAGAATCTAATCTGAACTCAGCAGGACATAATCATGTGATCTTATGGGAACTCAAGTTTAAATGCCTTCTTCTTTTTTGAACAATAACTAGAATTTCCCAGTGAGCGTGGGTGGAAGACAGCCAGTCTGTGATGGGGAAGAGGACCTGTGAAGCCTGCAATATGCAATGCGATAATCACGATAATCATACCAACAGGGCATTCGCTACAAAACCTCTTTGTTCCCTGACAGTTCAATGTCTTCTACACATCACATAAGCTGACTTTTGTTACTACCTTTCAAGTTACTTGACAAAGACCACGCATTTTATTCACCCTCCAGCTGGGCTGCTCGCCTGTTCTCACGCTGAGCCTGAATCAGGAAGCCTCTAATGTTTCTGCCTCTGTCTTGGAGTGCAGCTACCCCCTGCCTATATCACTTTGGGAGAAAATTTCCTTTACTTGGGTCTCTTAGTCAAACTCAAAATTATTTAAATATTTCTTGACTGTTTGCAATTTGAAATACTGGGATGTTTATTTTGGGGATGTGTAGACATGTTTCTTAGAGAAACATTTGGAAATAATAATCAACTTTTGGAAATAAAGAGGGTAAACATAGCTTCACCCCTAATTTTCTTTGAAAAGCTACTGGAAAGTAGTGCAGTCATGAAAATACTACTTTATTGCATATGGGAAATACTAATTTAACTATGAAATTTAGAATGCTGTGCATGGATATTTGAGCATGTTTTCACCATGAGTCAGACCCAAAGGATACAAATATAGAAGAAGTCTGACTGAAATGGATGCCTTAAAATACATCATAATTGATCCTCTTAAGTATTCACATAGCAAAGAATGTGCATTACATAAGCATGTTAAGTTAACTCTCCTTGGTATCAGGGACTCTCCTTAGTATCTTTGAGGAATCACTGTTCTTCCTTTCATAAAGAGTTAGGACAAAGTAAAATTATTTAGTTTTACATCGTTTCTCTTAACCATATTTAAATAGCACAAATGCCATTGAATTTTAAAAAATAAATTAAGAACCAAAAATACCACGTTTCTGTATTTTTATTCACTCTGATACTCTGGAGCTACAGTAACCTTAAATTCTGGTTAAAAAAAACTATTAAATTCCATTCACCAAATCAAGGACAGTAATCTATTAGATTCTTCTTGCAGTTACTCTTTTTCAAAGTTTGTGCATTAATCTTTCTCCAATAATACCCTATCAATCACTATATTTCAAAAATAACTCTACTATTATTAAAAAATATTCAAATTATTCAAAAATGATATTTAAAAATAATTTCAAAAATAAGGAGTAAGTACCAGTTCTCTTGAGAGAGAAAGCATGCATCACTTCCTCAGGCCTGCATTACCAGCAATAAAAGGCCAAATATGAGGAGAACAGAATTTCATATTAAAATATTTTTAAAAGTATTTTTTTTCTTACTGAAATTGAATTATGTTAGGAGCCTACAAAGCATGCAGCATTTTTTCATCTGTAAAATAAGGGGAATAAACTAGTTAATTTTCTATGGGCCCTTATAAGCATTGAAACTTCATGGCCTTCCTTCCAAATATTTAAGAGTCCATGATTTCACTGAGTAGTTGAAATTAGTAAAATACACAGAATGCAACTATCTCTAAATAATGAAATTATCAGCCCCTTTTCAGGCATTGCCAATGCCATGTCTTTTAATGACTGCGTAACATTTTGAAAACAATCAACTAGGTAAATATTAAATATAATAAAAATATTTTTTTTACTAATATGAGAACCATCTGGGGAATATTTTCAATCTATTTATCACAATGACCACTAGATATGTGGGATAAAAAAGAAGCATGAACAGGCCAAGAATTTTATCTGCCTTCTGGGGTGGGAGAGAGGGAAGGAACACAAACCCCGACAAACATGAAAGCTCACTAATTGCTTTGCTTATCTCTTAAATATTTTTTAATAAAGTACTATATCCTGTAGGTCTTCATACTCCATGATGAGGAAAATTGATTTCATGGTTCAAATCCTAAGCCTACTAGCTAGGACTGCAATGAAAAGAAAAAAGTGGTTCCAAACAATATCACAAGGCAAGTGGTGCAAATCCACAAATGGAAAGCCTTGGGAATCCTGTGGATGCAAAATGGCATAGTTTTAAAAATTGAAATATATAGGTTCTCCTAGCGTTCATTTTCTAAGATGCGTTTTATCACTCGCAGGATAATACTGCTGAGTCTGCTGCAGACACAAGCACTGGAGAGATCTGGGACTGAATATCCAGGCTACTACTTGCTGCCTGTCTTTAAGTAAACTAAGTATCTTTCTGGAACTGAGTTTCTGCTTTCTGTATGTTTGGTTGGTTGTTTCTTTTTTATTCCCCCCTTCCATCTATGAAACAAAGGGGCCGGAATAAATGACCTTGAAGTCAGTGTGAAGTAATGGAAAGAATATGGGTGTAGGGATCTAGCAAATGGGGTTCCATTTGTAAAATGGATATACTAGGATTGTTGTGGGGATTAATTGGTAAATGTATATAAAGTTACTATAATTGGGGGTAATCCTTACTTGGCAATTGGTGAATGGACTCTGCTTTGCTTGTTTTTTGTTGCTATTGTTGTTGTCCTTGATTCATTTTCCCTTCCCTTCTCTTACTTTATAACCCTTTTTGAATGATATCAAACTATTAGCATAGATCTCCCTGAAGCCTTCAATAATTATAGACTCAAATTGTGAAAGTAAAAATCCATTTAATTCAAAGGAAATTACTCATCAGTGATTTCTACTTCAGGCTTTGTCATTTAAAAATGTTTCCAAACATACCAGGCAAGGTAATATAATTTCTCCAAATCTTTTAATCTCAAATTATTATTTTTAGTCAAATTTTTCCTGATACATGTATTTTAAAATGGGCATGTGTCATCCAGTACATGGAATGTTTTAAATAATAAATGAATTTTCAGTGCTAGTGAAACCCCTTAAAAGCTCTTGAATAAGTGAACCTGTGGAAAAAATATACATTGAAAGCTCATTGACAAAATTACAAAACTGTCTTGAAATCAAGAAGGAAACACAAAATCTACGCATGTGTATGAGATTTACTCTCCAAAAGAAATCTAAGCCTCTTTTAAAAAACCTTTTTTGTGCCAAGTCTTTGTCACACAAAAAAAAAAGGAAAAGAAAAAGAAAAAAAGTGCTGTGAGTAGTATTCAAAGAATGAGAAAATAATGTGCCTTTAGCAAGGTGGAATTAATTACCTTTCAACCACAGATCTTTAAACAGACAGGTTTTTCCACTACCCATTTTAAATCACAGTAGCATTTTGAGTGCTTTATTTTAGAAAATGTTTAACTATTCCACTTTCCCTTTTGACAATTTAAAAGATACTGACCTAATTATGCTTTTATTTTTCAATGTTAATAGCTCAGTTTTAGAGATATACCAACTGAAGTATTCAGTGTTAAATTACTGCTATACTTTTTCAGTATTACACCAATATCTAGTGTATTTTCCAAGAATAATCTAGTATATATATTTTATATTGATCCTGATTTTCTTGTGGGTGTTCTGTGCACAAATCTGTATTCAAATCTGGATACTTATCTATCTCTTCCTCTCTACAACTAAAAAAAATGCTGGAGTGGGGCTCCTGGGTGGCTCAGTGGGTTAAGTGTCTGACTTGTAGTTTGGGCTTAGGTCCTGATCTCATCAGTCTCGAGATCCATCCCCACATCTGGCTCTGTGCTCAGCAGGAGTCTCTTTAGATATTCTCTCTCTCTCTGCCCCTCCCCCGTTTGTGCTCAAGCTTTCTCTCAAATAAATAAATAACTCTTTAAAAAAGAAAGAAGAAGAAAGCTGGGATGACATGTTAAATAATTATTATATATAAAATACCTTAATTAAATATATTATTGTTAAACTTATTTTATATGCATGCATAAAATGCATCTATAATATATAATAAATGATAAATGATTATATATAAATTACAATTATTCATAGTTATTCTATATTTATATTTTATATTATTTTATTCTTATACATAAACATGTCTGCATACTTAATATAAAATATCTCATATTTTATATATATAATGTGTAATTATTTATTTATATTTCCATTGTGTTATGGAAACCTCAGTATAGTTTCATTATATTGATGGTAAAAATATGATCTAAATTAGAATATAAAACAGAGTAAAAAATAAAGTATTTTGAGATAATAAACTTCACTACACTATAGATATACATATATCCCACTGCAAATGATGATAAACAAAAGTATTCAGATTGTTTAAAATATCAGTATTTTCATTATTTAATAAAGTCACTATGAAAGAGACAAAGTTATTTATTAGAATATTTATTAGAATAGACATGAAATGCATACATGTATATCCAAATGAATGAACTGAATGATCTACAAATCAAAAACTATCTTGGTAAGCAACATAAGATTAAACCTATTTCTACCTTTTGGTTCTGACTATGAAGACTGATAGATATTAGACTTACATTTCCATAACTCATGTCCCTCCTTCCTTTAGTGCTTGCTGTAAATAATTGTAAAACCAGATAAAATATATACATCAACCATGTTGACTATGTTCAAATACTGAACAAAATAAAGCAGAGGGCTGTGACCCTTGGAAGAAAGGAAACAGGTGGTGAGGTTCACAAGCCCACAACCTCCTGCCTGGAAGCACTGTTCAAAGCACAGCAGAAGGAAGTACATCTTATACAGGGAGCAATAGTCTGGTAAGTAGAAGAAATGGGTATCAAGATTTGGGGCTGGTAAAGGAACTGGAATTTGTGGGGCAAGGTACTAAGCAGAGTACTGGAGAGAGGAGAGTTACATAGTGAAGAAACTCCAGCAATCTTCACAGGAGTTTTCCAGTGAGAGTTGGCCAAATGCTAAGCAATGCAAGAATAGGGCAAAACTCTGTAAGGCCCTGAAGAAAATAATTTATGGGGATCTGTGAGCAAGTAATCTGGAAATTTTATAGATCATACAGTGATTGCAGACACTGGACTTCCAACAAGCCAGAGAACAAAGACTTCAGAGAGATACTCTAGTCATTCAGTTGAGACTCAAAAAGACCATTTCTTAGGAGTCAGGCTACTGTAGCAAGAAAAAAAAAAAGCCTAAATCAAGACTTTTTTTAAAAGATTTTATTTATTTATTTGAGACAGAGCATGAGCGGGGCAGGGGGGATAGGGGGGTGGAGGTAGAGGGAGAGAAAGAAGCAGGCTGTCCTCTAAGAAGTGAGCTTGATGCGTGGCTCCATCCCAGGACTCCAAGATCATGACCTGAGCTGAATGCAGACACAACTGACTGAGCAATTCAGGCAACCCCTAAAAGCAGGTCTTAACAAGATCAAACTAACCCACTAGTAAAGTAACTACCTATCACAACACTCAACAAATTTTAAATAAAGGAAACAACAAACTATTGATAATGTGGCATTAAAAAAGTTCACCATACATTCAAAAATTACTAGACTAAAAGAAAAATGAAAATGTGACTAATAAACAAGAAAGAAAATAGTCAATAAAAGAAGAACAAGGGTTGTTTTTATTTGTTGCTGTTTGTTTGTTTGGGGGGAGTATTTTGGCTTTCTTAGATAGGGACCTTAAAAAAACTTTTATAAATATTTTCATGGATTCAAAGGAAAAGCTGTGTACAATAAGGAAACATAGAAAATCTCAGCAGAGGTATAGAAACTATTTTTTTTTAAATCAAAGATCCTAAAATTGAAAAAGAGAAGAAAAAATTTTAACTAAAAATTCTTCAATAAATCCAAAATGTGGCAGGAAAGGATGAAAAAATGAACAAAAAAAAACAAATGAGACAAATGGAATGGGAATAGCAATATGGTTTATTCAACCTCCCCAATATTTCAATAGGTACATTAAATGAAGATATAAATGGAGTAGACACTTAGTCATATGAAACTCAATCATATGAAAACTAGAGTGGAAACATTAAAAACAGACAAGACTTCTAGACAAAGAACATGACTAATTATCAGACGGAATGTCATAATAAAAGCATAAATTCATCAAAAGACATAACATGAAATGCATATACATCTCATTACAGAGATTTGAAAACATGAAGCAAAAACTGACAGACCCAACCGGAGAAACAGAGGAAATCCACAATTACGGTTGGAAATTTTAACAACCCTCTACCCCTAGTTAATGGATAAAGTAGACCAAAAAATCAAGGCCTTTGAAGATGTGATTGACTCTACATACCAAATAACCAAGTTAATATTTATAGAACACTACATCCAGACAGAAGAATACACATAATTTTCTAGTGTACAGGGAATATTCACTAAGATAAACCATATGCCAGGACATTTGATAGGTCAAAAATTTATAAGGACTGAGGTCATATATATAGCATGTTCTCTGACAACACTTGAATCAATCTAGATTTCAATAAAAATGAGAACAAAGAAAATCTTGGAAACCACACAATATTTAGAAATTAAACAAAATAATTTTAAGTAACTCATGAATGACTTAAGCAATCATGAGGAATATTTACATATTTTCAATTAAATAACAAAAGCAAAGCATTTCAAAATTTGTGGGATGCAGCCAAAACAGTGTTTATAGAGAAATCAATAGGTGTTTATATGCTTATATTTAAAAAGAAGAAAAGTTAAATTTAACCAACTGAGCCACCCAGGCGCCCTGAGAAGTTAAATTTAATAATGTAAGCTTTACTGTAAGGAATTATAAAATGAGTATGAATCAAGCACAAAGTAGTAGGAAGGAATTAATAAATATAAGAGAAAAAGTAATTAGACCAAAAACAGATTCTTTGAAAATATCAATTAAATTGATAAACTTTTATTCACATTAATGAGGGGGAGAGAGAGAGAGAGATAAAAGATACAAAGAGAATACAAACTGATATCCAAAATGCAAAAGGAAATATCAGTATAAAGCTTCGAGGCATTAAAAAGAAAAAAATGAAATATGATGAACAACTTTATGTGCACACATTTTCCAAATTAGATTGCAAATTCATTGACAGAGACAACTCACAAAAATGATACAAGAAGAAATAGTAAATATAAATGCCTAATAACTATAAAATAAAAACAATTCATAATGAAATTGTTGCATATAAGACTTATAACCCCAGATGGCTTCAGTAGTGAGTGCTATCAAATTTAAAGAAGAAATGTTACTAATTTTACACAAACAACTTTAAAAAATGGTAAGATCAACATTCCCAAGTCTTGTCCTGAAGCCAATATAGCCCTGATACCAAAATAAGAAAAGGATATTACAAGAAAAGAAAATTATATGCCTATTTTCCACTCCACATGAACATAGACACCAAAATCCTTAAAAAAAATTAGCAAATCTAGTAATAAATTAAAAAGATAATACAGAATGATCAAGTGGAGTTTTCTTAGGCATGTCAACATGTGTTAATGTTTTAAAATAAATCAATATATTTCTCTTGCTTAATAACATAATATAAAAGAAAAATAATTCAATCGTATTATTAGGTTCAGAAAAAGTATATGGCAAAATTCAATACCCATTTGCGATTTTTTAAAAAACCCACAGCAATTAGAAATAGAAGGGGACATCCTTATTCCAATAAAAGACATCTCTGAAGAATTTGCAAATAATATCATACTTAATATTAAGAAACTTATTTCCTCCTGAGATCAGAATCAAAGCTAGGTTCCCTGCTATCATCACTTCTACTTCTATTCAATAATTTGTTGGAAATGAAAGCCCCTATAATAAATAAATACGTAAAGTAAATAAAATCAAAAAGATTAGAAAGGAAGACCTATAGCTGTCTGTATCCACAGATGAGATGATTATGTACATAGATAATTTTAAGGAAACTACAAACAAAAGTACTAGGATTACTAAGGAATTTAGGAAGCTCACAGAATGCAACATTAACAACAGTGAAACTGCAAAATAAATTAATTCATTCCATTTATAAAAACATCAAAACCACAAAACACTTAGGAAACATTTTAACAAATCATGTACACTATGTCTACACAAAGATTTATGAGATAAATTAGAGAAGACCTACATCAATGAAAGAAATACGTCATGCTCATGAACAAGAAGACAAAATATTGTTAAGATGTCACTTCTTAGGGCGCCTGGGTGGCTCAGTCAATTAAGCATCTGCCTTCAGTTCAGGTCATGATCCTAAGGTCCTGGGATGGAGTCCTGCATGGCTGCTTCTCCCTCTCCCTCTGCCCTTCCCCCACACAGATGCTCACACTCTCTCTCAAATAAATTTTTAAAAAATATGTAAATTCTCCTCAATGCGATCGAAATAAATATTGCAGCAGGTATTGTTTTCAAAATTAATTGTTTATTTCACAACTTACATAAACCTACAAGGGACCAGAATAACCATAACAATTAAGGAAAAGAAAAACCAAGTTGGGAGGGCTTACGCTACCTGATTTTCGAGTCTTCCTCTGAAATAGGGATCAACAAATTACTGTCCACGACTGGCTTGTTTTTATAAATAAAATTTTAGTGAAATATAGCCACAGCAATTTATTTGCATATTATCTATGCTACAACAGAGCTGAGTAATTTTAAGAGAGATTTTATGCCCTGCAAATCTAAAATACTACTTGCCCCTTTAAGAAAAAGTTTATCTACCCCTGATCTAAATCTACAATATTGGCATAAGAGACAAATAGAGCATTGAAAGAGACTAGAATCCAGCAATAGGCCCATAGCTGCATATTTTAACTTTTGACAACGGCTTCAAAGCAATACAAAGAAAAAGGGTCAATCTTTTAAATTTCTTATCTCAATCCATAGAGAAAAATTATCTCAAGTTGAATCATAGATCTAAACACAAAAGCAACAATTACAAAACTTCTAAGAAATACAGAATATCTTTGTAAACTTGGATACTCAGAGATTTTTTGACTAGGATACAGAAAGCATAAATTAGGTAAGAAAACATTGATACATTGAACTCCATAGAAAATTTTAAACATTCTGCTCATCAAAAAACTGTTAAACACAAACTGAGGCATATTCTAAAAAATAAATGACTGGACTTTTCAAGATTTTCAAGGTCATAAAAGACAGGACCTGTCCAAGAAACTGTCACAGATTGGAGAAGAAATGAAAACTAAATGTATATGGTATCCTGGATTGGATTCTGAACCAGAAAAAGGACATAGTGGAAAAACTAAGAAAATCTGTAGTCTGTAGGTTACTTAATAATATATTACCAATGTTAATTTCTTAGTTTTGATAAATGTTATGTAAGATGTTAACAATAGAGAAAGCTAGGGGGAGGGTATTTGGGAACTCTCTGTACTATCTTTGCAACTCCTCTGTAAATCTAAAATTATTTTGAAATAAAATTACTGAGGGGAAAAAAAGGTTGTTATGAAAAGAAATAGGCAAACCACAGGCCAGGAGGAAAAACTATATATAGAGATAGAGAGAGAAAGAGAGATACGGATAGAGATAGAGATAGAGACAGAGACAGAGATAATCTTGTAAGGGACTGTACCCAGAATGTGTACATAAGTGCTACAACTCAATAATAAAATGACAAACAACCCAACTAAAAATGAACAAGACTAAAACAGATATTTTACAAAAGAAGATATGCAAACTGGCCAATAAATATATGAAAAATTGCTCAACAGCATTAGTCATCAGAGAAAATGCAAATTAAACCACAATGAGATACCACTACACCCCCACTAGAATGGCTAAATTTATAAAGAACAACACCAACGACTGGCAAGGATATAGAGCAACCCAAATTTTCATACACTGCTGGTGGAAGTGTAAAATGAAATAACCACTTTGGAAAAGAGTTGGGCAGTTTCCTAATCCTACTACTCCCACTTAGTATTGGATATTTATACAAGAAAAATGGAAACACATATATACAAAAAGATCTGAACAACAATGTTCAAATACCATTTTAAGATAAGCATTGTTTTAATACTAGCTATTAAGTAAAAAAAAAATATTACTAAACGCCTATTCTGTGAGAGGTACTATGCTAAAAACTTTATAGATTCAAACTTACTTAACTCTCAGAAGAAAACCTTATGTAGCTACCTATGTTGTCTACTAATACATATATTCCACGAACATTCATTAAAAACCTATATTGTGCAAAGCAATGTTCTAGGCACTGGAGACATACAAGCTAGATGTCAAGGTCTTTGTTCTCTCTCTTTTTGGTAAAGATTTATTTATTTTTAGAGAGAGAGAGAGAGTGTGCACACAAGCATGCAAGCAGGAAGAAGGGCAGAGGGAGAAGAAGAGAAACTCAGGCAGACTCCCTGCCGAGTGCAAAGCCCTACACAGAGCTTGATCCCACAACCCCGAGATCATGACCTGAGCCAAAATCAAGAATCAGTCACTCAATTGGCTGAGCCACTCGGGCACCCCAAGTTCTTTGTTCTCTTAAAGCTTACACTCTACAAGGGGGAGACAGTTGATAAATATAGACTATATTATGATGGGTAACAATATTGCCCCCATTTTATAGATGAGGCTTGAGAGATGGTGGCTGAGATCTGAATCCAATTTCTCTGACCCAAAATGCAGGCTCCCTGAGTACCACACTATCATCCCAAATAGCATAGCATACTCCCTGTTTCTTTAGATATCACCCCTCCTTTCAAGTTGTTGTCACTTTAGCAAGTAGAGGGACATTAAAACAACTATGATAGGTAAGGTTTAATCAAATATATAATAAGGAAAATAAACTTCCCAGGTTTCTAAAGAGAAAATAAGACTGGACCTATGGTTTCTACCAGAAGGAGGCAATTATGCAGAAACCTGAAGGAAGTACTTAGTAGGTAAAAAGATAAGTGCACCATATCTTGCCCTGACTCTGATTCATAATGGTATAGGCCAGACTATTCTATCTCTTATTCTTAATTGGCTTCACACGTCATTTTTATGATCATCTTTGTACATGACCACAGAATTATCACGTTTTCTGCTACTATCATAAAAAGAAGGCATGGAAATCTGTAAACCACCATGGTATAAGTAAGGTAGAATTAATTTGCCAGAACAACCTAATTTCCTCTAAGCTATTCTCCTTGGAGAGGTTTTGTGGCTCCTTTTCAAACTAGCAATACTTAACTCCATTACAGATAGCTATATAACGAAATGAGGCAACACTACATAAATGAGGTACTATGTCTCTCTTATTTCATTTGCTTTGCAGTAGTCTCAAAATGATAGACGTAAAACATGGCATGGACAATTCACTCTTTGATTAAAGTGCCCCGACAACCAGTATAATATCAGATACAAAGCATATATTAAATATGATTTGCTGAGTGAACTTCAATGATTTCCATCCATTCCAATGTCTTGCAGGATAAAATAGCTTTCCAGTAATATCTTTGCCAGGCCTTCTCATTTTGTGTACTACGATCTAGCAATATTAATCCATGTATATGTTCCTGAATATCACATTCAGGTTTATTACTTTGCAAATTTAACATATGCTATTTCTTTTGCCAGAAAAGCCTTTATCCCATTCTTTTGCATGAAGAAATCAGCTCAGGCATCACATTCTCTAAAAAGTCTTCTCTGACATCCTCAGAGAGTGAATCATTCTGTCCTTAGAATCAGCTCCATCTTACATATACCCATGTCGATTACTGCACTCACTGCACTGTATTACATTATTTGTTTACAGGCTAACCTTTTCTCTCTGACTTCTCTTTCTCAGTCCTCACTTCATACCACCTCCGCCCATGCATCACATTTAAGATATTATACCCAGTAGGGTATGTAAACTGAGCAATCAGAACAAACACTGACATTATCCAACTAGAACAGTTCTGGTGGAGGACTATAAACCCCTCCTCTACACCCCACTGCCTCTGTCCTAAAGAAGACTGCCATCACCTCTGCTTAGCCTTCTGCATTCCTCCCTAAAGAACTTCTAGCCTCTAGTTTCATTCCCTTTAATCCTCTCTTCACATTTTGACCAGCATGATCTTTTTTTATAAAGCTAATTTATTTTTACTCCTTAAGATCTAGCTTGACTTTCACCTCAGAAAATTCTTTTTAACATAAATGAAAAGAATAAAATTCTCCCACTAAACTCTTTAAAGAGTTATTTTGTTACATGGTATTTGTGAATTTTAATTATTTAAGTAACATAGTTTTTTTCTTGCATATCTATCAATGTACCAAATAATTCAATGTTAAGTCTACCACTTAGACTTCATTTACCAAAAAAAAAAAAAAAAAAGAAAAAAAAGGCTTTATGGGAAGAAGGCAAGGAGGAAGGAAAATTCATTTCTTATGAATTTCTTATGATGATTTGAATAGCTCCAAGGTTGTTGTTGTCGTTTTCTTTTTATCTTCTGTTATACTTCTTTGGTCTTTTAAGGACATATCCATAAATGCTAGAGGCTCACAACCATATTCTTCCCACACCACAGTAGTCAGGATAATGACAATCAGATTAAGGTAACAATCACAATACTATCAGTATTTTGACTATGTTATTTTACCATACCATAGTTAGTTTCATAGTAAAACAAAAGGGCTAGTCCACAATGATTGAGAAAGTAGCAACCTCACATACATACTAAATACGTGATTATAGGGCTATTTCTCTTGAACAGATTTGGCTTGACGGCAGAGGTTCCTATACTAATCGAAATCAATACAATTGGGAAATCTTGCTCTTTTCTTATGCAAAAAGAATTATATATTGTATGAAACCATTTTATTTTACATCCCAAAGTATATCCTTTTCAGACTGTAGAATACACAGTCTTTGGAAAAAAACTTTAAAAATATGGAGAAGTATACAAAATTGAAACATTCATAATGCTCACCACCCAGGTACATATTACATAAGCTATTCTTACTAAGCTACTAATTAAAACAAAACAAACAAATTTGCTGTCATTCAGTTTAAAAGAAAAGTGATAGATTCAAACAAAGCCACAAATGCAAAATAATAGTATTTTAGCACAAGAAATATACCCAAACACTATGTAACCATAAGTTTTTAAATATTTATTTTGAAAAATTAATGATTAATATCAACAAACCAAACCAATTAAATTTCAAACAGGATTTTATAGTAACATACTAAGGTTTAGAAAAATCTCTACTATTATCATCTGTAACATGTATCCATAGATCCCAACTAAAACCATCAATGGAAAGAAATTGCTACAAAAAAAATCACCCTGGAAATGCTAACTACAATGAAGCTGGAAATGACCTATACATTACTAAATTCTGGCTTCTTCATCATTTGATTGCTTTTTCAAAGACAAATTCATTTTAAAGTCACACAATTTTGACTCCATTTTATCTGGAGCAAGAAAACAAATATTTTTCATATGGTTATACTCTTCCCATACCACAAATATTGGCCAAGTGTGATTTCATTCCAGAACTTTATAATCATAGCACAGTGATGTGCTAATCACCGGACACTTTTGCTTAAACAGTTGCAAATGTGTTTGCTGATCATCTAACCAGAGTTTTGGATACTCTTCCCTCAACTCTTCCAAGGGTGGAAGAGTTTTAAGAGTTTTAAGCTTGTGATGAAGGGTGGAAGAGTTAGGTTTTTTTTCTTGCATATCTATCAATGTACCAAATAATTCAATGTTAAGTCTACCACTTAGACTTCATTTACCAAAAAAAAAAAAGAAAAAAAAAGCTTTATGGGAAGAAGGCAAGGAGGAAGGAAAATTCATTTCTTATGAATTTCTTATGATGATTTGAATAGCTCCAAGGTTGTTGTTGTTGTATGGTTGTAGAGGCTCACAACCATATTCTTCCCACATCACAGTAGTCAGGATAATGACAATCAGATTAAGGTAACAATCACAATACTATCAGTATTTTGACTATGTTATTTTACCATACCATAGTTAGTTTCATAGTAAAACAAAAGGGCTAGTCCACAATGATTCTCCTCTCATCCTTCATCACAAGCTTAAATTCAATATCTTTAAAAATACAACCATTTGTTCTAAAACAGTCCTTCCACCCCTAAGCTACTCTCTCATCATACCCTTCATTTCCATATTCTGTTTATTTCCTGCACAGAATGTATAATATTCTTATTTGCATGTTCACTTGATTACTGTTTGTCTCTTGTAGAAGAAGTACATAAGATGAAAGATCTGGTCTGTTTCATTCATCTTTTTATCTCCTTAATATGAAACACAGTTTCATAGAGTGTCTATCCTAGAATGAATGCTTAACGAATATTTGTTGGTTAAATGAAAACAAGAAAGAGAAAGTAAATTTTCTTGCCTTCTCTTTATCATTAAAGTATATACATTTTTTTAGATTTTATTTAAATTTATTTGAGAGAGAGAGCACGAGTTGGGGTGAGGGGCAGAGGGAGAGGGAGAAGCAGACTCTCTGCTGAGCAGGGAGCCGGACAGAGGAGGGGCTCAATCCCAGGACACTGCGATCATGACCTGAGCTGAAGGCAGATGCCTAATGGACTGAGCCACCCAGGTGCCCCATAAAGTATATATACATTTTTAATCGAGTCATTCTTATAAGCTATAACTGCCCCGAAATGGTCCTCAGTGGGCATGAGAAATGATGTGCACTGGTTATGAATGTCATGCACAGTGGATCCAGTCACACTAGAATAATGGCCCTTTGGACAATCCTGTAGTGCTAAGGTATCCCAGATTCCCCAGCCAAGATTGATGTCCACATAAAACTCTGCATTCTAGTCGTCTCAAACCTTAGCTTGAATTTTGAGTTAAACTGGTTTTCTTCATTTATGAGATGTGTGAGTTTAGAAGATTGTTTACTCTTTCTAATCTCTAGTTTCTTTACATTAAATACACTTTAGTCTCATAATCATTAATTACTTTTTATTAAGAAAAATCGGGAGGGGCGAAGAACCATGAGAGACTGTGAACCCAGAGCAATGGACTGAGGGTTTTGGAGGGGAGGGCGGTGGGGATATCTGGTGGTGGGTATTGCGGAGGGCACGTATTGCATGGAGCACTGGGTGTGGTACATAAACAATGAATCTTGTAACACTAAAAAAATAAAATAAAAGTATTTGGGGAAAAAGAAAAAAGAAAATGGATGTTAACCCAAAGCCTTATACCAGAGCAAGTGCTCACTAAGGAGTAGTTATAATAATTGTATTAATCAGGGTCAAGTTGACACATAAAATTAACCATTATAATATTATTGATCCTTATTTGTTGATGCTTCTATATGTAATAATAGTCTATTCATTTAGATCAGTTAACTTCAATAGCTACTGAGTTCACTTGAAATACAGTTTATATAAGGAAAAGGACCATGTTAGGCAAAATAAACTCAGTCTATAGTCAATCTCTTCTTTGAGTGTCATCATTTTTTTTCATTAAAAATATCCCTACAATCAGTTCTATACTAAGATCTTCAACAGATTTCTCTGAAACTGTATTTAACATTTTGACTAAATGTGAGTAGAAATTAAAATGCAAAAAAAAAAAATCAAAATAAAAGAAATTTTTGTTTTCAGCGATATGAGTCTATTATTGGAAAATATGCACCACTCTACCCAGGAGACAATTTGCAAAACAGATCTTTTAATTTGGAAAATGAATGAATTGCATACAAGTATAGCTGTGAGAAACTCAATTTCACTAGAGATCTTTCTGTTTTTATTTTTTCTAAGCGGTTTAATTACCCAAACAAAATATTTAAGTTCTGGTATGCTTCACATATCCCATTAATTCCACACTAGGTTTAAGTTTCTTTAAACGTCACTGATTTTTAATTACCATGCAAATGCATTAACTAAGCTTCTTAGACTTAAAGGTTAGAAGCACATGCTAGAGAGCTGATAAAGGAATTTCCTCCTTTCTTGTTAATAACAACAACAACAAAATTGTGAATTCCTACTCTGTAGCTGTAATTCTTTAAGATTATTTCCAATATACTAAAAATGTAATTCTTAATTAACTCCAAACTACCCATCAGCATATTTGGGAGAAATAATATGGTCATGTCTGCCAAAGGCAACACGAAGACCTCAGTCTGATAGGATATATAACACAGGATCTTTATGGCTGGGATTAACTCAGATTTGAGTTTCTGAGAATAAATTTGTGCAGCAAAGGGTGAAGTCATTAAAGAAAGAATATGAGTTAGATTTAAAAGGGTTAACTTCCATCTTGACTTATAAGTATGGTGGATAATCACTGTTTTTCCCAGTGACTTTGGTTGAACTCAGTTGGGGTAGTATATGGTTGCCCATACACATTTTTATGTCAGTAATACTCACCCTCATTGTGGCCTGGAAGAAAACTTAGAGAGAAAACTGATGTAAACCGCCTCTCCAGGTACCTGGTGTTATTTGGTGGGATATTAAAACAGTTGCAGTGACCGCTAACTACATCACTATCTATATTCAAACTGCAAAATGGGTCATAATAAGTCATATAATTGTACATTAGTGCCACAAGAACTGTTTATAGGGCTGACTCGAACACACCTTATCTAAATTTTGGTGAGAGGGAAGTGTGATTGAAATAACCCACAGACGACAAAATACAACTGAAAGTTTCTGATTTGTTCATGAGAGAACACTGAGGTACTATCTGAAGTAAAGAGCTTGGCCAACGCTCCCTTCTGCACCACATGGGAAAAGATTATTATTTTCTAATTATGCCACATAAAATAAAAAGTATGAACAGAAAGAATTCCTTTGAAAAAACAAGTTCTTGATCTAGAAAATTTTCAATGATGTAAATAATGAGCTAAAAGGAAAATGAAGACTAAGTTTTAATCCATTCTCGAAAGGGGGCCTCATATAGACATCTGCAGCTGTAGACATTACCATCCCATTGCTGTGACTTAACTGAAGGACAGGTAGTCGGGATAGACTTCAAATATCTTTAATGGTCAGTTAAAGTCCTACTGGAGTTTCCTGACTTTTTCAATACTTTATAGTAAAAAGTACATTTGATTGTAAAAAGTGAAAATATATTTAATACTATCTATGATCCCACCATTAAACAGTCTTTTATAGGTGATGCTACTTGACTATAAAATTCTTCTTGATTATTGAGAGCACAATATTTATAAACACTGCATCCCACAGAAGCCAAAGCTTTCTACAACTGCTTGAAATATATCCACATAACAGAGAGATACGCCGATTAATGCAAGGTATTGATAAAAAGGACACTGATAAAGTCACTGGTATTTTGAGAAGACATCTTAAAGCATACACATTATTTTCAAATGCAAAAAAAAGGAATATTACAAACTACAACTTATAAATGAAATCAGAATTCTTTGTGCCACACCTATAACACAAGCTCTTGACCTAAACTCCATGATCAAATTTTAGTTTGTAAAGGAATTTACTAACTCTTGAAACAAATCACTGTGGAAAGCAGTAGTGGCAGTTTCCTAGGCACCAACCTAAAAACAACTACCTTTGAATTTTATAAGGTTAACAAAGAACCATATGTAGCTTCAGGGCAGAATTCATGAAGTGGTAATGAGCATGTTCAAACGGCCATCAGAGTCTCTAAAGAAAGGTTAAGTTTGGATGTTAAGTTATTTTGAAAACCACTATGCCCTTTAACACATACCAGAAAAGAGATGAATAGGCAGGTCAGGGGTTCCCTTCTGGAGACCATGAGCCACAGCAGAACTGGAAACACTTTGAAAAGAGACTCTATAGAAATTGATCCATGCACACATATAGACTCAGAGGGGTGCTCACCATATGTTCAATTATCTTGCAGTTCAAGACTGCTTTGCTTTCAGATATGGTAATTGTATTTGGCCTACACTAAGGCATCACCCCTTGTTTGAACGGGAGTAGTTTTTCCAGAAACACACCCATTAATTTATACAGGAGGCTTATGGAGCTCTCCTGTAGGTACCTACTCTTCTGAGAATCATTCTACCAGTAAAAGTGGCCACTCGATCTCTACTGAGGTTGGGAAAAATCAATGAAGCCTCACGATGAAATCTTTAGGATTCAACAAAGGTAGTTACAATACAAACGTTTTCATGTTAGAGAAATTGACTGTTTTTAAAGAATCTTTTATGTGTAAGTCTCATCAAAGATTGAGGCATTAAGGAAATTAAGCAAAAGACTATCAAGAGATGGTTTGAAATTACTAAAGAAAATACAGAAACTAAAATAAAAAATAATATCCCAATGTAATGAGACAAAAAAACAATAATTAGAAGTGAACAAATGTGAAGAAAGATGGAATTTTGCAAGTCATTCTGCAGTTTTTGTTTTTAAATCTATAAATCTTGTGATATGAAAGTTATGTCTAAGAAATCTTTCCAATAAGCAAAGCAAGGTCAAGGTATAATAGAAAATACATTTGATTATTTAAATGGCATCTAACACCATGATCATATTTTCTTTTATAGCTCTCCTTCCCAATGTTGTTTTCCCCTCTGTAGCCAGTGTTGATATTATATTTTGCATTAAAATGGAGCATAAAATGAACCATAGCTGCTTGCTTTTAGGATAATTTACCACTAAGTGAATTATAAGAGCATTAAAGGTAAAAGAAGTTCTTAGCAATTTAAAAAAAAATAACCACACCTTCTACTTGGCCATGAGGTTATGTGGGTTGTAAAATTAGGAAATATTTCTGTGGCTGCCTCTACTATGTAGGAGGAGTGGCTTATAAAAACTAGATGTCAGGTGCCTTGTGGCTCAGTTGGTTAAGTGACTGCCCTCAGCTTAGGGCATGATCCTGGAGTCTCAGGATTGAGTCCGCATCCATTGGCTCCCCACTCAGCAGAGAGTCTGCTTCTCCCTCTGACCCTTTCTTCTCTCATGCTCCCTCTCTTTCTGTCTCTCTCAAATAAATGAATAAAATCTTTAAAAAATAAATAAAAATAAAAGCTAGATGTCAGAGTAGTCATTTTAAGTCACCTATAACCTTGAATACATGCTTGATACTCAGCTCTTTCATCATAAAATAGATTTGGATTTGATTAATTGCAAAATGCCTTTCTGCTTTGCTAATTTTTATTTTTAGTTTTTAATTTATCAAAGAACAAATCTTCATGAAACTATATCGCTACAGAATAAAAAAATTCTTTTATTATTTTAACCTATTCAAATTCTTAATATTCAGTTCCCAACATCCAATATTTCATCTCTTTTACATAGGTTCTTTGGGAATAGTATCCCTTTAGACATAATGTGATAGCCAACATTCATATGTAGCAAAGCTAATTTTTTAAAAAAGATTTACCTATGTGAGAGAGAGCATTAGTGGGAGGGGCGGAGGGAGAGGGAGAGAGAATCTCAAGTGGACTCCATGCTGAGCATGGAGCCTGATGTGGGGCTTGATCAGGACCTAAGCCGAAATCAAGAGTTGGACACTTAACCAGCTACACCACCCAGGCACCCCTCAAAGCTAATTTCGAATGAATGCTTTCTTTGTACAGGAAGTATCCTAAAAACATTAAAGAAATTATCATATTTAATCTCCAATAAACTCCAAGAGATTTACTTCATTGGACAGATGAAGAAATTGAGGCTCAGAAATTAAGTAACCTGCCTAATCATATGGACTGGAGATGTTAATGAAGTCTGTCTGTGTCCAGACCATGTACTGTGAAACCCGTTTACAAGAAATCTGTCCTATGACAGTTGGCACCCTGGCCATCCCAGAGGAGAAGCTCTGTTGTTTTGGTATGGGCCGTGGGCCCTCAGAAAAGCATATTCGCCTTTCTGAAATGAACAGAAAAGGGGCACGGCTAAATTTCTCATCACTGCTTGCCACACTGGATCTCAATGATCAGTAAAACTTTCCAAACAATCAATTGCTGCTATAATACACTGCCAAAACCTCCCCAAATCCGTAAATATGATTTGTGATACCTGTTTTCTGCAAGAGGTCTACTTTGTTGGCTATGACTTGGAACATGTATAATTTATGATGTTTGATTAAGTGTGCCAATCCTTCAAATGTAGACAAATCTCATGGGGATAGGCAAGCTGAAGGAACATTGGTTTTAGTGGTTTCCTGAGATTACCCAAGGCATTAAAATGAAATGATGCTTAGCAAATCCAAGCTGCTCCTTTTGGATTAACTATTATGTTTATTGACTCTTTAAAGGAATGTATTTGATGCTTGCTCCAAGTACTTTATCCATGGTCACTAAAACCTCTATCACACTTTCTTAAGATTTTTAAAAATATTTTCCTCAATCATACTTCCAATATCTTGCTTCCTGAATTAGTAAATAGAACCAGATTTGAGTTTGTAAAATCAGTATTCTATTCAAATTCTATGTAGTTAATAATATGACTAAGTATTAATAAGTCATTACTGTTGCTGTATTTTATTTCTGAAAAAGACAAAGAGAGAAGAGGAGGGAGGCAGGGAAGAAGACAGGAAGACAAAAAGGGAAGAGAGCCAGGAAGGGAGGCAAAAAATAAAAACAACTTATATTTATCTCCCAGGAATAGTAGGAAGATCAAATGAAGTAGATTATACTGAAGTACTTTTAAAACCCTAAAATGTGATAAAAATTTTAGTATTGGTATTATCATTGTTGTAAGTATTTACACTCAACTAATAGCCTTGGAAGCACATAATAAAATTAAAAAAACAATGGGCCATGATGCATTGTTGAAGGACTGTATCTAAACCAAACTACGGAGCTTGCTATCTGAGCAACTGTGTGATGACAAATCATAGTTTTCTGTATCGGCAAAGCAGGTAAATCAAACTTTGAAGGTAGAGGGATTTATATTCTGAACATTTGCATTTTATTTTAAAAGTTTTCACTCTCCGACAATGACTTTGGCAATGACTTCCAAATGAATCAGAGAAGATAGAGTTGTCTTTCTAGCATTACTAAACTGTACAATCAGTTCTTTTATTTTCTTCCATCACATAAGGCAAATAGTAGCTATAAAGCCATGTTGTAAGGCATCTGCATTTCCCAAGGTGAAATCTCATGCCAAATTCAATAAGAAGGGTGTCATTTTTCATATATGAACCTTGGATCTTTATCCGTTGAACATAAAGCTCCTGTTACATTCACACAATTAATAGCCCCCTAGTTGTTATCACACATTTAAGTTTAGACGCATGTGATTCAGAAAGAAAACTACCTTCAGAAAGAGAGTAGAGTTGTGTCTTACCTGCATTTTAGCTTCTCAGTAAAATTCTTTTCAGAAATATGAACAGATATTAGCATCCAGAAGTATTAGCATCTAACAACTTCATAGCAGACTCCTACAGACAGAACACCTCGAGAGGATTATACCCCTAAAGCTCTAAAGAATTAGCAAAGTGCTTATTCTGCAAGACAACTGCAAAATATTCCATTGCAAAGAAGCACACTTTCTGATAAACAACACAACTACCGTTTGTCAGCTTTTTTTCTGGCCTAATAAGTAACGCTATCTTTTTTTTTTTCATAGTTTATTCCAACTTTAATGGCAAATTTGGCAATTTAGAAATAAATTTTTTAAAAACTGCTTTTTTTTTAACTCAAAGATTTTCAGGATTTCAGAACTAGAAGATTGTATCAACCCAGTCATTGCCCTCATCCCCACACCACCCCCATACACCACCATACCACACACAGAAATGTAACTATGGTCCGGAGAGGGAGAAAAAATAACACACTTGAGATCACACCCTAGTGTGTAGGTGAATTGGAGTTAGAATTTATGTCTCCTGAATACTAGCCTAATGTCCTAGGATTTCTTTCTAGCACAAGGCTTTTTTGACCATCCATGATCATGTTCTTTTCAACATATCATTACCCTTGATCTGGTGTCCTTTCTGCATAAACTGAGATCATGAATGTGTCAGAGGTCTTGTAGCACCATACAAAGCTAATTTTGTATGTGTAATGTTATTAATAGATATAATTTATTGAGATTTATTATGTGCAAAGAACTTTACTAAGCCCTTTATGTATATTAAATCATTTAATTTTTATTTTACTTATTTATTTTAAAGATTTTATTTATTTGACAGAGAGAGACACAGTGAGAGAGGGAACACAAGCAGGGGGTAGTGGGAGAGGGAGAAGCGGGCTTCGCACCTAGCAGGGAGTCCAATTCAGGGCTCAATCCCAGGACCCTGGGAACATGACCTGAGTCGAAGGCAGATACTTAATGACTGAGCCACCCAGACACCCCTAAATCACTTAATTTTTAGAATCACCTTCTGAGGGCTGGATATCATTATTCCTATTCTATAGATGAGAAAAGTGATGCTTTATGAAATTAGGTTATTTGGACCATATTACACAGCTAGCAAAAAGAGCCAAGATTCCATAGCCCACATCTTCAACCACTATGAAATGCTACCAATGTTCAAAAAACCATCAAAGAAAAAACATACATCTCAGAAATTTTCATAAGCAAAATTGCCTTTATCAGTCTTAAGAAAGAAAACTATTTCTTCTTGTAATTGGAGACATAACTAACAAATGTATTTAGTTCTAATCAAGCAATAAAAAGCAGATTGTTTAATTCTGTTCTTTAAATACATTTCAACCAATTTCAAAGACATTCAGCATTAATAAACAGTTTTAAGGACTGAGATTAAAGCTTTATATGGTAGGCTAAATTAGTTCATTGTTGAAACCCCTGCTCTTCCTACATTTGAAATATGAAGGCATATTTATTAGCTGTTAAGTCACAACAATTATACCTCTTTTTAGGTACAATCTGATACTTCTATTTAGCTCTGGCCTAATAAGCTCTTAAGTTTAGTTTTAAACTTAGGTTAAGTTTTAATCCTATCCATAATTCTAGTGCAGAAACTTCAGAAAGGAAGGAGAACTGCCTAAAGATGTCACATTGGGAACCCTTTGAATTCTGTGGATTCTACTGTCACCACCATTGATATGCAGATCCTTACATGACTGTAGGACTACTGTGATAGCTCTGCACAATGACTTCCAGAACAAATTCTGAAAATCAACCAAAACATTCTTGAATAAAAACTGCACACTGAAAGTGAGCAATGATAAAAACTTCTGAACAAAACTATGTTTTTGCTGTGCTATAACCTCTTAAAAGCAAAAAGCACTAATAAAAGGGATTATACATTATTCTACCACTAATTTAACTCACTTCTTACGTAATTTCCATGAGTCAGACAGTTTTGAGCTAGATCTGGCAGTAGTTAAAATAGTCAAAAAAAAAAACAGAAATGATCCTGACTTCATGAAGCATAGTTTAATAGGCTATGGGATTATTTCTCAGTAGAGAGAAACTGTTAAGGACTGTGAGTAGAAAAGATTCTCTTGATTTTAATTCTTATATTAATATGTTAAGCTTCTAAGAAGCATCCATACATTTTTTAGGTCACACAAATTCACAATTACTACAGAGGAAACCTGAACATAAGTTACTGTCATTCTTTTTTTAAAACTATCTATGATATTAAGGAGCAAATCTAAGAATAATTAATGAGACAAAGAGCTTTACATTATTTTCTATAATTCTCCCAATTTTAATACTAAGGATGTTTTTTCCTTTTTATGCTTTCCATAATCTCAATTAACAAAAATGTACTTCTGCATGAAATCACATTTTCAATACATTCTTACTTAATTTGCACCACCTCTCATTCAAGTAAAGTCCAAGCAGATATATAAGGAAGAACAATGATATGCAATTTCACATGCTTCCTCTTCTACTGGTTCATATATCCAGTATTTTATATTCATTCCATACTTAAGGCTCTAAAACACACGTCGGAAACTTTTCTTCTGTAATGACCACAGAGTAAATATTTTGAACTTTGTTGGCCCTATGGTCTCTGTTGTAACTACTCAATTCTGCCTTTAAAGTGCAAAAGCAGATATGGATAATACGTAACCAAACAGGCCCGAGCGCATTTCAATAAAAGTTTACCTATAAAAATAGGCAAATTTGTATAAGTATTTATAACTAATATTTGGCTGACTCTTGCTCTAAAATATCAAGAATCTTTTGGCCAACACTAGCTGAATAAAGATAAGCATGACTATCAAAAGCACATCTCACTAAAATCCAGGTTAAAAAATATTCTATAATATGTATCTGAAGATAAATTTTATAATTATCTTTTAGAAGGGAAAATAAATCTACAGAGATTAAAAATCAAATTCCCTTTTTTCAAATTCCCTTTCAATTGTGCTAGTATTCTATTTATGATAGTACTATAACTGTATTTTTTATGAAAATAAACAGAACCAAAACAACAGTTATCAAAAGATCAAGCCTTCCTTGATACATCAGTCAGAAGTCTAAATTCATTAACGTGTAGCACATCAATACTTTAATATTAAAAAACATTCATCCAGTATAGACATTTTGCAAGTAAAAACGTATATTTAAACTCATGCAAAATAGCATGGAATTCCACTCTCGGTTTGCTATTTAATCACAAGAAACACATTTTCCTGTCCAAGGGTATACCATCTTTTCCAACTTATTCATGTGGCATTATTATTTCCTATTATATCCCCATCTACTCATGCATCTAATTTAAGTTTTCCAATGTTAAATAATTCATCCAGAAACTGGTAACTTTTTATTTAAACAGAAAAAAACTTATACTCAATTTTATATATGTATGTATGTGTGTGTCTATGTGTGTGATGGCCAAATACCATATGCTATTGACAATGCTGGACTAGTTTATAGAAAGCCTATTCTCCTACATCTGAGCTTTTGCTCTTCCTTAAAGGCACTTCTGACTTAACCAATACAAAAGTTACAATTCAACTAAGGAGTCACTAAAATCCCCTAAAATGTATATGGTACGCTATACTTTCCCTAAACTTTTGTAACATCTATTGGGATAGTTTCTAGAAATCTCGAACTTCATGCATAATTAAACCATTCTTAGCTGAAGGATGACAACTAAAACTGTTCAGTCAATATATTTAAAATGATCAAATTATTTATGAATTTAGATTACCATAATGGGGGAGCCTTTATGGTTCTCAATCTTTGGTGATCAAGTCTGTGGATAAAGTTCATGATTAGGTTTAGTATTAAGTCCAGAGAAGTCTTCACTCTGAAACAGGTATTTGTAGCAATATTCACATACTGTGTCAATTACATTGTTTTTTTCTCTCCTTGTAATTGCTCTAGATATAAAATATATCCTCTCCAACTATTTGTAATTAATCATCCATGCTTCAAGTAATGGATACCAGAGCTTAAATGTAGCATGTGATGATGTTTTGGCTTACTACATCAAAAAAAGCTTTCTTATTTTCGTATGGTTCATAACGTGCAAGATAAAAATGGGACATATTAAGCAGAGAATTCTGCTTTACATCTAAATTTTAGGTTTAACCTCAATAAGGTTAAAGGAATAGAAGGAATCTTTAAGACTATGCCTTCAGTGGTGATTCATCTTAGTTTTATGGGGCCAAGTAAGTGAATCCTATGTTGGAGATTGAAACTGAAATGAAACAATCATTTTAAATGTTTAGTTGGTTAGGAATAATAAACTGCAAAAAAAACCGCATAATGTTTCTCTCTCCCTTCCTCTCCCCCCCACACATATATTTCCTCTCTCTCCCTCTCTCTCTCTCTCTCTCTCTCTCTCTATATATATATATATATATATACACACACACATATATACATACACACGCATATATATTTCAAACAGATTACTGACACTTAAGACACCTCATGCATAAATTGAAATAGAAATAGTACTCCGAGTTGTAAAGATAAAAAAACATCTTTCTCAGATGGTTATATGGCATTTATTCTTTTGTCCAAGAATCAAAAATAATCGTTGGATATAAAAATCCTATTCACAATAACTATAAAACTGTACAGTATTGAAGAATAAATTTAATAAGAATTATATAAGGCCTATGGGAATAAATGTAGCAAGAAATGTGCAAGACTTACATGTGGAACTATAAAATTTTACTGAAGGACATAATAGAATATGTACAAATGGTGAGACATAGTATGTTTTCATTAGAAAGAATCAATATTGTTGAGAAGTAAATTTTCTTCCAAATTTCAAAGCAATTACAACCAAAATACTGGTTGCATTTTTTTAACTTGCCAAAATATAAAGATTATATGAAAATATAATTATCTCAGTGTTTAAGCATAAATAACTAGAAATATAATGAGGGGAGATTTGCCTTGATAAATAAAGTCAGAATAATTAAAGCCACATGACACTGGCACAAAAAGAGAGAGAGAAAAAAATATTAATAAGGCAAATTACTGAGTAAAAACATAGACCTAAGGACACATGAGATTTCCTATATGATAAAGACAACATTTCAAATTACAGGGCAAGAACAGATTATTTCATTAAATTTTACATCACAAATATGTATCCAGCTATCTACCTATCTATCCTATGGATAGTCCCATTTCAGAACTTACCCAAAAACACATTTCAAATGGAGTCAATATTTACATAAAAGTATTGAAATGAAAAATCACATAAGATACTGAAAGATCATTTGAACATTCTTTTCAAATCTTGGGGTAGACAAGACTTTTCAAGGTCTGAAAGCCAAGACCAAAAACCGTAACATATTTTAGTAAATATGAATATAAATCTTCTGGATACTAAAATAAATTATTCACAAAGTTATTACATAAGGAAATATGCTTATATGTGTAATAGTGTTAATACCCTTAATATATAAGAAGTTCCAACAAATCAATAAGAAAAAATGAATTCTCTAATAGAAAAAAAGATATCAATAAATGACAGGAAAAGTCAATTCAGAGAGAAGAAATACAAATGTCCTATAAACAAAAACAGTATTTGAGATAGTTATTTTGCAATAAAAAATTTTAACAATCAAGGAAATTACCAATGTCACCTATTAGGTTGGCAAAGGTAGAAAAGAACGAACACACTGAGAGAGATACCCAGGAATGGTCTAAGTATGTGCACATGGAACTCTCATACGCTGGTGGTGTGAACATAAATTAGCACTAAAGGAAGTATAGATTTGTTATATGTATCAATACCTAAAATCTACATGCTCTGGCTTCCAGTAATCTCATTTCTAAGAATTTTCCAGGGGAGATACTTTTACAATGGCATCAAATAGGACCACACATGATGGTTTAATATACTTTCATTTAGGATAGTAAACATCCCCCAAATAATCATAATGTCTATCAACAGGATTGATTTAATAAAATCAGTGAAATTCTGCAACCCTTGGGTACTATGTTGTAGAAAAATTTTAGATGTCATCCAAAGATGTTGACAAACTATTAAGAGCAAAAATCATATAACATGATGTCTGATAATATCTGATTCTATTTCATGTACATCTCAAGAAGTATGGAGGTTCAGTGACCATTTTGTTAACAGTATTTATATCTGGGTGATGACATTAATAGGCATCTTCACTTTTAATTATAGTTTACTAATTTTTCTGTAGTGGACAGAAACAAGTAATAAAAACAATTCAAGTTAAAAATGGAAAAACATTTTTTAAAATGGGAGAATATTAAGAAAATTATATAAATTTGCTCACTTTACAAAATAAACATAAAAAACAGCTGGAAGTTACCTTATATCTTTTATTTAATTTCCTTGATTTCCAAATATAGAAACTGAACAAGAATTCTTTTTTTTTTTTTTTTTTAAAGATTCTATTTATTTAGTTGACAGAGAGATTGCAAGAAGGCAGAGAGGCAGGCAGAGAGAGGGGGGGAAGCAGGCTCCCTGCTGAGCAGAGAGCCCGATGCGGGGCTCGATCCCAGGACCCTGAGATCATGACCTGAGCCGAAGGCAGAGGCTTTAACCCACTGAGCCACCCAGGCACCCCCTGAACAAGAATTCTGTAGGAGGTTTTATCATAGTCACAAATTCAGGACAAATCCAGAGCTTTCTAGTCCCTGCTTTTGATGTAAGTACTGAGTTTTTCACAATAACTATAGAAATAATCTCTAAAAAATAATCCAATACCATATTTTAGCCCAAGGATTGCTTACTTTCAAAATAAATCTAGAACTTAGTAATTATGTATGTGTGTGTATATATATGTATATGTGTGTGTGTGTGTGTTGTGTATAAAATTAGATATATAAAATATATGTACCCTAATTTTATTCTCAATTTTTACCAACCCAGGTATATATTTGATAAAGCAGAAAAAAAGAAATTAGAAATATTTTAAGCCACCTGTTTTTCTCAATCTTGAAGAACACAAATGTATTCAAACCAAAGTCTTTTAGATTGACTTTGAAATACATCACAACTATTATTTCACACAAATGCTAATCACCATTTTACTGAATATTCTGGATGCTCAGATACTGAGATAGGTACCACCTCATTCAAATAATAAGATATCAAGGGCTGATATTTTTTTGGTTCTAAAAGTCATAAAATTTAATCAAAATCCAGTTTTGTTCTTAATTCTCAAGATTACCGTATCCTTTTTCAGAGTAGATTTTTTTTTTAAAGATTTTATTTATTTATTTGACAGAGAGAGAGATCACAAGTAGGCAGAGAGGCAGGCAGAGAGAGAGGGGGAAGCAGGGTCCCTGCTGAGCAGAGAGCCCGATGTGGGACTTGATCCCAGGACCCTGAGATCATGACCTGAGCCGAAGGCAGAGGCTTTAACCCACTGAGCCACCCAGGCGCCCCCAGAGTAGATTTTTGTTTCAAGCAAGAATTGAATTCATTCTCCGGTGATGAACAATGATTTATAATAGCCAAGAAAAAAGTAAACAATAATCTTCAATTTACCCACAAACTAATGACACTGAAAATTACTAATTTAATTGGGATCTCTCAATGAGTTAGACTACCTGCTTTTGTGTATCACAGATTTTATTCCTTGTGTTCTATTTATTTTATTTTTGTAGGTTTCCCAAAAGTCATCTGGGAATCTGGAATCTGGACTATTGATGATCGTCCTGGGAGGTTATGATAGAGGCAGGCCCATTCAATTTTTTCAACTTCCTTTTCCTTTAACTTCAGAAAAACGCAAAATAAATGAGATAGGGAACAAATCAGGCTCAAATTCCAGTTCCAGCACTTTTCCAGCTAACATAGGGAGGGCTGTATTGTCTTGGTTCTAATAGGTTCTAACTCAAAAAAATCTTCTAAAACACAGTTTATCCATTTGTAAAATGTAATGAGACTTCTTATTTCATAGAATTTTTGAGAATTAAATGTGAAAACATTTAAAAATTAAGGTTTCTCAAAAAATGGTAGTGACTTTTAGTAGGGTCATTAATCAAAATAAATATATCCCAGTTACATGTCAAAGGTATACTGCAATTTTTCAACTCCTGTTTTTCACCAACCTTTTTTAATTAAAATATTTATTAACTACAAAATGCTTAAAAGAACAGAGAATCCACATGCATTTTGATATCATTGATTTCATGTCATGAAAATTCAAAAAGACAGTCCTTAATTATACATACATTCTTACATGCTAAATCTTTGTTGCATATTTTACATATATAAATATTCATTTATACTAAACAGGACCCAGCAACTATGTAAGGAAGCCTTCTGCTATTTTCTCAACTATATATTTTTTTAAGATTGTATTATTTGACAGAGAGAGACACAGCAAGAGAGGGAACACAAGCAGGGGGAGTAGAAGAGGGAGAAGCAGGCTTCCCGCTGAGCAGGGAGCCAGATGTGGGGCTCCATCCCCAGACTCTGGGATCATGACCTGACCTGAGCCAGCAGCCGCTTAAAGACTGAACCACCAGGTGCTATTTCTCAACTATTGAAAACACACTACACACTCCTCAAGAAGAAAAGCACATATGTTTAGCTCTCTTTTCATCTCCTTTGGGTCTCTCTATCTTTGTCTCTCTCTCTCTAAGGTCAAAGACATAAGTAGCATTTGATTTAATCAGGTTTTATTCCTGCCATGATTGCAATAGGCACAACAACAGCAACAACAAAATAGGAAACCCAGAGCTCTGGGATTGTGGCTATTTTTTAATTAAGAGGTATTTTGTCCAAATCTGGGAATTTTAAAACTAGAACACATCTATAGCATTGCCACTTGGGGACTCAAGTAACCTAAGTAAAGAAAGTTCCATTAAAAACAAATTTCTACCTAACTGGTGGTGATGACAATCAGAGTCAGTTTGGTAAACTAATAAGATAAAGCCATTCTAAAATGTGGCTCTCAAAGCTGGTTCATTAAATAGAGAGGAAGAATTTTCTCGTCTGTTAGAGAATGTGCAATTAAGATATGAAAATGAGAGTGGATCTTTCTGAGTAACCAGAAAATAATATATTTGTCAGAAAATATTACTTCGTAGTGTTAAAAATAAAAGCAATTGGCAAAACGCTCTTATTCAGATTTCTTATGGAACAGAACTTGGCCTCCAATACCTAAAGTTTAAAATAAAGCATCCAAAAAATTTGAAGGAAATGAGTAAATTGTGTTTTTCATATGCTCTGTAATTTTTCACCTGTAAATTTGGCAAGTACTTAAAATATCATGACTTTCAGAGTAACAAAGGTATCATTCTCTAATGAATTCAGTTAGAAAAATGGTTTGCCACACAGGCATGCTAATGTGATTCAAGTAAACACTTAAAAGCATTCTTCCAACACATAAGCCAGATGCAAATTTACACAGCCTAACAGATTACTCCACCAGTGTCAAAAGAGAGTGTTGGCTTAACAGTGCTTGAAAGAGGAATGGTTTACATAACTGATTGATGAGAGAATGCTTCAAGAAATCTTCAGTCTATTAACTCGAACATTCATTTGGAAAAAGAAATAGAAATATGTATTTACAAAATAAGTCTCGAAGTTTCTCTGTAGGTCAAAGAAAGCAAACAGGAAAAGTACTTAAATTTCATTTTTTTGGAGCACAATATGTTCGACAGTGGTTAAGTTTACAGAATGGCAATTAGATTTTACAACCCAATAATCGGCACCTACTCGCTTGTATTTAAAACTCTCGACATGTTTGTTTATTTTATGATATTCCTTAAAATGGCCTATAAGTCATTTCTTTAAAGATTAATGTTAAAAAATATTTCTTGAGAAATCTACAGTTAATGAAATGTTAACACCCTCACAAAAATGGACAATTTTTAAAGATTATCTTTGCAGAATTGTTTAAAAGCTAACTGTGTGACTATACTGTCCTTTGTGAAATCCAGTTAACTTATAGTTAACTGGAAGATTCATAGTTAGAAGTTAGAGTTAGCAGGAAGATTCAATAATTATTTTAAAACAAAGTCTTCATTCTGGAAGGGATAAACAGCACACTCTCTAAAACACTGCTTGTCTGATGTTGATGCTTTAGAAACTGGAAGGTAGGAATAAATGGGACCGTTTCCACAAAAAAGTCACTTTTGAATTACCTATATTACAAGCCATACTATCCAGTATTTCCTCTTAGCAGAATAATAACACAGAATAAGACAGCCTTTAATTTCCATTATCTTTCACTCTATTTCTATTTTCACAGAAAATGAAAAACCTAACCCAGTATTAGATGAGCATGAAATAAAAATAGAACTTCATATGTATTTTATCAAATCCTCTTTACATCTCTATTTTGAGGGGCATCTGGGTGGCTCAGTGGGTTAAGCGCCCAACTCTTGGTTTTGGCTCAGATCATGATCTCTAGGTGGTGGGATGGAGCTCTGCTTCAGGCTTTCCATGCTCAGCATGGAGTCTGCTTGAGATTCTTTCCCCTTCCCTCTTCCATCCCCTTTGCGCACGCGTGCTCTCTCTCTCAGATAAATAAATAAATAAATAAAATCTTTAAAATAAATAAATAAATCTCTATTTTGAGTATGTTTGATAGTGTACATTATATATTAGTGCATAGATAAATAAATATACATGTATTGAGCAAGTCAAGTAGATGGATTAAATTCTCATGAGGAAACCATCATTTCTATCTAAAATAAAAAATAAAATAGCTGAGTGAAACATGGCTTTTAAAAACTACCTATTTAATTTTAAAAACTTCATGGAAAAGTCTGTAGATAAACATTTTAAAAAACGTTTTTGATTCGATGGTCTTGTACCAATTAGGCACTGAATTATTGATCTTTAGAGGAGCAATCTCAAGATGCTTAATCATTGAGGCCTTAGGATTAAGCATACTTTCAGAATTATAATTAGGCAGCATATATAATTTATAGAAAGCTATTCAGTGGCATTGTCCCTATATGTAAATGTGCAATACTAGTATTACTAGCCACCAATTAAACAGCTACATTTCTAAACAAGGAATAGCCAAATCATAATCCCCTGAAATGTATATTAAAATATCAGTATATCTGATTTTTTCAGGCATCTTAAAACTAAATAATTGATGTAGCTATTATTAATTTATTCATAGTATCAAACATTGCGGTAGGTACTCAGCCCTCCCCCATTTCACAATCTTTGTTTCAATTTTTGTTCTTTCTAAATATTTTCATCATCAGGTTCAATAAAATTGGTGTAGCAGCTTCAAAGGACATTTTATAAAAATAAAAGCCAGAGTTGGAAAATGTTTTTCAACTTCCTCATACTTTCTTTAGTGTCGCTTGCCTTCTACCTCTCTCTTTGTGAAGATGCTTCAGATTCTCTCACGTCAGAGCACCCACTCAAGAATTTCCAGTCTCTTCTGCATAGCTGTCAAGATCCTGTGCAATTAAGCCTCACCCGACGTGTTCATACCCTGCATATTCATACCCTACATACGCACCTTACTATTCCAATCCACTCACATTAACTGTAAAATCTTAGAAATTATAAAATCTGTCTAGTTCTTAGTTTCTGCATTTGTAAAAGAAAGTGATAATACTATTACCTAGCTCATAGGATTTTTGTGAACATTAAGTGAGATGGCTATATACACCCTATTTATATTTTTGTAATATTATTTTTTTATTTTTGTAATATTATTATTGCTAACATGCAATGACTTTCTTCATGTTTTCTATACCCTACTACCCTTTCCCACAGAACTGTTCTTATTTTCCATCTATTCAAATCTCACGGATCCCGTTTGTTTAGTTCAACTGTCTCCTTCGTGAAGTCTTCTTCTACAAATCCCACCCATTCTGACCACTTAGCTCTTTATTGTTGCAAAATCCACATTATAACTAGAGGTCAGTCAGTTGTTGTAAAATTCCTTTAATTAGTGATTATATTAGCTTTCAACTTCACTATAAAATTAGTGTTCCTCAAACAGTGCCCTTCAGATAGTACCCGTGTCAATCACATAGAAAGCTTTTAAAAATGCAGATTCCTGAACCCCATCCCAGTCCTACTGACTCAGACTCCAGATATGGACCTAAAAATATGAATATGAATACTAGACTCAGATGATTCTACTGCACAGAAAAGTCTGAGAATCACTGTAAAAATTTGTTTCTCAAATTTTTATTTTGATCCTTCCACCTGGAAGACACACCGCTCTCTTCTCCCACCATCTGAAATATTCTTCTTTCCATCTATACTCACCTTCCTCTTCAGGTAATAAGACTATGATTTCTTGACCCTAGACTTAGCTCCTGTGTAAGAACCATTTCACATCCTTCCACAATCCAGCTTAGTTAGCATAGTGCTACTTAAGTTAGCACTCGATAAATACTTCCTTGTAGTTTGATGTCCTGCAGTCCTTCAACTACCCCTTCAACAAATTCATCCAATCTATATCTGTTGAGTATCTATTGTCAGGCATTGTTGTAGGTACTGTCCATGCATCTCTGATCTTCTTCTATGGCTTACTTTAGAAAAGCGTATCACTTTTCTAAAATATATGTAGATTCACCTTTAAAATTCATTAATTGTTGCTATTGTGTTAGGAGAGAAGTTATTTTATCTTCAATTGCCAATTACTTCTAAGTTAAGACCTCTTGGCAAGTAAGTGGGCAGTAAGTGCCAAATTATAGAGCAAGGAGAAATGAGACTTGGCAATAAAAATGCCGATAGAATGTTAAAATGAGCACCAGCAAGAGCCAATGGGCTAAAGACATTCCTATATTTTTCCATATAAACAGGAACAGGATAATATAAAGCCATTTCTCTCCTTGTTTAATAAAATATGTATTTTGTAAACAAAATGCACAACTGGAAGCAACATATAAATCTTGTGTTTGTAGGCCCCTGGGTGGCTCAGTCAGTTAAGTGTCTGCCTTCAGCTCGGTTCACGATCCCGGGGTTTTGCGATCCCGTCCCAAGTCAAGCTCCCTGCTCATCAGAGAGACTGCTTCTCCCTTTCTTCCTGCTGCTCCCCCCTGCTCATGCTCGTTCTCTCTCTCACACACAAAAATAAATAAATAAGTAAATACTAAAAAAGAAAAATCTTGTATTTGTGTCTTTTAAAAACTCACAACCATCCTTCCTCTTATTCCTGTTTTAACTGTTTCTACGTATTTTTGTCATCTAAAAAATGTAAGTTGATTTTGGAAAAACTGAGTAATATCAAAATAGAAACAGAGTAAAGAGTAGCTGTGTAAACATGAGTCGAGTTGATTTAAAATTCTTTTAAACTTTCCATTTATATGCTATTTAAATCCAGTTCTCTATTTTGTATATGATTTGTATATTATTGTTAATGGTGCATAAGTAAAAGGAAGTAAGTATGTTTAATTCTAGCTATATAATCGATAGCTAGAACTATGACTAATAATCTATAAAATATATTTTAAATTGCTTTTTGAAAAAATACAGAGTGAGTAAAAATAAAATGTCAGTATATTCACGTGTATGTTTGTAAGATCATGGAAAAATACGCATCAGTTCACTTTAGTAGTAGCAGAGATGTGTATTTTTTTTTAAAGGAAGCATAAGTCTGTAAAAATACTCATGGTATATTAAGTGAAACTGTAGACTATAAAATTCTCTTTACAAAATAACTGCAATGTGTCAAATATGAATAAACAAATAGATGAGAACTAGGAGGTAATATAGACCACTTAAAATACAGTTTTAATGAAATGATGGGGATGTGGATAATTTTTGCTTTCGATATTTGTTGGCATTTTAAAATTGATTTTGTCACAATGTACCACCAAACATAAATGAAAATCATGATTAAGCAAAAGATTATTGAGAAAAATCTCAACAACAAATCTCCTCTTTTCTCCTTGGTTGGAGATAAAACCACAATACTATTCTTTACCCCAATGGTTCTCAACTGGTCAAAATCCCCTCACCCGACATGACACATTTAACAATTTCTGGAGACATTTTTGGTTTTCACAACAGCGGGAGTACTTCTGGCAGCTAGAAGGTAGAGGCCAGGATGCTGTTCAACATCTTACAATGCACATGACAGCCCCTTAACAATAAAGAAGTTTCTGGTCCAAAGTGACAATAATGCTGAGGGTAAGAAATCTTGCTATAGAATGATCAGAAAACAAACCACTGCCCTTCCCCAAAATTAATATACACGCATGCTCTTCCCATACAGCTAGGAAAAGCGCTTTGTCTGACTTCTATTTTTTTTTTAAGATTTTATTTATTTATTTGAGAGAGAGAAAGAATGAGAGAGAGAGAGAACATGAGAAGGGGGAGGGTCAGGAGAGAAGCAGACTCCCTCCTGAGCAGGAAGCCTGATGCAGGACTTGATCCCTGGACCCCAGAATTATGACCTGAGCCAAAACCAGGTGCTTAACCAACTGAGCCACCCAGGCGCCCCTGACTTCCATTCTTAAAGGAATTCCCACAACCATTTAATTATTTGAGTGTGGGTTGAGAGGAGTGCATGGAAGTACCCACGATGGACTATAATATGAAACCTGAGATACTTCCTTAGCCTGCTTTCTTTTGCAGAGTAAGCCCATAATCATATCTTTATTTCATGTCATAGTTAAGCAAGAGCATTGTTCAGGGTACCCACAAAGTAACGGCAAAAAAATTTGTCCTAAGAGTTAACCAAGAAAAAAATAGATTTATCACCTGTAATATAAAGTGGCATAGATGTTTAAAAATAGGTAAGTCTTCTAGAGATATCTTTTTGAGTCTCATTGATACTACGTGGGATGGAGGAAGGAAAATCGGGGAAGAAAAGGAAAAAAAGTTCAACCACCTTTAAGAAAATTATTTGCAGGAGCAATTTATCAGAAATCAGAAAAATGTGTTCTCAATGGAAAAAAAGTTCAATTGAAAATGAGGTCTTTAAATAAAAAAAATAAGGGAAAACGTGTGGCCTTTTCACACAGTGTCCACCCACACCCATAACCACTGAGTTTATGGTTCTTAAACATATACCAGCCAGTATTTTCTGGCAATTATTGGCCTTAATGGTTATCTGACAGGTTCTTCTGGAGCAACAAGAAAATTATTAGATAAGTTAAAAACAGTACCCATTCATAATGAAAGAAATTATGACACAAGAAATACCCTAGATTTTTCAAGAACTTACATAAATCTTCCTTTATTACATGGTTTAAATTATACTCAATAGATGTAATATAACCTAGTAGTTTCTCAAGGATGGGGACTATTTCTTATACTTCATATACCCTGAATAAAGCACCTACTTGAAATCGCTTTAATAAAATTAAGATTTTTTTAAAGGTGGATAGAGTAAGGAATATCATCTTATGAAGGATTAGTTTATCTGGTCTATCTACTGTTTCAAAAAAAAAAAAAGAATGAAAACAAACACTAAAACAAAACAGGGTCCTCAAGGGATGAAAATGATTTTTCTTTTTTCTTTTATTTTTTTTAAAGATTTTATTTATTTATTTGATAGAAAGAGATCACAAGTAGGCAGAGAGGCAGGCAGAGAGAGAGGGGGAAGCAAGCTCCCTGCTAAGCAGAGACCCCGATGTGGGGCTCGATCCCAGGACCCTGAGATCATGACCTGAGCCAAAGGCAGAGGCTTTAACCCACTGAGCCACCCAGGTACCCCTGATTTTTCTTTTTTAAACGAGGCCTTGTTACACTTAAAACTATAGTATAATCATATGGCTAAGATTAAGGAACGTGAAATCAGTCATTTGCTAGCTATATGATCTTGAACAAGTCATTTATCCTCTCTGGGCCTCAAGTTCCTCTTTTGCAAGTAGGTTGATAGTAGCCACCTCACTGTTTTTATAGGAATATTGGATGAGATAATGTAAATCAACAGGATAATTACATGAGTTAAAAACTCAATAAGCATTAACTATAATTATTTTGTTATTTTAGTGTTATGATGACAATGAAAAATGATGTTGGGTGTGTACAAAAGAGGTAGAGTGGTAGGAGAGTAGGAAGGAGAAGAAGAAAAAGAAGGAGAGAATGTAACATGCTTGCTAAAAGTTGGCCAGGAGGGTTTATAAGCATAATTTGTTTAGAATTAAGTATGCCATTACCTTCACCATGCTTCATGCTTCCTGGCTATTCTTCTACGTGTCCCAGGTAACCTCACCTACTTACCCATTCTCCACAGAGTCCAGTTTTAACCTCCTCTATTCTCAACAGAAACTATCTCCCATGTCAGAGAGAATAGAGAGGTCTTCCATCAAGCAAGCCTCTAGCTTCCTGTCCTGCCACTCTACCTATCCCTTGCACTGTATCTGCAACTTACTCCCTTCTAAAGTAAGCTTCTCCAAATTATATATCATTCCTTTTAGCAATTGCTCTTTCCCTATTTCACTTCAGATCCAAATTTTTCAAAAGTATAGTTTCCAATTACTAAAGATCCTCTCTGTTTACCAGAGAGATCTTGTTACTACTCCACTTGGGAGCTAAGTCTCAGAACTTATTTCAATTGATCACTTTGGCATGTGACACTGCTGACCACTTTCTTCTTCTTTTGAGATTTATTTATTTATCTGAGAGAGAGAGAAAGACAAACAGAAAACATGGGGGGGGGGGGCAGAGAGAGGAGAGAGAGAATCTCAAGCAGAGTCCCCGCCAAATAAGCAAACAAGGAGTCTGAGGTGGCCTCATCCCACAACCCTGAGACCATGACCTGAGTCAAAATCAAGAGTCAGAGGCTTAACCAACTGAGCTACCCAGATGCCCCACTTTCTTCTTTTTGAAACTCTCTTGCACCTCAGTTTCCAAAACACTCTTATCTGCAGGTCCTCTTCCTAAGTTTCTGATTGCTGCTTAGCTACTTATTAATCTTTGTGGACTCCTTTTCAGTATTCCTCCATTTAAATTACAGTTCTCATCAGATCTCCTTTTGTAGCTGTCTTGTCACTTTCCCTATTTAATTGTACCCATTCATACTGTTATAAGTACTACTTACATGCTGACAATGTCCAAGTTCATTTCTCTAGTCATGACTTCTTACGTAGCTCTAGACCTATATTTTCCAATCTCCAATGGGAGATTTCACGTCTGTAGAAAAGTCAACATATACCAAACCGAGCTCACTGTCTGTCCATATGCCTAATTCCCCACCCCCTCTCCAACTTGGCTGCCCTTTTCGTGTCCTCCATATCAATAAATGGTGCCATCAGAAATTTGGGATTCACCAAATCCTTTTGCTTCTACCTTGTAAATTCCCCAGTTTTTTATCCTCTCTTTTATATCCCTGCCTCAATTCTTCAATTCTTCCTGGATTTTTTGCAATGAGTTTTCTTCTCTCCCAACTTTACATTTTGCTTAACTCTGTATTTCAGAACTATCTTCCTGAAGTGTGAATCTGTTCATGTAATTCTCCTATTCACATCCTTTCATGGGTCCCTACAGTCTTCAAAACAAAATTTAAACTCTTCAGCAAGCTGCAAAAATGGTCTTTATAGGTTGATCACTGCCTATGATCTCCATACCAGCTTTTACCACCTCCTTACTCCCACTCCCAACTCCAGCCATTTAAAGTTACTTGCATATTCTAACTCCGTTTATCTTTCCTGTGTTTTTTCTTCTGTGTGCCATTATTTCTGCTTGGAACGTCTATCCATAGCCCTCTAAACCCATGTTCACCTAGTAATTTCTATGTAATATCTCAGTATTCTGTATTCCCAATATACCTTGTGTATTTCCTTCTTCAAAGCATTTATAATCCTGCATTGTGATTCTTTCTACATTAGTTAAACAGTGAATGCCTTGAATTTGAGGCCTATCAGTCTATATTCTGTTTCTCCACATATATGATAGAGTGTCCTAGTGAATAATAGCAAATTGCTGTTATGAAAACAAAGAGTTCACCCAATACTTACGGCATTCACAGGAGTCAAACATCCAGCCAACCATTGTGTATAGAGCAAAATCACATGGGGAGATATACTGTAATTCTGTCTAAATGCAGTTTATAAACATGAATTAGGAAGCTAGAATGAATATGTAACATATATACCAATTTGAAGCGGCAAATACCAAACAAATGGTGAAACCAACAAGTGACAAAGGAACCCATGGGAGACACAGACCACTAGGTACTCAAGTGGCTGCTCGTAAAAAAAAGTTTTAGAGAAAAGATAAGTATAAGTACAGTAAGAGTCTACAGAAGAATTAAGAACAGTGAACACCTAAATGCTAAGTCTCATGAGGTCAGAAGACAAATCAATCTTGTTCACTGTTCTGTCTCTAAGGCCTAACCTTGGATCATAGTAGCTGCTAACTAAGCATTTGTGTTGAACTGAATTTTAAACTGTGCATCTGGTGATGCAAGAAAACATCTGTTAAAAAAAAAAAAGCAGCACTTTTTCTCTTTCGCCATTCCATAAAAAGGTAATTTGTGTGTTTGTTTACTAGAACTATTTCCTCAAAAGTGAAATATTGCTTCACTCTTTGGTTGGCAAATGTGTTGTTTCAAGATGGAGAAGTATCTGCTTTAAATGAAGAGAAAGCTATTTCAGTCCATAATTCTCAGAGCCAATTTTGGATCTTAAAATGCACTTTTCATCAAAGAGTCTTAACAAAAAGATCCCTGCCAATGTAACCAAGACATCTAAAAATATTTCATTCTAAGCCAAGCTTTCTGCTCAGGAGCATTCTAATTGAAATCACATTCTTCCAAAGACCTAGCATTGGGCCAATAGTCACCTAAGTAAGCTACCATCCTCACCTTCATGAGTAGGAACTCACAACTACATGATATTTAGGAATTCTGCATTTTCCTTACATTTATGCTGGATTTCCAAGTTTTCCAGGAACGTCTTTGTACTCAACAGAGCTATTATACTAAACCAAACCAACAACACATATAACTTTGGGTTGGAAGTCAATTTAACATGTCCCCTCACATTTCAAACATGAAGAAAACTGAGACCTGGCAATATAAATTATTGACCCAAGTACATTTAGGGCACAGTTAGAGTAGACAGAGTCTCTTGAGTGATAGCCTGTTATTCAGTCTTCCACATAAGCTATGTTCATGGAACATCAATATTTTCACATATATTGTTTTATTAATCCTAACTGTCACCTGAGATAGGTAAAATGAGACTATTCTTCCCCTCTAACAGGTGAGGAAATTGAGCCTCGTCTGTCTTTGAAATCCCTCAGGATGACTGAGCAGCAGAAGCAGAATGAGTATTCAAGACTCTCGACTTGGTTCAGATATCTCTATTATTGTGATTTACCAGGAGCATCAAATTGACATGGGTCTTTTGCTTCAGTACAAATGAGTCACTGACAATCTATATGGTCTGGTGTCTACCAGCCCTCAAAGGAAGATTTACTATAGTAAAAGAAAGTTACAATTACCAGAGGTTGCATGTCACAAAAGATAACAAGGCAAAAACATGTATGTTAATTAATTTTGAGGTTTCATTTAGATAATCAATCAGTCATTCTTTCAGAACTAAAAATAATCAAAAGATACTAATACTTTTAAACCTGTATACAGGGGCCAATATGCCATGAACATCTTCTTTTTTTTTTTACACACCAGTGATGAAATTTCCCATCTGTTGCTTCAAATCAAATAAGCATACTTAAAAATAACATATACTGCAAAATTTTTCTTTGAAGGATTAATTTAAAGTCACTCTGATTGTTAGCTGAAATGTGTTAATTTTTCAACAAGTAAAAATGTGTCTGGACAAGTCCACATGTGTTAGCAGTAGGCTAAGAAAGGAATCTGGTATGGGATTTTTAACACTTGGTTCTAATCATTAATGCTGCAGTACTGGCCTATTTACAACCTGACATTTGTTTTTGCACTTTCAACATCCCATGATTTTTCGGCAACAGTAAATAGCTTTAAGAGATGACACCTTGCCTTAGCTGGTGTCTATATTTTGACTAGCAGGTCTTGGCATTGTATCCAGCTCAGATGCCTCTCCAAAATGCTGCATGCAGGTAAAAGGTGAACAAAACTTAAGAAGAAAAAAAAAAAACACTACTCTAAACATTTGGGGATATAACATATCTAAGTTCTTAGCTGACCTATCACAGCAACTTCTAATCTTCTCATCACTGTCTGTTTGGACTCTATTTCCTAATTTTTGCATAGAATACCATTTTGTGATGTTGTTATGTAAAAATCAACATAAATCAAAAGTCAGAAGAAAAGCGTCTAATTTAACTATATGTAGGACACACAGAACAATACCTGATTTCTAATCATTTTGTTTCTGGCAACACAATTTAGATTCAAACGTTTGGGACTTGGGAGGTACCCACATTAGGACATTTTTTAAATTGTTATGGTAAAACTCCAAATTTAAACCGATGAAAGACCTCCATAATCCCACAAAAGTGAATATTTGTGTATCTGAGAAATTAGTTTCCCAAGGAAGATGTATTCTCTAGACAACAGGGGATTTTCATAATGTGTGGGAAATCTGTGGTTCTGAATCACCCAATATTGTCTCAGTCTGTGTTTGTATCTTATATATCAAAACCCTTCCCAATAATTAGAATATAAGATACACATGGCATTAAAACATTGCTGAAACTGCTGAATATTCCCCAGAGTAGTCGTGAGATGTTTTATAACCTTTTGATACCTCACGATTATCAACTGTCTTTGGAGAGTGTATAGGGATAAGGCTGGTGATTTGAGCTTGCTCTCTATTTGAATTCTGAGAATATGAACATTTGCATAATGTTGAGAGAATATCCACTACCTAGTACTTTGGCTCTCTTGAGTTAATTAGTAAGTGTCCTAAATTTCAAGTCCTGATGGCTGGCTTAGAAGTGTTTTGCATAAAACTTTACACACGACATCCTCTTATTAAAATAGTGCATTTCATTTCTAGGAAGAATCATGCCACAACATGATCTTCTGAAATGTGCTGTGTGCTTTCAGGATTGAAAGTAACACTTGTATCTTACATTCAAATGTGGCCTTTCTAGAGAGACTTTTCCAAAGGAGAAAACTTCAAAGACACAGAGTAGAAAAGTCACTGGAGAAACAATAGCCCAAGTAATCTGGGGTATCTGGGACACTTGTCATTGTTTCGTATGTCTGCAGTGACTGAAGATGGGCAGCAGGGGGCGCTCCTGCACGAAGCAACCCCCCCCCACAAGTGTCCCTGGTCGGGAACACCGAGGCTTTTTCTCTTAGCGTTTGCCCCAAGTCCAACACCGTAGCTAATAAGGAGTGCTGTTGTCCATAAAATGTACGACCTTAGACCATGCTGTGAAAAACACTGCAGAAGTGACTAGCTAGGGCACATGGTTCTGAGCTTGCCTTTAGAAAACAGGGTGACCAATTTTTGTTATTTATTTTGGTGGGCAGCAGACTTTAAAAGAGCTGGTGAACAACTGTGGGAGAAGGTGATTGCCATCAGCTGCAAAGAGACCATCTCTGAAAGCAACAAGTGGACATCAGTATCCCAGGGTCATTTATTCAGCCTCTTTGTGACAGTTTAGTTTAGTTATATTCCCTGTGAAATATCAAATCAAAACCCTTCCCTCTTTTCCTGACCCCACCCCAAACTCAGAAAATCCTTGATGAATCTGGTTTCCCACTAAACCTTAAGAAATGTGGCTTCTGCAGGGGATCTTCTGCATGTGGCTGTGTTTTGCACGTGAATTATAATGCATTTTACTTGCTCTGTAACAATTCCCAGGTATCCAAACCAGGTTGGAAAAATCCTTAGGGACCAAAAGCGATGGCTTTGAAACCTCAAACACAGTGGGCTCCAAAGCAAAATCCTCAGCCCTCAGCCCCACTTCATACACATACTCAAGCATACACCACCCCCACCAACTAGCACCTTTCCACTTCCTGTCCCCAAATGAAGGTCTGCGGAGATACAACCATAAACCTCAGTACTCACCATATTAACTTCGGAAACCATATCAATGCTGGCGATGTCAATGTTCATTCCCACGGCCACAGGAGGACCTGCGAACCAAGATAGCCAGCCACGTGATTTCTGAGAACTTCATTCATTCTCAGCAAGAGTTGTCCCTGGGCATGGGGTATTCTGCCCCAAATCCCTCCCCCACTGCTTACCCTTATATTCTTCACTTCTCTGCTCCTTTTTAAAAAGAGTGCCTGGCACTCCTCTAGGAAATGCTCTCCGGAACGTGTACACACGTGCCCTCCTGGGAGAAGGATTCCAATTCTATCTACATATGTAGATGTCTCAGTATGAGAAAACAAACAACTCACAGAAGTCAGAGGAACCGGTTTAGCCCCAGGGAATTTTTATATATTGCACTAAAACCCCCTCCTCCACATTCTTTCCCACTCCCCTTCAGTGTGCAGGTTTTAACTCTTTGAGCTTGGGAAGAATCTAAAGCAAAATTAAATGGGCATATCAGTGTATCTAAGGCTGCAGCAAGAGGTCCCTAGTCCTTCTCCCACTTACCCTCCCTGCCTTTTAGCCCTCCCCAACCCCTTCCCTCCCACCGCCCCAAACAGTAGGGCTTCCAGGTCTGGATAATATCCAGACACTAGCCCCTTTAAACCATTGCCAGAACTCTTCCAAAGTAGGCGGGCACAGGGGATTAATGTCACTTTTCAACCAATTGCCTGCACATTTTGTTCTCAAAAATGTTCACGATGGCCTCCAGTAAGCCAGGTTCCCTGGGCACACCATTAACTAAACTTAAGAGGTTTGTACCTTAATGAAGCAAAGACAATGAAGCAAAAGATTTCAGCAGTGAAGCTAAAGAATAGCAGTCACCTATACACTCTAAGAGGGTCTCACTGAAAGACCATCTAAGTGCTGGATAGCAACAAATCGGCTTAAGTTTGGATCACTTTCTCAATATGGTAACACAAGAGGCACATTCGCTATACCACATGCAGCCAACAATGAGGGAGAGGGAAGACACAGCGCGCACAAAGCTCACAAGACAGCTTAGGTTATAGCTGGGCTGTTTCTTATTTCCAAGGCAACCCCATTACCTCCAAAATCTGGTCTCAGACGAATGTCATAGCCTTTCAGGAGTCTATCCACTGTCTCTTTAACCAGCGACATATTACTAGGGTCATTGACACTAAAGAAAGAAAAGACAATAAACAGGCATCAATAAGGCAGCAGGCACAGCGTCTTCAGCATCTATCAGATCCTCACTACAGAACCCCGTTCACAGAGGTATGCAGACAGAGCCTTTCAAAGTGAAATGAAAAAGAGAAATGCTGGGCACACTTACCTCTGCGCACAGACAGCGGCGATTATTAAGGGGAATGACCAAATCCCAAAGTAGCCCTTTTTCCGGACTCTCCACATCCCTTTAGTTTTTGATGGGATTGAGGGTTTCACTGAAGAGAGGAGATCCAACTTAGTGTGCCCAGTGCAGTAATTCTAATGTGAGGCGCATGCGCACGGTGTACCAAAACATCAAAGGGGCAGCGGCGGCTGCCTGGGACCGAGCAGATTTTCTTGCTAAGAAAAAAAAAAAAAAAAATTAAAGGGGAAAAAGGAAAAACATATATATATATATAAAAAACATATACATATTTGAATAATATAAGAAAGTCACCCCAAGGAGGACCCAGAGTAAAATCTTTGCTTTCCTTTCGTTAAGACAAAACAACTAGAGCGTCTGGTAAGTTTTGGTAGTTCCTGGAGGCAGTTTTGTACCTCACGGGTTTTTGGGGCGTGTATGTGTGAATATTTTTTAAATATTCAAAACCAAGTAGGGAATTTAAAAGACAGCAGGTGTGGAGTGCTAGTGGAAAAGGGGTGCCTGGGAGCCCACTTCTTGTATCAGCAAGCCTAGGAGGAGAGGAGTTTGAACTTTATTTCCTGGCGAATAGCATCCCCTGCGTGGGGCGAGATGTGTTCTGGAGATGGGGATTGTGCGGTGGGGAGTGGGGGGAAGGGACGGTGGGTGCAGCAGTCCAAGGGGGAGGGAAGAAAGAAACCAATGGGAGAAGTGCTGAGCAATCCGTCGGATTTGGGGCGGGGGTGGGGTGGGTAGGGGAGTAGAGAATAAGAAAGAAACGGAAAAATTTAAAAAAAGCAAAAAAAGAAAGAAAGAATAAAATGATGTCTGGTCTCTTCTAGGAGTCAAGGAGCAAGCGTTTCTTCACTACTCACAAGCGATTTCTTTCTCCTCCTCCTCACCCTTTGCCCCCTATTCCCAGAGAAGAAAACCTCGGGGTCCCGGTTTCTTGCCGTGTGACGTACCTGACCCGCTAGTTCGGATTATTTATAGAAGGAGGTGGGGAGGGGCGAGGGGAGCTGAAAGGCAACGCTGTCTCTCCAGGTTTCGGTCTGAGTCTGCATTGGGAAATTATTAGTGGATTGGGTGGGGTTTGGATGAAGGGGGTGATGGGACTTGCGAACGTGGGGAACGCGGATGGCTACAGCTTGACCCTGGGTGCCGGGGTCGAGAGGGCTGGAGCGGCGGCACGGTGCAGCAAGGGCAGGTGGGCCTGGGGGGGGGAGCGCCCCTGGCCGACCCCACCCCCCACGCCCCCTCGGAGCACGCGCACAGGCGCGCGCACGTGCAGGCACTCTCCCAACCCGCCTCCGGCGTCTCCTTACCTCCGGGGCCTGCGCTCGCCGCCCACTCCTGCCGCGGGCGGAGCCGGTGCCCCCCCCCCCGGAGCTCTGTCCCAGCTGGAGAGGGCGAGTGGCGGCTAGGGACACCTGGCTGTTCAGGAGCTGAGTGTGGCTCGGATGGCAAAAGCCAGAGCTGTCCCTAGAAGGTAGCAAAATGAGGAAGGGACCTAGGGGCACCTGGGGGCCCGGCGTTCTCCCTCTGTCTCCGCTCCACCTCGTCTTCGCTCCCCTTCCCAGGGCGGGGAGACGCTCTCAGACCCCGAAGCTGCCTCTTCCCTCCCGCGCGAGGCTTTGCCCGGCTCCCTAAGGCCACCGGGACCCGGAGGAGGCAGGGAGCGAGCTCGGCGGTTGGAGAGGGAGGGAGATACTCAATTCACCGCCGAAATGTTTCCTCAGCTCGAGGGAGAGAGACGTGCCGTGGGTGCCGGGAACTGCTACAGGACTGGGAGGTCTGGGCGTGTGAAGAAGCCCGAGCCCGAGGCCAGGACGCATGCCTCTCCCGGTACTCCCGAGTTATCTTGAAACGGGGGAGGAGGAAGGAGGGGATGTAGGGCAGGTGCTCCCGCTGCCCCTTCCCCCACTCCTTGGTGAAGAACGAGAAAAGCCAGAGCCCAAACCTACATTCTGGACCCAGAGCAGTTTTCGCTTCTAACTCCTTTTGCCGATCATTGCTAACCATTAACTGAGCGCCTTCTACTTGCCAGGAGTGCTTTATTAATTAATTCTTAAAACAGTCCTAGGATTTAGCCATCACCTCAGTTCCCTCATACGGATTTAGAAACTGGCGCACTGAAGCGAAGGAACTTGCCCAAGGTCATCTAGTAGGCTAGAGGTGGAACCCGAATTGGACCCCAAAGCCAGTGTCCCTAACCGTTAGACTAGACAGCCTTGGCCCTTAAGTCCGAGACCATGCTGGCTGTCGGCTCGCGGCTGCTGCAGAGCTCCCCGGGCCCGCGGAGCCCTCGGCGGCTGCGGGAGGAGCGGGAGCGCGCGGTTCCAGGCTTGCATGTCCCAAGTCTGAACAGGGGAGAGACTCCCGCCACCCGCACCAGCTGTAGTGGGCCGGCGGCGCTCCGCAGGCTAGCGGTCTCCGCAGCACCCGGGACTCCTCAGGGTCCCGGTCCCAGCCAAACTACTGACCCATTTACCTCTTGACCACTCCCTCCCTCGCCCCCACCCCGCCTAGGTCAGAGGGTCTTTCTGGGGCGGCTCCGGAAACCACTCCTAGGGGAGGGTGGAGGCGGGAGCGCTTCGAGGCGGGAATCTGACAGCTACCCGGAGCAGGACGAGCTCTGTGCCTTCACTAAGAGAGTTTCTGAATTTGAGACAGGTAAAACAGCGCCATAAACCATGCAGTTCTACAGCCTGGCGTTCTGCGGGGCTCCAGGCTCATAGGAGTCCGTTGAGAGACAGACAGACAGGGAGAGAGAAGGGGAAAGAGAGAGAAGAGAGATGAAATCCTTAACTCTCCCATCTGTAATTATTCCGGTTGAGAGTTTCAAGGACAAAATAGATATCCATGGCAGAGGAAAATTGCCAGTTTTCCTCTTTTTACACTTATATACAATGGGAATCTTTTACACAAGGTAGCATATTCAAGAGAAAACAAATTTTAGGTTACTAGCATTATATCCAGGGGATTCCTAAATCAGTTTGAACCCCAGGTAACTAACTGGTGAAAACCTAGGAAATATCTTTTTCTTGAAAACACCCCAAAACAGGATTTTCCTTCTGACCATTAGTTTTCCATGTTGCACTTTCTGCACTGCCAGCCTCTCCTACTTAAGACTCCCTTCAGTTTGGGTTGAAAGAAAAATATTCCGTAAACAGAACAATACCAAAAATACTGTCATCCAGCTGTAATAAAAATAGCCCAGTGAACAATTAAATAAGTACTTGTGGAAGACTTGTCTTATACAGAAAAATAAGGGAGAGGAGAGCAAAGAGTTAAAATAAAATTAACTTGCATCTCAGCAAGTAAAACAATAGCACAGTGCAAACTGTGAATTTCAAAGGAACTGGAGAGAGAACTTTGGGGTTCAAATCCCAGTTTGAATACTTAGTATCTTTGTAACTTGGATAGGTTAGTAAACCTAAGCCACAGTTCACTCTTATGTAAAAATGAGAATGATAATTGTGCCTTCTCCATTTGATTATAGAATGATGTAAATATATGTGTAGCATTTGGCATGAAATTAACAAATATTAACAAATTTTAATGAATAAAGCATAATGAGTGCACGGGAAAGCAAGGTTTAATAACTTTAATGTATAAAGACTGAGTGGACATAAATTTAATGAGATTATCATAGACTGGCTTGAGAAGAGAGGTGCTGACATTTCAAGGGAATTAAGATAAGGTTAAGAAGGCAATGTATTAAAGGCAATCTAAAAGAGAAATGATAAAATAATATTTTCCTTATGTGGTAACATCTCAGGGATATCTCTTACCAATAGATATTACTAACATAATCAAAAAGATATTCCTACTACTAAAACATCTGAGACCAACTTATATCTAAAGTGAGTCTTATTATACAGCAGAATCAACACTAGAACTTCTCTCTGGAACTGATAACACAGCCTAGGAATGTAAAAATTGGAACAATAATGTGCAAGGAGGGCACTGATGGAATCGAGATGTATCAGTTGCTGGAGAGCAGCCTCCATGATCCCAGATGCACAACAAGAAGGCAAAAATGTAAGTATTATTAAGAGATCATGATTCAAAATAATCTCTGAGTATGAAGCACATAAATTCCAGTCACCAACCATCTGTCCTTCCTTAGTCTTTACTATAATATTCATTTATTTGGTAAATATGTGTTAGGCACCTACTTTATGTTAAACATTATTTGACAAACACTGGGGATGATGTGTTGAAAAGGCAAACATGGTCCTTATCCTCTTGGAGCTTACACTCCAGTGTGGGTAGAGCCATTATAGAAGTAATGACTGGTATAGCGTGTATCATAAAGCGGGAAAGATGGAACCCATAATTGGTACAAATAAATCAGCTTGAGGGTATTGGATAAAATTTGCTGGTTAAATTAATTCATCAATTGAGATTTGAAAAATAGGTTAGCCTGATGAAAAGTTGGGGGAAGAGTGTTCCAGGAAGAAGGAATAGTATGTGCAAATATCCTGGGCCAAGAGAGGGTGGTGTAAATGAAGAATGAAGGAAGAACTATAAGACTAGAGGAAAAGAAGGGTACCTGGGTGGCTCAGTTGGTTAAGCTTCTGCCTTCAGCTCAGGTCATAATCCCAGGGTCCTGGGATCAAGTCCTGAGAGTTGGGCTCCTCCCTCAGTGGAAAGTCTGCTTCTCCCTCTGACCCTCCCCCTTCTCATACTCTCTCTCTCTCTCTCTCTCTCTCAAGTAAATAAGTAAAATCTTTAAAAAAAATTAAAACTAGAGGAGAAGAGTGAGAGTGGCCCCCAGAAAGATGCAGTTGGAGAGCTTCGCAGTAGCAATTTGGGATTATTGATCTGTGGAAGTAGAGGAGTGACAAGATGAGTTTTAATGACACTGGAAGAAGAAGGTAGTAGCTATAGGGAGATCTATTATTGCAGGAATCCAGATGAGAGTTGATATTGACCTGCATTAGGATAGTGACAGCGAAGATGGAGAGGAGTGACCAGGATTATGTGATAGAACTGACTGAACTTTGTGACAGGTAGAATATGGGGAATGAGAGAGAAGTATCCAAAGATAATTCATACCTTTCTTGTTTGAGCAATTCAGTAGTGGTGGTAGAAGAAAGTTGCTGGGATAATACACTCGGTTTGGGTCATGATAAGTTTAAGGTACCTGCTAGCCATCCAAGGTACACCAGATGTTTTGATCCATGCACTTCTGAACTTCAGCTTCAGCTCAGAAGTGAGGGGTGAGGTGGGACCAACAAAAAATTTCTGTTCCTTTCTAACACTTTTATTTCTCTTTTCTGCTTTGATTTTTCTCTCTAGAACATGTTACTGTCATCTTATATTTTGTCCATTTTATTTCCATCTTACTGCATTGAATACAAGTTAAAAAAATAAAGATTTTTGTCTGCTTTACTCACCACCATATTGCAGTACCTAGTGCCTATAGTAGACACTTAATACATATGTTTTAATGAATGAGTGTATATGTGAAGATCCTGAGGGTGTAAATAACTTAAATCATAGGAGCATATGAGACTTTTCTCAGAAGGATGTACAGAATGAGAAGACTAGAAGATCTAGAAGAGAATCTTATGGTAAAGGACAATTACAGCCATCCGAAGAGTCAAATTAGGACTGGTCCAAAAGGTAAGAGAAAAACTACTGTGGTGATGAAAGCCAAGGAAAGAGGATATTCTGATAAAGAAGGATGCTCAACTGTATTAAATTCTTCATTAATTTTGAAATGCACCTTATATGCCTATGATATAAAATGCAAAAGGTAATTCACTCTGTCCCTCTGCCACCCTCATTCCTTCCCTACAAACTAACACAATTCAGTTGGTAGGAGGTAATGTGATATTCTATGTCATAGCCTTTTATCTGCTGATGAACAAGGAGGGAATATGCCCACAGGTGCCAGATGATTTTCACTGACCTGCTGCTGGTGGCAAAGTGTCAGCGATGATGATTTTGGGGAAAGTCTTATGGAATATGGGTTACGTGTTTTTTTTTTTTTATTTTTTTCCCCAAATACTTTTATTTTATTTTTTCAGTGTTATAAGATTCATTGTTTATGTACCACACCCAGTGCTCTATGCCATATGTGCCCTCCTCAATACCCACCACCAGGCTCACCCAACCCCCATCCCCACCCTACGTGTTTTGCAAAATCATTTAAATATTTGTATCTGTTATTTTTTAAAAATGAATAATGGATCTCTTAGCTTTAAATATTGATTGAGGTCTTTCGAATTAATATTTAGAAATTTCAGTAATACTGAAGAGGGAAAAAGTCAGAAATACTATGTAGGAAGAAAATATACATTTATTACTTTCAGTATATACAACAGCATAAATTTATCCAATTAATAATAACATGTTGTCAAGAATATGGCTTCCTGGACCTACTGTAATATACAAATAAGAACCATTTTTAAATAAGATAATGTATATCTTAAATAATATAATATAATTTGTATATGCTAAAAGATCCTAGAGTGGTTTAAATTTTATCAAATAATTTCCCTTTATTTATTTGTCTGCAAAACCTTGCTTTCACAGACCCTGGAAAATAAAATTTCTCCTAAATTACTACAAATTCCAAATCATGGGCTTATGGCTTACCGTTATCTTATTCTGCAGAGTTAGAAATGTAAATTCTATGTTCACTGAGTCCTGCCTATTTCTCCTTCAGCAGTTTAACACTAACGTTAAACCTAGGTTTCTATATAATTCTTGGCCATAGTAAGCCTGATGACATAAAAGTCAATTTAAATTATTTAACTAAAAATAAACATATAATAATAATAAAATAATAATAATGTGTCAGATACTGTTTCAAATGCTTTACATGTAAAAACATTTAATACTTATAATGTGCCTATGAAATGTTATTATTATAATCTTTTCTTATATGAGTAAATGGAAGCAAAAATTAAGTGCTATAAAAGATTATACAGATTATAAGAAAAATTTGAAGGACTCAGACCTTCCTAATAACCATGCGACTTTATAAATAAAACTACTGTGGGTTTGTCTGCTTTGCAGTTAGTTCTCGCCTGTCTCCTCTAGTGAGTTAATACAACAGAAATAAAATCTTAGCCAAAACAAAAGATCTCTGCATCTAATGGAGATTTGATTTAACAATCAAATGACCAATAGGAAATTTTAAGAGTTTGAGTTACTAGAAGGTTTTTGAAAGTTCTTTTCCCTTTAATATTCTTTAGTCCTTTATACCTTTTAGCACCACCTCAAATTAATCGATCTTCAAGAGTACAGAAAAAGTGTGCCTTAAAGTACAAAATGAAATTACTGATGCTCCAAATGGAGGTAAAATTGTTAGACGAGGAAATTACCTTAGCTCTGATGCCACACGAGGAGACAAATTATGTTCACAGTCTCAGTAGTAACAAAACACCACATCCCTTATCTTTTTACCAACTACTTCTCAAAACCTGAAGGAGGAGGAAAGTTGTGCCTCATCAATATAAGTAAAGGAGCAAAACTGATGTATATGTAAGCAGTGACACTGCAAGTCCCAAGGAATAACTTTTCAAAATCTCTCTCAAGTTGGTTGGTTACTTAGGGATGACTTTGAGAGATGGCCAGAGAGAGGTAATCCAGTGTGTAAAATGAAGTTTTCCAGAATGTGGGTTGCACACTCTGAGGTCTCTCCTGATGCTCCTCTACCAGGACTATTTATCCAGTAGATGCCTGAGAGAACCTAGGGTTTACAAGCCTTCTGAGAGCCTATAAAAAATGTTGAAATCTTAAAAAGAAAAAAAGTACATATTGGTTCCAAATTAGAAAAGCAAACTACAATGCTGAAATTAATTAATGTTTAATTAAATGTCTATAAAATGTAATATTGTATCTGTAATTATCAAATTTAAATTTCACATGGGAAATATACATTTTAATATGTTTTATATAATATGTCAAGGGGCCTCCAAAAATTAGAGGACTTGGGCATATGAAAGTCTTAAAAGGTTAGTCTCTTCCTACTGCTATGCATCTGAAGCCAATTGTAGAGTCTTGCTTTTTTGTTTTATTTTGTTTTTCTTTAAATTCTCTCTGAAAACTTCTCCATTTGCTAATTCTATTAGGGACTTGTATTCTTATTTTATTATTCTCCATGCTCGCTGCATTCACCTACCTTGTATGAGACACTCAGTAATTGATAAGTTATAATTCCAATTATTATTCATGGTGAATACTTATTAGTACTACTTGTTTACTAGCTTGTTTATTCTGTGATGAACATCAACAATTACTCATTTAATTCTGTGAAGTGTATTATTCAGTGCTCTTGGGGTTGAAAGGGACAGAAACCAAACTCAGACTAGCTAATGTAAGTTAATGTTAGGTTATATAACTGAATAAGTCAAGGGTGTTCAACTCAGTACAAGTAGATTCAGAAGGCTTAAAGTTTCTCATCTCACAGTTGGGTTTGATGAAAGTTGGCTGCAATCTCAGGCTGTCTTCCAAAGATAACCATCAATTACTCTAGTTTAGCAACATTGAGAGGATTAGCAATTTTGTTACTCCACCAGACTACATGATAGGGGGGCTTGGATCCCACTCCTATTTTCAACCTATCGCTTACACCGATTGCTGGACCTGCGCTCACTCCTGGTCCTGAAGTTGGGATGAACCAAATCCAAACTATGTGGACTATGAATGGTTGAGGAACAATGACCCGAAGTCAGATTATTAATGTGCTATTACCAGAAAGAGGAGGAATGGATGCTGAACAGATAAAATCACAGATGTCTACTATAGGTGGAATAGGTGTTATGACTAACCATATGTTTTTGATACAGAAATTCTAACATGAGGACTTGAATATGGCTAGAAGAACCTAAATTCACCATCTCTGTTTTACATGAATGTCCCTGCAACTGGCCAATAAGGATGAATGAATGAATGAATACTTCAGTCTAGAACATCTGATCTCTCAGATTCATGTCAAGGGCAAAGGATTGCTACTTACATTTTAGCAGCCCCCATAGTCATGTGTGAAACAATCACCCTAAAAACTATTTAAAAATAATCATGCTGTAACTGAATAAACATAAGTAAATACATACAGGAACTGATATAAAAATTTAATAAAATTATGAACAAGAATGACTAGAAGTAAAAGGTCCTCAATAAATGAATATTTGAGTAACTGGGACCTATTGTTACAAATATTATAGTATTAATATCAAAGAATTAGTTCCACTTATACATAGTAAGACCTTATCAATATATGTTGAATGAATTCCACAACAGTTTTGCTATCTAAGCATTTAAATAGAAGACCTGCTGGGGGACCTGGGTGTCTCCCTCCATGAAGCCTCTGCCTTTGGCTCAGGTCATGATCCCAAGGTTCCCACATCATGCTCCCTGGTGAGTAGGGAGTCTGCTTCTCCCTATGCCCCTCCCCTCACTCAGTCTTTCTCTCTTTCCCACTCAAATAAATAAATAAAATCTTTAAAAAAAAACCTCTGATATTAATAATCATAGAGTAGTTTAATTAGTGTTAATATGCAATCTTTCTTAATAATAAAAACATACCTTTTTTTGGTATTTAACTATGAAACATAAGTCATTGTGGTTACCAAATGACCTTTCGTGATACTTATATTCTCACCTCTCTACACCTCACTAATTTTCACAAAATACTATGAAGTAAGTTCTAATATTATCTCCATTTCACAATATTATGGAAGTGTCGAAGGTTTTGTGATTAAGAAATCTTCTCTGCAGAAAAGGAGGAATGGAAAACTAGTCAAAGTCTGTCAGAGTGAAGATTTTCTTTAATTGGAAACCTTAAGAGCAGGCAATAACAACCACTGGTTTCTTCCATGTTTTAACATAATTCTCCCATATTAAAACTGCATGAAGACATGTTTTGTTCCTAGTTCCTGAGAAAATGAATTGCTTTTGGCTTCAAATCAATTATTAAGAGCTGTAAAGGAAGTGTTCCCACTGAGGGATGTGGTATATGGTAGCCTGGAGCACAAAAATTGCTCTAAAAAATAAAAACAATTCTTTTCAGGCTAGAAAGCCCAACAGCCAATATCTACCAATGTCATTCTTTTGACTGTAATTTATCTTTTTAAAAAAATTTCCAGTTTTCTTGAGACATAATTCACATATAGGATTGTATATGTTTGAGGTTTATAGCTTAATGATATGACTTATATGTATTATGAAATGATTACTGCAATAAGTTTAGTAACATAATTATCTCATACAGATACAAAGAAAAAAGAAAAAATATTTTTCTTGTGATGACAACTCAGCATTTACTTTCTTTTTTTTTTTTAAGATTTTATTTATTTGAGAGAGAGAGAGACAGCGTGAGAGAGCAAGCATGAAAGGAGGAAAGGGCAGAGGGAGAGGGAGAAGCCCTCTCCCCACTGAGCAGGGAGCCCAAGTCAGGGCTCGTTCTCAGGACCTAGGGATCATGACCTGAGCTGAAGGCAGACGCTTAATGGACCGAGCCACCCAAGTGCCCCAGAATTTACTCTTAACAATTTTCAAATATGCCATTCAGCAGTATGAACTATAGCCATCATGTTGTACATTACATTTCTAGCACTTCTTCATCTTATAGCTGGATGTTTGTACCTTTTGACCACCTCCCTCAAATTCTCCCCCTACCCACCTTCCACCTCTGGTAATTACAACTCTGATATCTTTTTCTATGAGTTTGTTTTTTTATTTATTTATTTTTTAGATTCCCCATATAAGTGAGATCATGCAATATTTGTCTTTGCCTGACTTATTTCATTTAGTATTGAAGTTCCCCAGTTTCCATTATGTGTTCACAAAAAGCAGGATTTCCTTGTTTTTTTATTCCATTGTGTATATGCACCACAAATTCTTTATCCATTCATCCGTCAGTGTACACTTAGTTTGTTTCCATGTCTTGGCTATTGTAAATAATGCTGTTATGAATATGGGGGTGCAGAGATCTCTTCAATGTAGAGTTTTTGTTTCCTTTGCATTTATTCCCAGAAGTAGAGTTGTTGCATGATATGATAATTCTATTTTTAGTTTTTTGAGGAAAATGCATACTGTTTTACAAAGTAGCTGTACCAGTTTACAATCCCATCAACAGTACAAAAGGATATCATTTTCCCCACATCCTTACCAGCATGTTATCCTTTGTGTTTTTGATGCCATTCTAACAGGTGTGAGTTGTTGTCTCATTGTGGTTTTGCTTTGCTCTTTTCTAATGATTAGTGATGTCAAGCACTTTTTCATGTACGGTGGCCATTCATATATCTTCTTTTGAAAAAAGTCTATTCAGGTCCTTTGACCATTTTTAAATCGGATTATTTTATTTTTTGTTAAACAGACCTTATCTTAATGAGAGTTTAGTATTAAGTGATTTAGCTGTTAGAGCCAATGATGATTCAGCAAGAAGCAATGAGTACTTTGGGAGTTTGGTATACTTCGAACAAGCACTTTATCCAGAAGTTTGCATGTAGACCCTTGATGGTTCAGGAGATGGTTTTGGATAGTATATGGACAGAGATTTAAATAGGATTGTATAACAACATGGCTCGATTTCCTTTCCATCCCGATTAAGCTGCCAAAAATGTCTCAGTTTGACGCCAGCATGCCATTAACCTTCCCTTACCAAAGTTATTCCTTCTCCATTTTAACTAAAAGGTCAGTCTTCAGATGCAAACTATTGATCTTTCTCATTATGGTTACATTCCATTTATGGTCAATAATACTAAAATTCCACAAAAGGTAGTGATATCACCTTTCTTTAAAATATATTTATGTAAGTTAAAGCTGAGTAAATTCAAGGAAATACCAATAAAAATAACAGAGCGGATGGTACATGCATTTGACAAAAATAATGTGGGTGGTGTGCAAAGATTCTGATATGCAAACATTTGGGAAACTCTGACTAAACTATTTGGGCAGGAACAATCTGCCAAAGTTCTGTAAGAGAAACTCTCCTAGTTTAGGCTACAGTGAAGGCCTTCTAACTCTTAAGTACCTATAATTATCAGATGTCACAAGTGTGAATGATCAGCATTCAAGAGATGTGAGGTGAACCTGAACATCATCAGACAAGGTCTTCTCTATATGTAGGATATCAAAATTTATTTCAGCACTTCAGTGAATATACTGAGCATCTATGCATGTGGAAACGTGCTTGGTTCTGGGGTAAACAAAAAGATGAATTAGACAGTGCTCCTCCCCTCAAGGAGCTAAATTGTAGCAGCCTGAGGAGGTTAGCAAAAATGATTGCTATAATTGGTAGATGGGTAGAAAATGTCACGAGAAAGGCATAGACCAAGAAGAACCTAATCCACGGAGACTGAAGGAAAAAGAGATCACAACTGGTTGGAATTAAATAGGAAAGCCTTTACAGAAAAGATGCTATTTGAAATGGCCCTGGAAGGATGGGGAATGGGAAAGTTTGAGGTAAGTTTCTCTACTGGCAAACTAGTGTCTGGCTAGAGAGATAAATGGCTGGCAAAGTCAGCCATGATGCAGAGAATGTTAATATCAGGACAAGGATTTCAAATTATGGACATAGATGTAGGGTAGCCTGGAATCCAGTCACCTTTTGATCATTTATTGGCTATGTTATAGTTGCCACATCATTTTGACAAAAGATGAGCAAACTTTTTCTGATATTAAACATCTTAGGTTTTGCAAGCTACTTAACTATGGGGTAGTGACATGAAAACAGTCAAAGGCAAACCTAACCAATACAGATCAGTCATGGATTAAGGAGCAATAGAGAAGGGAAAAAACCAAAACCAAAACCAAAACACTTCTGGGAAAATGTGGTAAGATTTTACCAAGAAAGAAAGCAAACAAAGCAAACAAAACACTTCTCATATTATATAAATTGCAGTAGTGACTTGAGAGGATATTTTATGTCATTTCCATGTACAAAGGGCCATGAAAGTATTTGAAAGTAATGACATGGCATCATATATCAATTTAATCTTAGTGTGAAGTTGAACTGAGAGAAGAAACTTTCTATCTCAGATTCTTTTAAAATTATATTTAAAAAGCACTCAAGAATTTACTGCAAGAGACCTGACTAATAAAATGAATGCTTACTAATTTTTTTTCATCTTGGGTGTGGAGTTATGTGGTATATAAGGAGATAGCTGCCCCCTTCCATCCTTCTATATGGAGAGGGAAGTATAAATGGGTATGAGAAGAGGAAGCCATTAAGATGTTATTTTGACTAAAACTGATGTTTTACCAGGAAAGAAAGAAAGTAGAGTGGGAGAGTTATGGTTAAAAAACAAACAAACACTAAAATTTAAAGTTAAAAAAGTCAGGTACCAGATAAAGCACCTTTGAAGAAAGCAAACCAAACTCATAGTTTTGGAAAGTCCCTCAAGTGATCATTGAGACGTTAAGGTAAAATACAAAATTCATATGAATTTTTAGATAAAACAAAAAACTTCAAATAGATATCTAGCTTGCAGCAGAAATTTCTGGTCTATACCTTCAAACAACTTATGTATTTATTTTCCTCTATTATTAAGGTCATGCAGAAGATAATGCTAGGGCTCTACTTAAATTTTTTATCCTCCCAACCCCCGCACCACACACACACACACACACACACACACACACACACACATTATTTTGAGTGATTTCAGTGGCCAGTACCTGCATTCATCCTCTTCAGTATTCCACCCTTGGGGCTACTGGAGCAGCTTTGTACCACTGGGATCACTGGAGAGTTTGCAGCCTTGCAGGTGCCCACTAACTGATGATTAAGTGGTGGAGAATAGAGCAATCCTTAAGCAACTTACACTTCAGCATTTCCTCATAGAATCAGACTCAAACTTATCCTCCTTGGCTTTTCCTTGAAATCTCAGCCTTATTTGGTTTGCCCTGCTTCCCTTTCTTATTTCCCCTGCATGCTTATCACTTGCCAAAAAGGTTTTCTTTCTTGGTCTGCTTCTGGGGAGTGGACCTAAGACCACTGGGAAATATGAGATCCATTCTAGGGAAAACCTTTGTTTCTGGAAAATATGACATCATTTTTGGAATGCTGCAGATGAAAATTATATCATGATTTATGTAAGAAAAACAATTAGTTTTGTTATTTTCACACTATCCATGTGACTTTTTTGGGGGGAGAGAGGAGGTGGACAAGGTACAGCGTCTTCCTGTCTCTTAGTTGTCTCATATGTAATATAAGGCTGTCAGACTAAGTGATCTCTAATGTTCCTTCCATATCTAAAATTCTGTGAACTAAGTCAGGGGATTGACAAACTGTGGATCACTCACCAAATATAGCCTTGCCCCCTGTTTTTTTTTTTTTTTTAAGATTTTATTTATTTATTTGACAGAGAGAGAGAGATCACAAGTAGGCAGAGAGGCAGGCAGAGAGAGAGGGGGAAGCAGGCTCCCTGATGAGCAGAGAGCCCGATGCGGGGCTTGATCCCAGGACCCTGAGATCATGACCTGAGCTGAAGGCAGAGGCTTTAACCCACTGAGCCACCCAGGTGCCCCATCTTGCCCCCTGTTTTATTGGAACATGGTCATGCTCATTATTTTAGATACTATCTATGGTTGCTTTTATGCCACAACTACAGAATTGAGTAGCCTATGAGGTAGGTCCATTATCCTCAACATTTTTTAAAGTGAGATGAGGAAATTAAGACAAAGTAAGGTTAAACAATTTGCCCAAGTTCACAGGTCAAGTGATGGCAGAGCTAAGATCCACATTCAGCCCAATCTGTCTCCAGAGTTGGTGCTTTTAACCACAGTGCTGAACTTCCCTAATTTAGGAAGGACATAATGAAAATGAATGTTAAATCCCTCTGACTCATAGTAACTACATCGTGTTTGTTTTTTTTTTTAGTAGCAGGGTTAACAGTAACAGGAACACATGTGGAAGCATGAATGGAGGAGATGAAGGGGGGCAGGTGTCTGCAGGTTCAACAAAGTTGCTAGGAAATAACAAGAATAAAATAAAACCTACTTATTATTTTCACTATCACACGCAGTTCTAAAATGTGGTTTCATGTTCTCTTCATTTTCCCTCATAGTGCAAATCACAGACAAGTTCGCAAACAAATTCACAACTAAGATGCTTGACTTGGTCCTTAACACAGCAGCTCCTGTGTCTATGAAGCGGAACTAATCATTTTAAGTCACTTCTCACTTCTCATCCCCTTCCCACTTCCTCTGAAATTGCAATTTTGCTTAGGCAACATGATGGATGACAATGGAAAGGTAGACAATTTTACTTCTGACAATCCACAGTGTTATACTGCATCAGCACAGTCTGTTTTGTATTTTTTGTTTGTTTTAAAGCCCATTGACACAAATTCCCTCAACATACATTTGCGTATCCTTTTCCACTGAGTTAAAGACTCATTTGGATAGAACAAGTTCATGTACTGATATAAGTTGATGAGGAAGGAAATATCCCAAAAAGGGGAGGATGGAGAGGCATTTTTCAATTCATTTTCCTTAAGCGAATGATAAATAGGATTTAAGTCATGGAGGAGTAGGGGTAGCCAATATGAATTTCCAGTTTTTTTTTTAAGAAAAATGTATTATTTTCTGGTAAATATTTTGTCACTCACAATTTGACAATCACATCATGTGAACTTGGCTAAAATAATCTGGTTTGGGATATTGTAGCTATAACTTAACACCGTTCTTCAAGTAGGAAAAGTGGGTGATACATTCCTTCTACCCAGGTCAGAATTTCCTTGCATGATAATTTTTAGTAGTGTCTGAGTCTGCAATAAAATTAAATCAACTTCCTTCTCTCCTTGTGTGTGTGTGTGTGTGTGTTTAACTTTGCCATTATTAAATAATTGCCTGAGTATGTAATTGTACTAGCTACTATGCTAAGTGCTTACCATGCTTTACTTCATTCAGTTTTCACATTAATCTGTGAGGTTGGGTTTGCTGTCTATGGTTTTCGGATGAGGAAACTAAGATTGTTAAAGTTAAGGGACTGGCCCAAGCTCACAAAACTGGTTAATAATGCACTCTAGATTCTAACTTAGGTCAATCTGCCTCTAGGTAGTTACTTTAAATCCTGTACAAGAACCCAAACAGGTATAAAAATTCTCAAATAGTAATGTGAATCAAGAAAGATACAGGTTGCCAAATGGGGATCGGATAGTAGTGATGAATCTAGATCGACAGGGAAAGTGTTGAGAAATTGTATTAAAGGTCAGAATAGATCAGTGATATCATTCACCAAAGTAGCTAGAGAAAGAAACATTTATCCTGGCCTGAAATTTGATAGAGATTAGGGTTTGGGAGACAGGTTTGTGGCTGATGTTCAGAAAAGCACCTGGACTCAGAAACAGCACAGAAAGACCTACTAACACCAGAATCTTTCATTAACATAAAAGATGTAAAGGGACCTGATTCTTCTTCAGCAGAAAATATCCAAACTAAGGAAATGAATCAGCATATATGGAACACCTACTTTGTGTTGAATATTTACACAAACTGTATCTGTTAGCTTATTTCATTCTTCACAAAAATACAGGAGAGACTAGAGAAGTTAATTAACTTTTCTACAACTACACAGGTAACAAGGCAGAATATGGATGTGGGGTACCATTGGAAAGAACGTTGGCATTTCACTTGTAAACTAAAAAAATGTTTTTCATTATAAGGTGGTGCTACTATAAGCTTATAGAAGAAAAAGTCCTGATAATTTAGGGATGTTCCAACTTTTTGTTTTTTTCTTCTTTTAAAAATAAAATAAAGTTGGGGCGCCTGGGTGGCTCAGTGGGTTAAAGCCTCTACCTTCGGCTCAGGTCATGATCCCAGGGTCCTGGGATTGAGTCCCGCATCTCACTGCTCAGCAGGGAGCCTGCTTCCTCCTCTGCCTTTCTGCCTACTTGTGATCTCTCTCTCTCTCTCTCTGTCAAATAAATAAATAAAATTAAAAATAAAATATAGTTTATTTTTTTAAGTTTTTATTCAGATTCCAGTTAGCATAAGGTGTAATATTAATTTCACATGTACACTCTAGTGTTTCAATATTTCCATACAACTCATCACAAGAAGTGCTCATCACAAGTCACTTCTTAATCCCATCACCTATTTAACCCATCTCCCCACCCACTTCCCCTCTGGTAGCCATCTGTGTCTTCTCTATAGTTGAGAGTCTGTTTCTTGGTTTGCCTCTCTCTCTCTCTTTTTTCCCCTTCACTCATTTGTTTTGTTAAATTCCAAATATGAGTGAGGTCATATGGCATTTGTCTTTCTCTGACTGACTTATTTCACTTATGAAATATTCTCTAGCTCCATCCATGTTGTTGCAAGTGGCAAGATTTCACTTTTATGCGAAGCAAAAGCAAAAATAAACTATTGAGACTACATCGAAATAAAAAGCTTCTGCACAGCAGAGGAAACAATCAACAGAACTAAAAGGCAACTATGAAATAAGAGAAGACATTTGCAGATGGCACATATGATAAAGGGTTAGTATCCAAAACATATAAAGAACTTATAAAACTCAACACCCAAAAAATGAGTAATCTGATTAAAAAATGGGCTAAAGAAATGAACAGACATTTCTCTAAAGAAAACATTCTCTAAAGACAGATGAAAAGGTGCTCAAAATCACTGCTCATTAGGGAAATACAAATCAAAACTACAATGAGATATCACCTCACACCTGTCAGAATGGCTAAAATCAACAACACAAGAAACAACAGGTGTTGTGGAGTATGTGGAGACAAGGGAACTCTTGCCCTGCCCAGTGGGAATGTAAAGTTTTGTTTTTTTCTTGAAATTTAATTTAAAGAAAGCAAAGGTACAGAGTATTGTGGTCTTGAAAATATCCATTGTATAAATAATATCTACTTGCTTTGAAAGAAATATACATCATTCTTCATCTATATTTTAATGCTGTGCATGTGGAATTCAGACATGTAAACTGCTGAATCTGCCTCTGAGGCTGAAAAAGTGTAGGAGAATAAGAGAAGAAGCTATAAGGTCTCTTGATAAGTTCAAACAGACAGGCTGTTTAAAAATATAAGTTGTGCCTCTCTAATACTTTTAATTTTTAGCAGAGTTTTCTATGAAGAATATAATGCACTTAGTATTTAACAACTTCTTTTGTCCAAAATTTCTCACTAAGATTTGACCCAGAGGAAATGGAATCCAGAGTAAAGAAACAAGCCCTAGAAGGCATTAGAATTCTTGATGAAATTTGTTTTGCAATCCATATATACCTTTTAAGAAAAAAAAATAACTATGGCGTCAAATTTCCTTTGCTTAAATTTAAAGTATACTTCTAAGAACTTACACGAACCATGATTTTGTATTCCAGCTAGGCTCCATTTCCCTTGCCTCATTCCTTAGGCTCCAGTTTCTTTCCAAAGTGGTTTACTTGCACTGTTTTTCTGCACAACTTTAAGGGGTGCAGCAGGTCCATCTCATCAGATCCTTTTGCTCCATGGCCTTCCAGGCACTTTCTTTTAGAGCCCAGAATTACTTCTGGACCCTCACCTCACTCACCCCCTCCTTCACTATACTCCATATGCACTACCTATCCATACCAAGCAGGCTCCTGCCTCTGAGCTTTGCCCTTGTGGCCCTTTGCCTAGAATACTCTTCCCCAGATTTTCACATGTCTAGCTCCACGTCCAGGTCTCATCATCTCACATGTAATTGGCTCAGACTGGCCATTCCTATGCTTCAACAACTCCAGTCAAGCCTTTCTCTGTCATATTACAGATTTTCACTATCTTCTCTTGTGAACTGTAATTTTTTAAAAACTTGTTCATTGTTTGACTTCTCCCATTAAAACATAGACCTTAAGAAATTATATCTATCTTCTTTAACACAGTAACCAAACGATCTGACAAATTATAGGTCTAAAATAAAATTTACATTGAATGAATGACTAAATTTTGAATCTTTCCTTCTCCATGAATTTTTCCTCTTTGACTTAATATTGCTGTTTTCTTCCTCTCATCAGGTATAAGAGTTGCATATTTTTGAGAATATTATGGGAGACACTTTGCATATTTTAATCCTTGTAACAACTTAGTGAGATAACCAGGAATATGCTCATGGAAATTGACAAAGCTAATAAATATCAGAACCAGAATTCAAACAAAGGTCAGATGATTTCATTTTTTAAAGAATTTTTTATGTATTTATCAGAGAGGAAGAGAGAGAGAGAACACAAGTGGAGGGGGAGAGGAGGTCAGATGATTTAAAAGTGATAGTTTTATTAAACTGTGCAAGTATTTGCTATCTAATGTGGATGCCTTTTTTTTCTAATTGCTCTGGTTAGAACTTCTAGTACTATGTTGTACAGGAGTGGTAAAAGTGGGCACCTTGTTTTGTTTCTGATCTTAGAGGAAAAGCTTTCAATCATTCACCACTAAATGTGATATGGGCTTCTCATATATGGCAATATTAAAGTGAGGTCCTTGGTTGTGCTCAATATTTCATTTTAGTGAATTCTGTCTCCCATGCTTTTCTACTCCAACCTTCCCCCTACCCCAAGTCATGGATTTTATCTTGTAACCGCAATATGGTTGATAGTTCTTTGAATACTATTCAAAGTATTGAGCCTCAGTTTACTGTTTTATAAACTGGAGATTATGGTAAAAATTTTACCTGACACACAAATTATCAAGGGGGAGCCTAAACAGATAATTCATATGAAATACAGATCTTAGTGTTTGTCAGGTGTTATGGACTTAATAAATGATAACCCTTATATTTTACTCCACACACTGAACCAGAAGAATATTTTTTTATTGTAATTTTCAGTTTGAGGGCATTATTTGACTCTAGCCATACCTGGCTGATTGTTAGAACAACCAGAAATAATCATTTGATTGGTCTGGGGACATGGCTGGGCAGCTGTAGTGTTTAAAACTCCCCAGGTGATTCTAATGTGCAGCAATGGTTGCAAGCCACTGACCTTAAGGTTGCTTCCGTAGGATGACAACAGCTAACTCCATTCTGTATCCTGACCTACCTCAGATAAGAATTCTAATAAGTGGTGGAATCGCCAAAGGGCAGATGGAAAAAAGGTGCATACTTCAGCATTGAGGAACCTGAAAGATCCATATACTATGTTTCCAGGGCCCTGTTTGCCCTACATTTTCTGTTTGGTATTAGTTTCTAACTGGCTGTGAACATTCAGTTTCTCATCCCTGGAACTCTAGCTCCACTGCCTCTTTTTGTAGAACCCAGTGACACTAAGAGTTAAAATTACTCTTTCAAATCGTTAGTAGGGACATCTTTGCATCATAAAATGTTAGTATGTTTAGTAGTCTCCCAGCAGCCTGAAAGAGCCTATGTATTTCTGAAAATGTCTGATGGACTTGAAATAGTATCTCACCACAGAAGAGATTTGAGACTACTGATCATCATGTTCTTTCACAAATGGTCCCCTTCCTCCAGTCTTTGTAAGTCATGTCTTTGATTGTGTCATTTCTCAGTGCAAAAACTTCCAATGTCTTCCCATGACTACAGAAAACTTTTAATTTTGAACATGGCTTTCAAATCTCTTGACTGTCTGGACCAACCATCATTTCTAGACATGTTAAACTTTTTCTTTTGCAGAAACCCTGTGCTTTACCCAAATGATCTATTTACCGTACCCTGAATATACTTTATGCTTTTGCCCTTTATACCAGTGGTTCTCAAACCACTCTAATATGCATATAAACCACTTGGGAATCTTGTTAAGGTACATGTTTACTAGTATATATTATTGAACACATTTAATAGTGTTCATTATAGGGTGCACAATGAGGCTCTACATTTCTAACAAATTCCCATGTGATACAATTGCTGTTGGTGCTAGAACCATATTTGGGTAGCAAGGATTTACACATAGGCTAATAAAACCTCAGGTAAACCAGAATGCCCTATCTTGTCTTCTTTGCTCGTCTCATTTCTACTTGTATTCAATGTTTATGTGACAGAGTGATTAACTGAGATATTAATTTGCTTTCTTTCCCTTATGGTCCGTTCTCATTCTTCATCCATTCGACGAAGATATTATGATCTTGTGTACCTCCTTGTGCCAGGAGAGATGCCTGTTTCTGGGCCAAAAGAAAGGTGACTTACAAGATGCATCCTACTCTGGTTTTTGTTTTCCTAAAGCCTAAGTGATTGAGAGGAATTGTGTTGACTTTCTTTAGGAGGAGAAGAAATTCTGACTCTTTGAGAAGTGGCAGCAGTGAGGAGAACCCCTGCTAGGGAAGGGAATGGAGGTCTGAGGAGGCCAAAATGCCTAAGGAGATGTTTGCCTGCTGTATCTATGGTGCGGGAACCCTAGTAATAGAGCTCCCAACCTTGCCAGAAAGGCAAGCACATAAAGACAAGTTTAGCACATAAAAAAGAGAATGTTGGTCACTGGTGGAAGGATGCTTTTTCCTCACCATACCTAAACAAACTCAGAACCTCTGTACAAATGGTTGGAGGTGGAATTTAAAAAAAAAAACTGCATGGAGCACTGGGTGTGGTACATAAACAATGAATCTTGTAACACTGAAAAAATAAAATGAAAGTATTTGGGGAAAAAAAACTGATATGATGTTCCACATATTGGGGAACTAAAAAAAACTTTAGGTTGATTTATAGAAAATAAATGGATATTTCCTTTAGGGCTGAATGTTTGTAACAAGTTTCATATGTGCTAAACTTATTTCTGATCCAGTCTCTTCCTCGAAGCCTGATTTGATATGTTTAAGGACATGATGACCGAGACAATAAATCCTGACTTTGGAATTCTGATTGAATTCCTAATTTGGGTATCTGTGAGCCTGAGTTCTCATTTGTAAAAATGTGGCACATAGCACTTACTTCATAGAATTGTTGAGAGGTCTAGAAATAATAAATGCAAAGCATGTGGTATGCAGTGTCTGATTAGTAAATATTTGCTGTTCTTATACGTACTAACTTTACCACTACTATGATGACTACCGTAAATACGTTTGTTATAATCAAGGTAGCATTTTATTCTCACAGTTTGACATCCTCAAAATTCCTAAAGCAATGTTGTGCACATAATTTATTTGAGTATTACTCAGAATCCTCCTGCATAGCAACCTGGCACTAAATAATAAACTTTTGATCATGATGATGCCTGTGAATTTATTGCCTATTTTTGATAGTTATTTTCCCATATATTTTAGTGCCATACCTGTAGCATAAATTCTGAAGACAGAAATTATGTTTTATACTTCTTTGTAATCCATAAGAGATTCCTGTTTTATAAATGGTAGACACTTAGCAAATACTTGGCAACTGGTTGTTATAAAACAATGAGTTTTGATAATTCAGGAGAAGAGAAGGAGACAGAAATTTTAGATATAATTTGACAATCTGGGATTAGACAAAGTATTACATTTTACTCTATATTACCTCCATATTGCTTCAAGCTTAATTGTATCCAAAAGTAGCTTATGTTTTGTTGCTTACCAACAAAATGTTATTGAATGTTAGTGTACATGCAGCTATGGAAACCACAGCAGGGATAAGCTGACCAGTAAGGAGAATCTCCTTTTCATCTGTTTTATAAATATTTTTGCAAAGCTTTTGAACCTAAGGTATTAAGGAAGAAATCATTGCTGTTAATCCAATTAAATAGCTCATATTTTTAAAAATAATATCCTGATTTGTATGTCAGCAAGTTATAACAATAAATTCTTTTTTTTCCCCAAATATTTTTATTTTTTCAGTGTTACAAGATTCATTGTTCATGTACCACACCCAGTGCTCCATACAATATGTGCTCTCCTCAATACCCACCACCAGGCTTGCCCAACCCCCCACCCCCACCCCTCCAAAACCCTCAGTCCTTTGCTCAGAGTTCACAGTCTCTCATGGTTAATCGCCCCTCCAATTTCCTCCAATTCACCCCTCCCTTCCCTCTCACAATGTCCTCCATGTTTTTCTTTATGCGCCACATGTAAGTGAGACCACATGATAATTGACTCTCTCCACTTGACTTATTTCACTCAGCATAATCTCTTCTAGTCCAGTCCATGTTGAAACAAAAGTTGAATATTCATCCTTTCTGATGGAGGCATACTATTTCATTGTATATGTAGACCATATCTTCTTTATCCATTCGTCTGTTGAAGGGCATCTTGGCTCTTTCCGCAGTTTGGCGATTGTGGCCATTGCTGCTATGAACATTGGGGTACATGTGGCCCTTCTTTTCACTACATCTGCATCTTTGGGGTAAATACCTAGTAGTGCAATTGCAGGGTCACAGGGTAGCTCTATTTTTAATTTCTTCAGGAATCTCCACACTGTTTTCCAACGTGGCTGCACCAACTTGCATTCCCACCAACAGTGTAAGAGGGTTCCCCTTTCTCCACATCCTCTCCAACATTTGTTGTTTACTGTCTTGTTGATTTGGGCCCTTCTAACTGGTGTAAGGTGGTATCTCACTGTGGTTAAATTCTTTAGAATTCAGTTAGTTTGGGGTTAAACTCTACCCTAGCAACAGTAACTTTACAGCTGCTATCAGAAAAGCAGTAATTACTTTGGTCAACAGTTTCCAAGAAACTCCAGCTGTCTTATCAAGCTTTCTTTGTCAGAAAGACTCCTTTCTTTTTAGGGGGCATGAGTTGTAGAAGAACCACAATAGTTCTAGTGAAAGAGTTGGAAAAAATATATTTCAGAAGCCATATTGTAGGTTTTGTTTTTGTTTTTATTGTGTTTGTTATGCTAGAATTTGAGATTCTAATAATATCTACTGTGCTTTTAGACAAACTTCCACTGAATTTTAGGGACTTCAAAAAATTAGAATCTATTGCTTTTTTATTTGAAACTAAACTCACATGGAATCAATACTGACAATGGCCATCAGTGAGAATCTCCACCCACCCAACATAAAGAAAAGTGAAGATATCAGTAACATATATCCTATATGCTCTAAGACTTTATTACCTCAGTGTGACTTCATCTGAATAGAAGCCTTGCTCTAGATCTAGTCAAAGGTCAAGAATGGTTCATTTTATTCAGTGCAGGTATTCAGGGAGATTCTCATCATCCATGGAATTAGGATCATTCATAAATGACTTTTAGTTCATACGATTATTCATCATATTTTTTTCCCAATTTCTCCTGTGAGGGAGCTTTAGTGAGAAGGAAATTATAGTCAGGTGATGAGGAAGGAATAGGTGAAGAGAGAAGAGTGAAGGGTTGGTGTAAATGGAACTGACTAAAGCACTATAAAGGGTCCAAACCCTGTATTATTAACACTTAGTAGTGGAATGTTCCAGTAGAAGACTGGCACTGATTATAATTATCCCCATTTTCTTATGCTGACTTACCCTCTGTCATCGATGCCTGACAACTTTTCCAACTTCATCTCATACCATTCCCTACTTTCCATACCATGCTTGAGACACTCAGACGTTTTTGACTCCCAGACTTATCAAGCTTATTCCTAATTAGAAATTTTGCACTGGCTGTTCCTTCTGCCTGTGTTGCCACCCCTTAATATTCATATGACTGGCTTCTGCTTATCATTACAATTTCAGCTTAAATCCCTCATCTTCCCAGAGGGCTCCTTTGATCATCTTGCATAAGGTAGTCACTCACTAGCTTTTTATTTTAATTATCTGACACTTAACATTACCTTCTCTCAATTTCTTAAGCATTTTATTATCATTTTCCTCCACTTGAAGATGAACTCCACAGAAGCAAGTTTCTGATTGGTTTTGTCCACTCCAATATTTGTAGGAATTACAACAATGACAGGTATAAGTAAACACTCAATAAACATTTTTGAGGGAGTGAATGAATTTGAGAATACATTACCTTAGAAATTTTTAATCAAGTGATTCTTAAATTGAAATCCATAGATTATATAAATACCTTTGCATAAGCAGTATGTGTGTGTGTGCGTGTGTGTGTGTGTGTGTGTGTGTACATGTGTTTTCCTAAAGGTAAGCCATGGTTTTCAGCAGATTATCAAAGGGGTCTCTGAACCACTCTCTCATATCTCAAGTTAGATTCCCCCAGAAACAGCTCTAAGATGAGGATTCATGTGAAAGTGATGGATTAGGAAGTGTTTCCATGAAAGGCAGGTTGCCAAGTGAGGAAGTGAGACTAGGAATAGAAGCAAGCCAAGCAATGGTGAGATATCAAACTAAATTCGGCCAAGGGTACCATTGGGTTTGTTTTGCAGGAAGGGCTCTGGAAACTGAGTAAGCCTTACTCAGAGTGGTGGATATCAAGGGCCTAAGAAGCTGGGACATTTATAACCTACTTGTTTAGTCATTGGCTCATGGTTTCCCAGGGGTGGGGATAGGGATAGGTGTTGTAATTCTGACTCTCTCAGTTTTCAGATAAAGCTTTCTCAGGAAGCCTGAAGGTGGTCTTCGAATGAAGGGAGGCAGGTTCTAGCTGTTGAAAATAAAAACATACTGGAATCTGATGTTCATGAAAGTGTTAAGAGATCCCAGAGGATATGGGTAGAGCACTGACAGGGTCTGCTATACCTTCTTGAAAAGAAACAAAAAGTTTAAGAATTATAAATTTAGTCTAATTTCCTTATTTTAAAATAAGACCTACTGTAACCATCCCTCAAAATAATACACTCTTGAAAATATAACCAGGAGGAGTTGTGCTGGTCATGCAAGCATGCTTAAAGATAACCTTGAGAAAAACATGGTAGTCCAGCAGGCCTCAGGTGGAGGGGAAGATACACGATCTTGA
>CM052895.1:88082321-88101927 GCA_028534135.1 Potos flavus | reverse complement strand
ATTATCATCTCGTATCCAATAAATATGGGATTAAGGAGTTGTTCGGGGCGGCAGTCTTCTCAACTGCCGACCCCTGCTCCCAATCTCTATTGCAGCTGACTTGTTTGTGCCTCATTCTTCTCCCGTGCGCCGTCAGGAAGCGGCAACCTACTAAGATGAGGTGGTTCTCAAATAGTTATACAATCAATTGGTGAAATGTGTTTGGATCAGATCTAAGGTCTTCTCATAACTAGCCCATTTGCTATCTATTCATTTTTAAAAATTCAAATGAAAGATACTCTCTTTGAAGTTATAGAGAATACAAAGATGAATAAATTACTGTCCCTATTTATAGTGATTATAGGACACAAAAGATGCATATGAACAAGGACTATAAATAATTCCTTAAAAAAGAATACGTTTTAACAGAGCAGAGAATAATCACTTCCAGTTTAGGGACTGAAGGAAGATTTTGTTGAAGTTGAGATATTTGACCTTGGTTTATTAAAAGAAAATATATTCATTCATTCAAAGATATTTAAATGAGTGTCTATTATATTTCAGACATGGTAATATGCACTGGGAATAAGCTAGTGAATGAAAAAGGCCAAGTCCCCACTCTTATTTACTTTATATTCTATCTGGGTAAAGACCAATATTAACAAAGAAGAATAACAAACAAATAATATAATGCCAAATAATGGTACGTATTATTCGGGCTATAAAGGATAAATGAAAAGAAGTGAAGGAAGAAAAGTCAGCTACTTTAGATGAAGTGATTAGAGAGGACCGCTTTGACATTTGACTGAAACCCAAAGGATGAAAAGTGCCAGAAGCAAAGAGGGAAACACTTAGCAGAAGAGAAATCCCGGCAAAATAAAGAGTGAGTGCAAGAGCCCCAAGGTATGAAAAAGCTTGGAATAAGTCAAGAAATAAAAAAGAGAGTGAGTTTGAAGCTTTAGGATTTAAAGCTTAACCTGGTTTAGAAAGATCGTCAGGGTCTTGTAGGCCAGAGTTAAGGAATTTGCACTTTAAGTGCAATGATCAAACATGGCATTTCTTATGTTTCAAAATTTACTATGTGTACTAGCTATAAAAATTAGAATGTGAGATTTGAAAAAATACTATTCATATATTAGCCCCTGTCCAAAAAGTAAGTAGTTGGGTATAAATCTAAGATATGCACAAGATCAGTAGGAGAAAAACTAAAAGAACACTGTTGAAAGAAGGTCTAAATAAATGCAAACACATTATGTGTTTATAGAATGAAAAATTCAATGTCAGTAAGATGTCACTTCTTTCCAACTTGATCTAGAGATTCAACTCTATCCCAATCAAAATTGCAGCAAGCTATTTTATAGATATCAGCGCAATGGTTTTAATATTTATATGCAAATGGGAAGGACATAGAATAGCCAACACAATCCTAAAGAAGCAAAATAAAATTTGTTGACTTAACTACCCTACTTCAAAATTTACTATAAAGTTCCAGTACTCACAGAACTTGCTTTTGGTAAAAGAATAGACACATAGATGAACATAACAATATAAAGGACAGAAATAGACCCGCACAAATTTAGTTAACTTATTTTTAGCAAAGGCACAAGGCAATTCAATATAGAAAGGATAGTCTTTTAAATCAATGGTGCTATAAAGGATAGTCTTTTTATACACTGGTGTTAAAAAAAGCGATTGGAAATCTATATAAAAATATGAACTTAATCAGATATTATACCTTACACAAAAATTAATTTAAAATTGATTACCTACCTAAATGTAAAATGAAAAACTATAAAAATTCTAGAAGAAAACATAGGAGAAAATCTCTGTGACCCTGGGTTTGTTGATAACATTTTGGATACAACACCAAAAACAAAATTCATGAAATAAAAAAAAGGATGATAAATTGGACTTTATTAAAATTAAAATCTTTCATGCTGTGAAAGATGCATACAGGCTTATAGAGGCTCTTGGTTTCTAATACTGTCCTCCAAATGAAAGGGGCCAAGTGTCTTTGAAGAAAAGCCTGATTCTGGGATTGGGGCAGGTATACGCGTGATGAACCTGGAGCATATTGTAATGCCAGAAAGAAAGGAAGAACAGAAAACAAAACAAAACGCCACACACACACACACACACACACACACACACACACACAAAAACACCACACACATCTGTGGGAGTATGCCAAAAGGCACAGAAACCAACTGCAGCACTCCCAATGGCCAAAGCCAGAATTACTCTAGAGGCAAAATAAATAACATAGCATTAGATTGTAATATAAAGTATAAAATAAATATCCATGACCTCATACTTATACAAATAAGTAATTTAGTAAATAAATATGTGAAGAAGAGTAGCCAAGTTTCCTCTGAAGAATTTTGTATAATTTATGCAAATACTCCTCCATCAAGATGTGGGGACTGGGCATAATCCCTTAAGTGTGTGTACAATAACTTCCACCCCAAGAGTACTTTGTGGAAAGGAGGAAAAAAAAATAAGTTTATAGTGGAGAAACCTGACAAACTTTATCTCAGCCAGGTGATCATGGTTTCTTCCACAGCAATGTCATGTTGACAGCATGATCTCTTGCTATGATATGATGAGAATGGCATCTTACCCCTGTGGCCTTTTTCCCCCAAACCCATAACTCCAGTTTAATCCTAAGAAAAAAAGGAACCCCAATTCAGGGATATAAAATGCCTCTACAAAATGCCTCTTTAGTACTCCCAAAATTCTCAAAGTCATCGGAAACAGGGAAAGTTTAAGAAGTGCCACAGTCTGGAGAAGCCTAAGGAAAACATGCCAGCTAAATGTAATGTGGTATCCTGGATGGAATTCTGGAACAGAGACATAACATTAGGTAAAATCCCAAGGAAATTTGAGGGAGTGATGTCACCAAGATGGTGACATAGGTTGTTCCTGATTTCACTCCCCCTCATAAAAACAACTAACAACTATTTCAGCACACCACAAACACTGAGAGACTATTAAAACATAACAGTGAGGCTAAAGCCCCCTGTACCACAGAGACCAAGACAGACTGTATTATAAGAGTAAGAGAAATGGCTATGTGTTGACTGTATTGCCCCAGCACAGCACCATGCAGAGAGGTCTCCCTTGAGCCTCTGGTTCCTCTAGTGGAAAAAGAGAAATTTTGGAGACAACCAGTCCCCAGCATTGCAGGTCACTTTGTGGGACCTACAATGATCTTGAAACCTTACTCTGATCTTGAAACCATGGGATTGTAGGGGAGTCTACAGGGCCCAACTACTGGGAATCTGACTGTGACAGAGAAGGGAGAAGTGGCTTCCAACAACCAGCACACCTATCTTGGGAGACTGATTTCATAACTGCAGTACCTAAGTAATCTCAACCAGCAGTTTTGCTCATCAGCAGAATCATGTTTGGGGCACACTCTGACCAGGGAACTTGGTATAATGCATATCTGCCTAATTTGCATCCTCAAATGAGGGATTTGGGGCCATAAAGCCTAGTTTGCCAATGCACAGGCAAGGAGTTGAATTGCAGGCCCACCCACTGTGGAGAGTGCCTTCCAGTACCATCTGACCAGAAAGGCTGGTGAGAACTCCTGGAAGCAGTGTGGTCTGGTGTTGCTTGAGCTGAGAAGTGGGCAGGCAGAGCTGATCATCCCCAGAGCAAAGCCACTGCCAGGGATGGAGTGTTCTGGTGCTATGCATAAGCAGGGTTATTAATTCATAGCTAAGGCTGTAGGTAGTTCCTGGCTCCATTCAACTGGAGATCCTGTTTGGAATTCAAGAGTAGTCTGGACAGGCCCCTCCTCCTGCCCAGGCAAGGAAATTGAGATATAGCCCCATCAACTATGGAGAATGTTTTTCAGCCCCATCTGACCAGAAGGGTTGGCAACAATTCCTGGAAGCAGTGTCGCCCAGCAGCCCTCAAGCTGAGAGGGGAACAGGCAGAACCAACAGTTTGAAGAACAAAACCAGAGGCCCTGTTTGATCAGGAAACTTAGGGTGTGGGTCTGCTTGAGTTAAGATAACATTACCAGACTTAGAGCTGCTTCTCCCACTGTGATTGGGTGGGGAACCTAATTTGGAACCCTGCTCATTGCTGAATAAAACTTGTCCAACTATGGAACATTATAGATCACAGGAAGCTGCACAGCCCACTCAAAGTCCTATGTCCAGTGGCACTTGAAGAGAGAGCACAACTCATGGCTTCTCCCATCTGCAGAGCATAACTGGTGGCCTCAGCTGATCAGGGAATTATTGTACACTCTGGCCTGATTTGGGTCCCCAAACAATGAGCTGTACAAGGACTGGGTCCCGTCCTTCTGCCTTGCCAGAAAAAGGAAGCTAATTAATCTCCCCATCTATTATAGAATAGAGTACTTGTCCTGACCACCTAGTAAACCTGACCAGAGAATCTAGGCAAATATGGAGCCTATCCTACAGCCTCATTTGTGTAGGAAACCAAGCCAGCAGTCTTATCCAACTGTTCACAGCCAGTGTCACACTTCCCATCCCTGTCTTCAGAGCTCGAACAGTTGCCTCACCCAAAAATAGACCATAATAGCAGGCTCCACCTGCCCAAGAACATTACCAGCAGAAGAATCCAGAAACCTAAACTAAGCTGACTGATGAAAAACTGTTTCTGCCAAAGCAAACATGTTACATCTAGAAGAGGAGCCCAATTACTCAAATGTGCAGACGTTAAGTACTTAGTCAAGAATCACAAAAAATTGTCAGGTAAATATGACACCACCAGAGGAAACTAATAAATCTCCAATATACTGGCCCTAAAGAAATAGAGATCTATGAATTGTCAGATAAAGAATTCAGAATAATCTTTTTAACAAAATTTAGTGAACTATAAGAAAACACAGACAACTAAACAAAATTAGTAAAGCAATGCATGAACAAAACAAGAGAAATAGACAGAGACAAGACAGAGAAATAGCAACCATCAAAACACACACAGACACAGAGAGAAATCCTAGAGCTGAAAAATGCAATAACTATATTGAAGAATTCAACAGAAGGTTTAAAAAATAGACTCAACTACACAGAAGAAAGAATCAACCTTTTGGAGGATAGGACATTGGAAATTACCCTGACAGAGGAGAAAAAAGAAAAATAATGAAAAAAAGTGAAGAAATTTCCTATGGGAATTATAAAACACAAAGAAAAAAATAATATTTGCTTTATTGAATTGCAGAAAAAGAAAGAGAGAGTAAGTATATTTAAAGCAATAATGACTGAAAAATTCCCAAACCTGGCAAGAGACATGGACATCCAGATCCATGAGTCCCAAAGGACTCAAATAGTTGAATTTTATTAGGGCTACACCAAAACACATTATAACTAAACTGACAAAAGTCAAAGACAGAGAAATTTGAGTGACAATAGAAAAGAGAGAAGTTGTGTACAAGGGAACAAACCCCCATAAGATTACTGGCAGATTTCTCAACAGAAACTTCAAGGAGACAATAGGAAGATATATTCAAAATATGGAGGAAAATAACAGTCAGCCAAGAATTCTGTATCTGGCAAACCTGTCCTTCAGAAACAAATGAAGAATAACGACTTTTCTGAACAGACAAAAGCTGAGGACTCCATTATCACCATACCTGCTCTATAAGAAATGCTGGGGCGCCTGGGTGGCTCAGTGGGTTAAAGCCTCTGCCTTTGGCTCAGGTCATGATCTCAGGGTCCTGGGATCGAGCGCCACATCAGGCTCTCTGCTCGGCGGGGAGCCTGCTTCTCCCTCTCTCTCTGCCTGCCTCTCTGCCTACTTGTGATCTCTCTCTCTCTGTCAAATAAATAAATAAAATCTTTAAAAAAAAAAAAAAGAAAGAAATGCTGAAGGGAGTTCTTTGAGTGGAAGTAAAAGAATGTGAATTAACATCACAAGAACATAAAAAGCTAGTATAAATCACACTGGTAATAGTTGGTAATTGTAAATAGTCAAAGGTGGATTCCACAATATGGTAATAGCAATGACACTAGCAATATAATGATGCATAATTCACTTAAAACAGGGAGCCTGCTTCTCCCTCTCCTCCTCATTCATGTTCTCTCTCTCGCTATCTCTGTCTCTCTCTCTAAAATAAATAAATAAAATCTTTTAAAAAAAGAATAAAACAGTGGATTTCAACGCTATAGACCAAATGGACCTACCAGACATACACAGAACATTCTATCAAACAGCAGAATACACATTCTTTTCAAGTATACATAGAACATTTTTTAGGATAGACCACATGTAGGCCACAGAACAAGTCTTAGAAAATTCAATATTGAAATTATACCAAGTATCTTCTCTGACCATAATGGCATGAAACTAGAAATCAATAACAAGAGGAAAGCTGGAAAATTCATGAACACATGGAAATTAAACAACATTCTCCTGAATGACCAATGGATCAAAGAATAAAGGATAAAGTTTCTTGAGACAAATTAAAATGGAAGACAAATTAAAACTTCCCAAGGGGGAAGTTCTTAGCAATAAATACCTACATTAGGAAAAAAGAAGATCCCAAATAAACAACCTAACTCTACACTGTAAGTAACTAGTAAAAGAAGGACAAACCAAGCCCAAATTTCACATAAAAAAGGAAATCATACAAATTAGAGCTGAAATAAATGAAATAAAGAACAGAAAACAATAGAAAATATTAAACAGAGGTATTTCTTTGAAAAGATAAATGACAAACCCTTATCTAAACTAACCAAAGAAAAAAGAGAAAGGACTCAAATCAAAATTATAAATGAAAAAGGAGATGCCAAAACAGATATCACAGAATTCAAAGAATCCATAAGAGGCTAGTAAAAAGAATGATATACCAACAAACTAAACAACCTAGAAGAAAGGGAAAAAATTCTCAGAAAGATACAACCTACCGGAAGTAAATTAGGAAAAAAAAAGAAAAAGAAAAATCTGAATAAACCAATTATTACTAAGGAGATTGAATCAGTAATCAAAAATCCCCTATGAGGAAAAGTTAAGAGTCAGATGGCTTCACTGGTGAATTTTGCCAAACATTTAAAGAAAAATTAACAACGATGATTCTTAAATTCTTTCAAAAAAGAAAGAAGGGAAGACTCCCAAATTCTTTTTATGAAGCCAGCATTATCCTGATATCAAAACCAAAAAAAGGATGCTCCTAGAAAAGAAATCTTCACACCAATATCTTTAATTATAAATGCAAAAATTCTCAATAAAATGTTAGAAAACCAAATTTCAATAGTACATTAAAAGGATCATTCACCATAATCAAGTGGGATTTATCTCTGGGTTGTAAGGATGATTCAATATATGCAAATCAATCTATGTCATAAATCACATTAATAGAATGAAAGAAAAGAATCACATGATCATCTCAATAGGTGCAGAAAAAGCACTTGACAAAATTCAACATTCAATTATGACATAAACTCTTAACAAATTAGGCATAAAAGAAATATATTTCAATACATTAATGGCTGTATATAGCAAGCCCACAGTTAACATCATACTTAATGGTGAAAGGTTGAAAGATGTTCATCTAAGATCAGAAACAAGACAAGGGTGCCTACTTTCACCACTCTTATTCGACTTAATACTAGAAGTCCTAGCTAGAACAATCAGGCAGGAAAAATATAAATAAAAGTATTAGAATTGGAAAGGAAGAAGTAAAATTTTCTCTATTTGGAAATGACATAATTTTATATACAGAAAATCCTAAATACACAACCAAAAAACTTAGCTCTAATCAATGAATTCAGTAAAGTTGCAGGATACAAAATTATGTAACATACAAAAATCAGCAATGTTTCTACGCATGAACAATTTTCTGAAAAATAAAGAAATTGATCCCATTTACAATATCATCAAAACCAATAAAAAACACAGGAATAAATTTAAGGTGAAAGATACCTACTCTGAAAAATACAAGACAGTGAAAAAAAATTGAAGTAAACACAAATAAGTAGAAATGTACCCTGTGTTCATGGATTAGAAGAATTAACATTGTTTAAATATCAATACTACTAAGCCATCTATTGAAACAATATAATCCCTATCAAGATTCCAATGCCATTCTTTACAGAAGTAGAAAAAACACTCATAAAATTCTGTAGTACCAGAAAAGACCTCAAAGAGCCAAACAAATCCTAAAAAAGAAGAAATAGGCAAGAGGCATCACACCTTTTGATTTCAAGCTACACTATAAAGCTATAGTCATCAAAATTGTATAGTCATGGCATAAAAACAAACAAACAGACCAATGGAACAGAATTGAGAGCCTATAAATAAACCCAAGCATATATGGTCAACTAATATTTGACAAGGGATCAAAGAATATTCAGTGGAGTAAAAAGTCTTTTCAATAAATGGTGCTAGAGTAATTGTTTATTCATATGTAAAAGAATGAAACTGGGCCTATATCTTACATTACCCACAAAAACTAATTAAAATGAATTAAAGACTTAAATGTAAGACCTGAAAACATTAAAATCCTAGAAGAAAACATAAGAATAAAGCTCCTTGACATGGGTCTTGGTAATGATATTTTGGATATGATATCTAAAGTACAGCCACAAAATAAAAAATTAATAAGGGGGACACATCAACTAAAAAGTTTTTGCTCAGCAAAAGAAGCCATTAACAAAGTGCAAAGAAAACCTAAGGAATCGGAAAAAATATTTCCAAATCATATATCTGATAAAGGGTTAATGTCAAAAATATATAAAGAACTCAAAGAACCCACTAGCAACAAACTAACAAAACAAACAGAAAAACAAAACAAAAAGAAATTTAAAAAATGGGCAAAGGACCTGAATAGATACTTCTTTAAAGAAGATATATGAAAGGCCAACAGGTATGTTAAAAGATGGTTAAGGAAATACAAATTAAAACACATTGCGACGTCACCTCACAAATCTTAGAATGGTTATTGTCAAAAATACAAGACATGACAAATGCTGGTGTGGATGTGGAGAAAAGGGAACTTTTGTACATTGTCAGTAGGATTGTAAATTTGTATAGACACTACGGAAAACGGTATGGAGAGTTGTCAAAAAAATAAGACTAGAACTACCATTTGAACCAGCAATTCTATTTCTGAGAATATATCCAAAGGAAATAAAAACACTAATTCAAAAAAGATATCTGCATCACCATGTTCACAGCAGTAGTATTTACAGTAGTCTAGACATGGAAATAATTAAGTATCCATCAATGGATGAATGGATAAAGAAGTTATTTTACACACACACACACACACACAAACAAACATTTTTCAGCCATAAAAAAATAAGGAAATCTTGCCATTTATAAGAACATAAGTGGACTTCGAAGCCATTATGCTAAGTGAAATAAGTTAGAGAAAGGCAAATACTGCATGTTCTCACTTATATCTGGACTCTAAAAACAAAACACAAAAGCATAAAACTCAAAAAGAGAGTTATTGTCATCAGAGGTGGGGGTGAGGGAGAGAGAATTTGAGGAAGGTGGTCAAAAGGTATAAATTTCCAGTTACAAGATAAATAATTACTAGGGACATAATGTACAATATGATGACCAAAGTTAACACTGCTTGATATACAGGAAAGTTGTTAAGAGAGTAAATTCTAAGAGTTCTCATCGCAGGGTTTTTTTTCTTTTTTCTTTCTTTTCTTTTTATTTTATTTATATGAGAAGATGGATGTTAGTTGAACCTGTTATATAATCATTTCACAGTATATACAAGTGAAATCACCATGCTCTAAGCCTTCAACTTACTCAGTGAAGTACATCAATTGTTTCTCAATAAAACTGGAAAAAATAAAATAAAATGCCCAAGTTTAAAACAAAAATTTAAGAAAATCAGGATGAAATGTGAACTTTAGGTAATAATAATGTTTCAACTTTGGTTTATTAGTTGCAACAAATATACAAGACTAATGTAAAATGTTAACAATAGGGTGAACTGGAAGTGAGCTACATGGGAACTATTTTTACTATCTTACAACTTTTCTGTAAATCTGAAACTATTCTAAAAGAAGACATTTTTAAAAAAGATTTTATTTGTCAGGGAGAGAGAGAGTGCACAAGCAGGGGGAGCAGCAGGGACAGTGGGCAGAGCAGGCAGAGCAAGCAGAGGGAGAAGCAGGCTCCCTGCTGAGCAAGAAGAAGCCCCAGGTAGAATTCAATCCCAGGAGCCTGGGATCATGACCTGAGCTGAGGCAGATGCCCAATTGACTGAGCCACCCAGGCAACCCTGAAAAAAGAATTTTATTTAAAAATCACTGTGACATGATAATAAAAAATAGGAAATGACTCAAAAGACCATCAGTGGTAAAATAAGTAAACAAATTTAGGTCTATGCTTTTGGTGGAATACTACACTGTGCTAAAAATAACAAACTTATTCATACAACAATATGGATGCATTTCAAAAATATTTTGTTGAGGAAAAAAGCCAGATTAAAGAGTACATACTGCATGATTCCATCTATATAAGTTTCCATGTGAAAAAAAATCAAATTAGTGGTTGCTGCTGAGGGATGGGCATTGGAAGACAGCATGAGAGAAATTTCTGGAGTTTTGAAAATGTCCTATATTTCAAGTTTGGTATGGTTGCATGAAATATATATGTATTAAAACTCATTAAATTGTATTTTTACAATCTGTGCTTTTTACTGCATATAAATTTTGCTTCAGAAACACCCACATTACAAATTTTAAAGTACTTGGCTACTGTGGAGAGAATGAATTTTAGGAAGATTAGTATCAAGGAGACTATTGAGGAGATTATTGTGGAACTCTGGAGGAAAAATAAGTGATAAAACAGAAAATGAGAGAATTGATAGATCGGGGATATACTTTAGAGCTGGAGGCAACTAGCGCATGTTGTTTAATTAGATGTAGACTATTAGAAATTTTTAGGAAGAGGACTCAGGTTTATCAACAGACCCAGATACCAGTTTCGGGTCTGCTACTTTTCATTTGTACGATCACACATGAATAGCTTCATCCGTTTGAGGCTTCATCTCATCTTTCAAAGTGATGTAACTAGACTTTTTGTCTACTTAACTCATAGATTCCAGAAAGAATTGAATGAGGTAATATATGTAGAAAGTGAATACATTGTAATGTATTATGGATTTTTAAAATTATTATTAAATACATTATGTAAGTAGCATGGCAGCACTGGAAAATATATCATGGATATTTTAATCATCAACCATGAGCAGGTAAAATATCCTAGGATAATAACAGCTCTATTTTTCTGGAGGAATATTACAACTAAGAATCTCAATTTTGATTCTGAGCTGGAAAACAAATTTTGAATACCTGGTGAGAAATCAAGGTTGCAGTACTGCGAAATTGTGCTATATCATGTCTATTAGGAGAGTCTTCAAAATACCCTGCACAGATCTTCCTGCAACATGGTAACACCTCAAACTCAGCATAGTATGCATCTGCTTGTAAATAAGCACAGAGAGGCATTATTACATTCTAGGAACAACTTATCTGGGGCTATGCCATTCTAACTCTGTGCTCAGAACTCTCATGATAAGTCCAGCATGACAGCCAATCAAACATTACTCCACAAGGTTTCCTAGGAAACAGACACACAGCTAAAGAAACGAATTGCACACAGTTGAGAAGAAAAATACTGCAGCAATTTCACCTTACTGATATTTTTCTTCCTAAAAAGAATATATGTATATACATAACAAGGATAAGTTTTGGAAAAACAGAACACTAAAAACCAACATAGCAATGAAACAAAGGGCCAGAACACCCCTGTTGCCTAAATCTATGAATACAATTGTCTTCCGGAATATCGTTGCAGATAATAAAAGAGAAAATAGTGATGTGATTTGAGAAATGTTTTAACTTCCTAGAGAAGATCATTTAGGATAGCATTCTTGTTCTATCCTCATTCTAAACTACAATTTGGCTGTTTGGATTATTTTTTATAAAGGTCTGACCGTGTGGATATTGAAAAACATATTTGCTTCTTAACTTACAGAATATAGAACATACCTAAGACATAGTAGGCTTTTCAACAAAATGATTACATCGATAAAGAAATAGCACTGAATTTTCTGAATTCATAATGTCCCTGTTCTATTCTCAACTCAAGGAACAAACATAATTAGTTCAGTGAATGATGAACAAGCACCAGATTAAGGCGACAAAAGAACAGTAGTCTTTGGCCATTTTTCCTTTTTAAAATTTGCCTTCACTTCCTGCTGATCTAGAATGCAATCAGCATGCTCTAGCTAAGGTCTAAGTAGATGAAATGAATTCCTGACTCTTACCTCTCTAGCACTTTTTAGAAGAGATGAACTTGAGTAATTAATTAATCTAACAAACATGTATTTTATTAAGTCCTCATAGTATGTCAGGCGCTGGAAATGCTGACTGGCATCATAACTGATTTTGAACGAATACTTACCATCCAAAAATTAATGAATTTTTGTATAGTGGGCCTAGCCAAATATGACAGACTTTTAGAGCTGCAAAGGACTATGTTGGTATGTGGCTAGACTTAGGATCTCTAACTCTATGAATGCCATTCATCAGCAACCACTGCAATAGATTAGCAACTAAATGATACATAGAAAACAAGCCAGACAAATGCATTTTCTTTATTACTAGCTAATCTATAACTCCAAATCCTACTTATTTGATCGCTTCCCCTGGTAGTCCTCAAATGAGTATCCAGAATTTCTAAAATCTAGCTGGATTATCTTAAAGTCTAGAGTAGAGGAAGTTTAAGTATCCAGAATATAAAATTTGTTATATGGAGAATCATATCTTCTCACTTACCCCTATATCTTTGGTGTCTAGCACAGAAGCTGAGCTTAGTACAGTTTTGCTGGATGAAAGAACGAAAGTGGACTCCTTTGTGCCTCTTTCCCCTGGGACCCATCTCAGTAGATCAGGATTGAGAAGTAAGGGTCTGAGAGAAAGCCTTCCCCTCCCTGGAGAGTACAGATGAAGTCACTGAGATTGAGGAGTCACTTATTCTATTTCCCTCATTGAATGGATAGAAATAATGAATTCCAGGGAAGGTATGTTTGTTGAAGGTCATATGGCTAGTCATCAGGAGAATTTCTGAGCTTGTTCCATCTTCCTACTATACCACGGTGTGATTGGAAGGAATTAATTGACTGACAATTGGATGATGAAACTCAGTGTGGTCCCTTTTCAAGGAAATATGCATGATCTCTTAGAGGGCAGAATTGGGCCCTAAGAGTAAACTTCTGCATAGTAAAGATAACTTTAAAAAGTAATATAATTTAAAATTTTTTATTTTTATGATTTTTAAGTCATACTATATTTCCAAATGGTCTATAGATCCAATTTTTAAAAACTTTCTATATATGTATCTGTAGAAAGAACCTTTAGAATGATCTATAATGAAATGCCATCAGAGATCTTTGGGTAAGTAGAAATTTATGTCATCTCATAATGATTGAACATTAAAGTTGATTCTAAAACCATTTTAACCAACACTTTTATTATTTATGGTCTAATATAAATATATGAGTATACAACATTATACATTTAATTTTGTGTATAAATATAAAATAGTGCTTGGCATCTGGTAGGTGTTCAATACATTTTTGAACAGTTTATATGTAATTTATGCATATGTAGAAACATACCTGCAATAGAACCCTTTTGACTATTTAATACATTATTTTATACTTTAGATAATTTAAAATTAACTGATTAAGATTTTGTCTATAGGATGAAAGCATTAATTGTCAATTTTTCAGTCCTGATAGGGCTACATACTTTATAGTGAAATGGATTATGCTAACTAGAATTGATCATGCTGCCTTGAGCTTGAGTTTTATGAAAATCTTAAATCTTTTATACAGTTTTGTTCATACATCTGAAGATATCCCAAACTGAATTATTCAAAAAGGAAAACAAGGCTTCAAATGAAAGAAAGACAGACCTGCTTCTTTTCAAGAGAGCTCAATGTAGCAAAAATTACTAAAATAATTACAGTCTTGATTATTGTTTTAAAACTGTCAAAATATTCACTTCCAAATACCCTCTCTTTTATCCTGTTTGTGGACAGCCAAAGATAGAGGGAAAAAAATAGAAATACTGCCCAATATAGCTATTCTTAGATGATTCTCTCAGGTGGTTAATCACCGGGATTAATTAGCAAGCAGCGACTGTGAGAACTTGATCTTTTTTCTTAATTCTTAGTCTTACATCATCAGGTATTTTCTAAAATCAGGCTGAGCACATCCATAAATTAAGTTTCGAAGCTTACCCTTGAGGGAAGAGCACTCATAGGTGTCCACCCAGCAGTAGGAGCTGTGCTCTGAGTGCAGAATGAGACGGTGATTTGAAAAATACATTTGTTCCCACCCACATCTTCTCCCACTGACAAATGCTATGGATCTCCAGGCCAGAATTCTACTTTAACAAATGGGTTTACAAAAATAAAAAAAAAAAGAAAAGAAAGAAAGGGTGGAAAGAAAATAAAAGCCTGTCAGAGATAAAACACCTGCATGAAATTGAATATCTAATTGTGCCCATACTCTCAAAATAGTACTTTTCAAAACAACTGAGTGTTGCTGTCTCAAAACCAGTGTATGTGTCTAAATGGTCCCATAGCTAAACATTTCTGGTCATGGGACCGATAGGCTAGGAAATATGAAAATGCTTGCTGGAACTGAATATAACCCATTTTTTTTTCGTTTTTATTCAAACTCTAGTTAGTTAACATACAGTGTGATATTAGTTTCAGGTGTACAGGATAGTGATTCAACACTTCCAAGCACCGGTGCTCATCACAAGTGCACTCCTCAATCACATGACTGACTTAACCCATCCCCCCGCCACTCCCCTCTGACACCATTCTTCTATAGAACTCAAAATTCTAAACTGGTTAAGAATACTGCCTACTTCATGCTACCTCAATCTGGAGTACCATATTCAAGAAGCTTGTCTAGAATTTGATACATAACAACCTAGATACTTGAGTTGGTATTAAATATCATCATTCATTTTTTAATGAACCTTTTTGAGCCTGTGCTGGAGCTGTGAGGACAGGGCAGAGGAAGTAAGGGGTGGGAGTGGCTACTACCAAATAAGTATGAGCCATTTCTTCTTTCATGAACCTTATGGTTCCATATATTCATTATTTTTATATAATATTACTGATTTATATATTTGTGATTTTGCACAGGATACCTTTACGTTAGACATAAAAAATACAGAGCCTGAGTATTTATTCTCACATAATTGAAAGAAGCCTGGCATCAGGTTTTGGAAAAATAGGCAACTGTAGGACTAAATAACAGGTAATATGCGAACCATCTAAAAAGAAGAATTGTCAGTGTGTATACTATGTACCAAGGCATTATGCTAGTCAGTCTGTGAGTGCTTTTGGTTTTCCATTTTTTCTCCCTCTGACTTGCTTATTTGTAATTGTCATCTGGACTAGGAGCTAGGATATTTTTGGGATCACAGAGAGTCAACCTGATTCACAGTCTCCATGAAGAATGGAAATATAGTCACAGGGCTTCCAGGGAAAGAACCACAAAGTCTTTTTAAAAACAAGATCTATTTGTAAGTTTTATCCCTTCTTTGAAGCATCAGGAATGATAGCTCTGGGGTATCTCTCAGTAAAAAATAGATCCAATGAGTGTCACACAGGTACTTTTTAGTAGCTCAAACTGCTTTGCAATATCATATAATATTTCCACATGGTTACAATATTTCTCTTTGCAATTATTTTTAAGAGAGGAAAATAAGTATTTAAGGGGGAGAGAAATTATTATCCCTTATGACAGAATAACCTACACACTCAAATTTCTGATAGGTTCTCCAGTTTTTACTTCATGAGTCAAGGCATTGTAAGTGTGGATTATGGAACTCTCAAAATTATTTCTGTGTAAACATAAGTTAACTGAGATAATACTAAGTACACCATAATAAGACATTATTGAAACCTTAATATATTTGCCACGCACTGTGATAAGTATTTCATATCTATGTAATTTTAGAACAACCTGTTTGTAACAATGATTAAAACTGTCTTTCAAATATTTCCAATTCTCCTCCAAGCCTGTGATAGGATTGCAGTTTTCTTCCCCCTTGAAGTTGGGTGAGGCCATATGACTTTCCTTGGCTAGTGAAATATAAGCAGTTAAAACCAAGTCAATACACACTTATTGCTCTCACTTTCCCTCTGCTCTGGTGACTGACACAATTTTATGTGGCAGCTACTCTAACAGCAAAGGTTCCCAAGTGAGAAGAAATGAAGTATAGTACCTCAACTGACCCACAAAGGGCATACAGCACGAGTGAGAGGGAAAACAAACCAACCTTTGTTGTATATGTCCCTAAAATTTTGGAATTGTTATCACAGCATAACCTGTCTTAGCCTGTCCTAATTAATAAGTTATCAAGTAGATATTATATGCATTTTATTTGTTGAAGTTGAAGGCTCAAGTAAATTTTCTAATTTGTTCAAGGTCAAAGACTCAATGAAAGATAGAATTGTGATTTGAACAATCCTTTTCTGACTTTAGAGTCCAACTCTTTTACCACTAATTTCACAGACTTGAATTAGTGCTTGTAATATGTTTACTTTTGTCTGAACTTCCTTAGACATAGTGGTCCTAGAAAAGACTTGTTTGTTATACTGTTTCTTTGGAATATCTTTTAAAAGCCAAACCAAGAAAATAAAAATACTTTCTATAACGCTTCATGATTTACAAATCATTTTCATAAAAGTAACATATTATATCTTCAGAGTGAACCTGTGTCTTAGGCAAGACAAGCAAAGAAAATCAAGGTACAGGAAAGTTAATAGTTGACATGCTCAAGGTCAAATAGCTAGGCAATGACAAATTTTGGGATGAGAATCCCAGAGTCAAGAATTATTCTCCAGTGACAGCAGCAAGTGGGAGGTCTGTAAAGGCAGTGATCATTCCTGGCACAGTAGAGAGAAGCCTGTTGTTAAATTCAGCTTTGAAAACAATCTGCAATTTTATTTTGTAATCAGTATCATTGATAACATTTTCAATCACTCTGTATTGTAATCAGTTCTATTAATATTGCCATAAAATTAGTAGAACAATTCAGGCTTAGATTATAAGATGATCACAGTGAAGAAAGTAACTCAATGCTGTGAATCGTGTTAGACTGATGAATCACAGACCTGTACCCCGAAACAAATAATACACTATATGTTAATTTAAAAAAAGGAAGTAACTCAAATCGAATGAAAATTCTTTGAGCTTATTTATGATCCTTAAGTATCTTTTTGACATTTCCCAAAATGAGAGATTATCAAAAAGAAACAAATTTAAATTGTCAAAAAAATTGGACAGAGGGGGCGCCTGGGTGGCTCAGTGGGTTAAGCCTCTGCCTTCAGCTCAGGTCATGATCTCAAGTCCTGGGATCAAGCCCCACATCGGGCTCTCTGCTCAGCAGGGAGCCTGCTTCCCCCTCTCTCTCTGCCTGCCTCTCTGCCTACTTGTGATCTCTCTCCTCTATGTCAAATAAGTAAAAATCTTTAAAAAAATTGGACAGATGTATAAAAGCAAATGCATTGTACATTTGAAAAATTGTATTTTTGGAAGTATACAATTTTACCATGTGAACAAGTTTAGATTTCTTTCAACTTCAAAACCACAGTTTACTCCTCATTATTGATTATAATTTTAAAGTTCTATTTTAATAAACTTATTGATCAGTAATTGTTTATTTAATATTTCTTTTTATAGTCACACAGTATTTAAAAATTTTGTGGTTACAAGTAATTTCTTAGCCTTCTGTTATTAAATGTGGTACAATAAAAAAATTTTGAAAGTTCTATATCATTTAGGTAAATTTCAGCATGATAGTGTCTATTCTTTTTGTAGACTCTTCACCAAATTCATTTTTGTAAGGGCGAAATGAGAGGTTTCCCACTCCATCTTCCTTGATTTTAACCAGGAGGGAATGAGCAAGGGATATTGCTTTACTTGGGTAAGCCTGTGGAGCAAGTAGCTGAGCTAAGACTAGAACTCAGAACTCCAAGATACTAGTTTCTGGGTCATTGGGTCTCACTGACTTAAAATGATCCACTATATTTTATATTAGTATACCAGACCATCAAGACCCTTGTCAAGGTTTAGTCTAACATGTCAGAGGAGAAAGTCCTGAATATTTTATGTAACCCATTTCTTTTGCAACACTAAGTAGAATTTCAAATATCATCTGAAACCACAACAAGATTAGCTACAAAGATAACAAAAACTTAGTTCAGAGGCACACATTTTGTAATTCTCTTGAATAAGGAAGTTTGTATCCAAATTTCAAGTGTCAGATGTGACGCTAATTCTGATTTTAGCACATCTGTGACAGAGAGAGTATAATAATTCTGGTAAGTGCTTTGAACTCATACATTTCATGACTTTACTCGTCATCTTGCTTTCCAAAGGTCTTAGGATTCAAGGACTTTTTTGACTTCATTTTTGACCTATTTTTAAATAACATTTTGATTATTTGTTTATATTCTTAAATGTATACTTGTATGTATATATTTATTTTTCTATATATTGAAATAAATATCTATATATTCATAGATATATCTAATCTATATTCATATCTGCACCTATATCTATAAATCTTTCTGTATATATATGTATGCATATACATATACATCTGTATGTATGCTACCTATATTTATAGATCTGTATGTATACATATATGTACATATATATATATTTATAGATACATCTTAAAAATGTAAATATATACACATATATACTTATAGAGATGAGTAAGAACACAATATATAAATGTGAAATACTAGAGCAAATACTGTGAATTAAATAACATTTATCCCTCAAGACCTACGTCAAATACTAAGTTCCTCCACAAAGTTTCTCTTCCAAATGAAAATGATTGTTGCCTCCTTTGAACCCAGCAACAATACACTTTTCTCTTGAAACTTTTCCCAAACTTCAAATAATAATGAGAGCCCTCACATGCTGATGTGCCAAACACTACCTAATTAACTCGCTGTCTAACTCAAGCTTGAGAAGTAGCTATTATTCTCTTAATTTTAAGGTAGAGAAAACCTAACTCAGAGACACTGAGAGACTTTCTCAAGATCAAATAATAGAAACATGCAGAGGAGAATTTGGATTAAGGTCTGCTTGATTCCAATGCCTCATATGTGATTTAGTTTCATTTATGTATTAATTTCAGAAGATTTATTGAGCTTTACTATATGTTATAGTGCATATAAACTTCAGCCAACTATCTGGCTAACCATGAACTATGCATGTATGGGATAAACTCCAAGCTTATTAGCTAGGCTGAAATAATTGAATAGAGATTTCAATTATTATTGAAATTATTCAATTGAATAGAGACAAGGGCAGTGTCTGGAGTTTAGGTTCAGGAACTTAGCAGCCTAATAAAAACAAATCAAACAGTCTTGCGAAGAGCATAATAAAATACAGAGTCTTTACAACAAATCATTGACAATGTTTAGGATAAAATCCAATGTGTAATATATGAAGAAACTGGAAAACATGCCCCATACTCAAGATAAAAGACATTCAAGACCCAAGATGACCCAGAATTTGGAATTAGCAGACATTCTATTTTTTTATTTATTTAATTTTTAATTTTTA
>CM052895.1:88050102-88081821 GCA_028534135.1 Potos flavus | reverse complement strand
CCCCCCGCGGTCTATCTTCCCGTCGCTTTGGATTCACTTTTCTGCACGTCCTACCTTCCGGAAAGTGGTCGATTTTCTGTTCCTAGAGGTGCTGTTCGTCTTCTCTTCTATTTCCTGCTAAGTTTGTAGTTGTTTAGAGTGGTTTGATAACTATCTAGCTGAACTTCTGGGATCAGACACTATCTCTGCCTCTTACTCCGCCATCTTGCTCCTCCAGCAAACATTTTAAAGTAGACATTGCAACTATAGATGTAAAGAGAAATAAGAACATAAAGAATAACAAGATAGCAAATCTCATCAGAAAGATAGAATCAAATAAAAAGAATCAAATGGAAATTTGAGGACTAAAAAATACAATATCTGAAGTAAAAATTTCACTGGATACATTTAACAGCATATTTAAGATGACAGAAGAGAGTCAGTGAAGATAGATCAATAGATATTATTCAAGTTGAAAACAGAAGGGAAAAAAGGTTGAAAAATTTTGATCAAGGACTCAGAGATTTGTGGAGTAATACCTAAATGTCTAACATATGTGTATTGGACCCTTAGCGGGAGAGAAGAGAGAGGACAGGATAGATGAAATATCTCCTAAATTCACTGAAAGACAGAAATTACATGTTTCAAGTAGCTTAGCAAATTTCAAGGATAACTATAACAAAAACCACACTTCACACATCATTGTTGAATTACTGAAAAACAAAGATAAAAAGGAAATCTTTAAGGTACAGAAAAAATAACATTATATACAAGAATAACAATGTTACAAATTATTGCTGAAGTCTCATCAGAGCAAGGAAGGCTGTTAAGAAGACAGAGAAACAGTGTATTTAAAGTGCTAAGAGAAAGAAAAACTTGTCACCCAGAAATTTATATCCAAGAAAAATATCACTCCAGAATGAAGGACAAATAACTGCATATTGAAATAAATAGATTTTTATATATTTGTTAGCTGCAGACTTGCATGAGAAAAATGCTAAAGAGAAATAATTCTGGCTGAAGATAAATCATCCTAGATGAAAACTCACTATTAAGAAAAGATCCTTCTAAATGTTAAATAAGTAAGTTCAAAACGCTATATTTTATATTTCTCCTAATTGCTTAAAATTTAGGTATTTTGTATAAATTGGAAGTACAGCATTGCATTGTGGGCTGTATAACATATTTAGACATAAAGTATAGGACAACTGTATCATAAAAGTGGGAAATAAAGTTATATGATGCATGGATCTTTCATTTTACATAATCTAGTACAGTATTAACTCTAATTAGATTGTGAAATGTTAAAAATATAAATTGTAATATCTAGAGGAAGCACTAAAAATAATAATAAAAGAGGAATAGCTAAAAAGCCAGTAGAGAAATTGAGATAGAATTGTAGCAGATATTAAAACCAAAAGAAGGAATGAAAGGAGGGAGAGGGAGAAAAACAAAGGATGGGACGAATAGAAAACAAGCAGCAAAATTCAACCATATCAATAATTACATTAAATGTAGATGGATGGCCCAGAGAATAAAATATATAAATAGCTATATCATATAAAAAGATGCTGTTATGGGCCAAACTGTGTCCCCCTAAAATTCATATGTTGAAGGCCTAATCCCTATTACCTCAGAATATGACTTTATTTGGAGAATAGGACCTTTAAAGAGGTTATCAAGGTAAAATGAAGTCATATGGGTGGGCTGTAATCCAATGTGACTGATGTCCTTGTAAGAGGAAATTCGGACACAAACAGGAACAGAGGGAAGACCATGTGAAGACACCAGAAAAAGATGGCCATCTACAAGTCAAGGAGAGAGGCTCTCAGAAGAAACCAACCCTACCAAAACTTAATCTTGGACTTCTAATTCCAGAACTGTGAAGAAATAAATTTCTGTTGTTTAAGCCAACCAGTCTGTTATATTTTGTTATGGATGCCTTAGGGAACTAATACAGATACTTATCCTCATTATTAATCAAAGAAATGGAAATTAAGACCAGTACAAGATTCTGATTTACACCTACGAGATTAACAAAAATAAAAATAGATGGGAAACATAAGTGTAGATGGATTGAACATGCCCATTAAAAACATAGGTTATCAGGCTGAACTTAAAAAATAGGCAGCACTTTATGTTTCCTACAAGAATCACATATTAGATATGAAAACATGGGTCAGTTGAAAGTAAAGGAATGGAAGACTAGACTGTATTAATATCAGATAAAGTGGACCTCATTACAGTGCTTTACCATCAATGAAGCAAGACATTTTAAATGATGTAAGGGCCATTGTTTTGGCAAGACATAATAATTCTAATATGTGTGCACATAATAACAAAGCATCAAAATATCTGAAGCAAAATTTGACAGAATTAAAAGAGATAAATAGACAAATATATTTGGAAATTTAACACTCCCTGTTGGTAATTAAAAAAAAAAAATGAATCAAAAGAATCAGTAAAAAGACAAGAAGATCTCAACAACACTATGGAACACTTCGACTTAACTAACATGTAAAGAGCTCTACACCCAAGAACTTCAGGATACACATTCTTTTCAAGTGTGCGTGCCACAATCACCAAAATCCTAATGAGTATATTATCTAACAATCATGGAATTGAATTAGAAATTAAATAACAATAAATAATCCAGGAAATCTCTAAATTCTTAAAAATTCAGCAAAACCAGACACAGTTAAGAAAATAAAAAAGCAAGCTATAGAGTGGAAGAAAATATTGACAAAATATATATATATCTGAAAGAACACTTATATTAAATATAGAAAGAACCCCTAAAACTCAGTAATAAAAAGATAACTGAATTAAAAATAGACAAAAAATATGAATGTATGAATTGCCAGTAATCACATGAAGATGTGCTTAACATTATTAGTTATCAGAGAAATTTTAATTAAATCTCTGAGTTCCTGCTACACATCCATAAGAATGGCTAAAGTTAAAAAAGATGGAAAACTCCAAGTGTTGGTGAAAATTTGGAGCAACTAGAACTCTCATACATTATAGTATGAGAGTAAAACGCTACCACCACTTTGGAGAAATATATGGCAATTTCATATAAAACTAAACAAAGGTCTACTATATACATCAATTCTGCTTCTGGATATTTACCCAAGAGAAATGATCATATATTCTATGAAAAAACTTGTACAAGAATATTCATGACATCTTTATTCATAATAGCCAAAACCAGAAACAATCTAAGTATCCATCAAGAGGAGAATGATTAAATCACACACACACACACACACACACACACACACACACACCCCACACATGTTTGTACAAAACTGGTATAGGTATAATGGTATAGTAGTCAGCACTAAAAAGTAAGGGACTGAGAAAGACAATTATCATGTGATCTCACTGATATGAGGAATTTGAAAAACAAGACAGAGAACCATATGGGAAGGGAGTGAAAAATGAAACAAGATGAAACCAGAGAAGGAGACAAACCATAAGAGACTCAATCTCAGGAAACAAACTGAGGGTTGCTGGAGGGGAAGAGGGTAGAATGGAGGGGGTGAATGGGTTATGGACAGTGGGGAGGGTATGTGCTATAGTGAGTGCTGTGAATTGTGTAAGACTGATGAATCACAGACCTGTACCCCTGAAACAAATAATACATTATATGTTAACAAAACAAACAAAACAAACAAACAAAAAAAAGTAAGGGACATGCAAAAACTTGGATGAATCTAAAAAATAATATGCTGAGTAAAAAACTAATACAAAAGAGTACATGCCATAAGATTTCATTTATCTGAAATTCTAAATCAGGTAAAATTAATCTTGGTGAAAAATAATCAGAATATGGGTTGTCTCTGAGAGTGACAGAGGTGGAACTGACTACTAAGGAACATGAGGAACTTTTCTGAGGTGATGGAAATACCATATATTTTGTTGGGATTTAGATTCTATGTATTTGTTTCCTAAAGCTTATTGAATGATTCACTGAAGATTAGAATATTTCAGGAGAGAAATATTAGAATGTATTAGAAATATTAGACTATAACCAAAGGGAAGGAGGGAATTCAGCTTTTTGCCTTTTATGCTGTAATGTTCAGGGATTTGGTTTCATTCATCTTTGATTTTTCATCATTGCTGGCAGAGTACTCTCAGATATATTCTGCTTATCAAATGCTGGTTAAATTCATATATTTCTGTGACCCTCTCTTCCTGTTTCATTATTTGTTAAACATTTTTATAAATGACAGTATCAATGAACTTACTGACACCATTGTCAGGTATTTTAATAGGCATGTGTTAGTTTTAATTTTCATGATATGTGTGTGATTCATGTGGCACAGAGTCACAAATACATAGCTTAAAGAAGGTGAGACCAATTTCTGATGCTCTCAGCCTGCTCAGATGAAGAATTGTGATGCCAAAGCACATGATGGAGAATATCATTGATATGATTTTTCACCTGTTATTGAAAGCCATTTCAGTCTGGTCTTCTGCAAATCACCACTTTCAGTGACTATATAAACCCTAGTAGTAGTTTCATGAAAGAATTTGAATTTGTTTATTTCTTGAAGCAATTTTCTTATACTCAGTGAATTGTAGGTAGAAACATCTATTAAAAATCTTAATCATAAGAAGCTCACAGAAGGAAGGAAAAATCAGCTGAACCGAGCTCCTTGTTTTAAATTCTCCTGGCATTTCCTTCTTTGGGAAATTGTCCAAGAAAGATAAGTCATTCCAGGTCCTCATCAGGAAAGGTCTCTGGGTTGGATCACAATTTTCCTTGCTTTAATCAAACACTCATTTTAGAAAATGAAGTGAACATGTATAAAAAAGAAGCTGCAGACCTTCACTCCAACTATTAATTTTCTTCTTTCATTCAAAATAACAATAACTCTGTAGAATCTAATTTGTTGCCATACTCTATCTGATAAATTTTCTTCCCGTGTTCTTCATCTATTAAATGTAAATAGTTTTTTTGTGTGTATGACCTTTCTGGCTAGATCTACACTTTATGCATTTAGTTTTATTTCTACTCCTGTTCTCAGAAATCATCTCTAAAAGTCACTTGTTTCACTTTTACTTAGAAATAGGGAAATAAAGCATTCTTCATACTTTAGATTTAGTACTTTCAAATTGCAAATTAAAATAAAATCAGGTCTAGAAAATTTCCACAGGTGAAACAAATTCAGGCAGTGTTAGCTGAGCCAGTAAGTTCTAATTTTAAGGTTTCTGAAACTCTGTATGTATGTGTATATTGTTGTAATCAGGATGAGTCAGCTGTAACCTTCATAATACGTCACTTGTCATTGGATCCATTTAACTTTCTTCTTCTTTTTAAAAATTTTGTTAAATCCATATTAACAGACCTAGACTCCTAAACTCATTCTAATAAAACTCTTATTCTTTAGCATTATTGCATTAAATATAATGGTCGATAACTTTCTAAAATTTTCTTGAAAATGAGGACATTGCTGAATGCCAGAGTGTTACAGGATGTATTGTTCCCACTCCCTACAAACTGATATGTTGAAGTCCTAACCCCGAGTACATCAGAATGAGACCTTATTTGGAAATAGAGTTGTTGCAGATATAGTTAGGATGAGGTCATTCTAGAAGAGAGTGGGCTCCTAATCCAGTATGAATGGTATTCTCATAAAGGGCAGTTTGGACACAGCCACACAGACAGGGAAAAAAGCATGTAAAGTGAAGGTAGATATTAGCCAGGGAAGGCTAAGTATTGCCAACAAACCACCAGAAGAAAAGAGAAGTGTATGGAACAGCTTTTCCTCTATAGCCTTCAGATGGAATCTACCCTGCTGACACCTTAGTTTTGGACTTCTAGCTTCTGTAACTGTGAGACAATACATTTCTACTGTTTTAAAACACCCAGTTTGTGGTACTTTGTTATGGCAACCCTAAGAAACTGATACACAAAACAATAATAGACTTACTTATCAAGTGACCAGAGTGGGAGAAAAGAAGAAATTATAGCAGATAAGAAAAAAAGAGTTATTTGGCTGACTCTGTCCTGAATCTCGCTAACAAGCCACTTCACCAATGAGAAATGCCATGTGGACATGTCTCTGTGGGTGCTCTCTACTTTTAAGACTCCTGGGTCTGTCAGCTGGTACTTTACATGTCACCATCAAACCAGGTTGTTAGACATTAGAGATGTTGGTTATAAAGGGATCCTCCAGGATGTGCAGGGATTGGAGAGCAACAAAATCCTGAGTAATGTTTGATTATGGTTGTCAGCGACTTAAGACCCTGAGTAAAGTATGTGGGGGCTTTATCTACCTGATAAAATCCATGCTATTTTACTCCTAGCTCTCCCTTACTCATTTCTCGCATTGAATTTTTTTGTTTGTTTGGAAAAATATTAGCTATTTGTATAAGAATTATGACCTTATGTCTTCTGTTTTTCTTGTCCTTTTCCTTGACATACCTGACGCTGAGATATTCTGAAAAAAAGTGTTTAGAATTTTCTGTGTGTATTTGTTTTTTTAAAAGTGATAGAAAATACAACTTAAAGTAAAATGAACTTTTATTTAAAAATTAAGAAAGTTCAGGATTGTGGTGATGGATTCAGAAATGACTGAGTCTAGGAATTTAAATGACATTGATAAAGAACCATTTCTTTTTATTTCTCAACTTTTCTTTCTTCTCTCTTGGGTAGGAAATGTAAAGCTATGGGAGCCATATTGGAAAATTCCTCCCCCTCCTCATAGCCCCTTAGGAAGTCCTGACATGCTGTTTGATTGACCAACCTAGGTCATGTGCCCATATATGAGTCAATCCCTGCAAATTCTTCAGATTGGCTTAGACTTAGATTACACACGTGTCTGGAGTTCTGATCATCATGGATTAAAGCCAGGAACAGATGTTGTACCAAATACATTTACTAATGATAGTTAGAACAATGGAGAAATAATTCTGTTCTGTTAAATATAAAATTCTACTTAATTTATCCAAAGAAGTTGAACATGAACAACTATTCTGTGGAAAGTACTATGCCAGGGACTGAGTAATCAGAGTGAAATAAGACACTTGGGAGGTTTATAGTCTACTGCAAAGAAAAATGTATAAGCCAATAAAAATTTACTGTTATGTGTTCTGTGGTAGAAATGTAAGCGAAGTGCTATATGAAAATGGAGGAGGTAAAATTTATTATTTTTTCTGTCTGGGACATAGCAGGTCTGGGGGTAGGTGGAGATGTTAGGGAAGGCTCCATAGAAATTGTTTGAACATGCCTTGAAACATAAATAAAGGTGAAAGAGACAGAGAGAAAAAGAGACATTCAGGCAAAGGAACAAAAATACTTTCTTCCAGGCATAGACAGGAGATGTAACTTTTATGAGGCAAGCATGCCAACCACTAAATTTTTACAAAAGTGATCAGTCTTCAAGCCTCTTTTTTTGGCTGTTTATGCTCCTGTCTGATCCTTAGTTTTATGGCTCTGTGTTCTTTCTTTTTTTAAAATTATAGGTGAGTAGTCAAGAGTAGAGCCTGATGGACTTAATGTATTTAAATAATAGAGAATTATCTCATTTAATTCTTACAACAACACTGTCTCATGAATGTATAAACAATAATGAATTTTATTTCAGTATTATTTTGTGATCTATATTATTTATGCATGTTTTCTGTGAGAATATCTCTTTGTAAACATTCAAATTTAGTGGAATCTTGAAATTTTAAATGAGCATATCTATTAGTGTTTTATTTTTTATTTTTTTAAGATTTTATTTATTTATTTGACAGAGAGGAGAGAGATCACAAGTAGGCAGAGAGGCAGGCAGAGAGAGAGGGGGAAGCAGGCTCCCTGCTGAGCAGAGAGCCCGATGCGGGGCTCAATTCCAGGACCCTGAGATCATGACCTGAGCCAAAGGCAGAGGCTTTAACCCACTGAGCCACCCAAGCACCCCCTTATTAGTGCTTTTATAATGTAGTACTTAAAAGGAGTGCCTTTAAAACAGATGAGTTTGATTGAATCCTGAATTCTCAACACCAGCTGTGCGATCCTGGGAAATTGAATTCTCTGGGCTTTTGTTCTATCTTAATAGTATAACCCCTTAGGATTTTTATGACAATGAAAGGAGACAATCTATACAAAGTCCTTAGAGAAATTTTTGGCACAAAATAAATGTTCAATGAATGTAACTGCTACAATGATAGTAAAAGCGATTTTATATTTTAATAACCAAATTCTTGTTTGAAAGATTATCATAGACCCATTTTGCCTGGAAAACAAATCTCCAGTATCTAATTTAAAGATGGTTAAATCACACGACTCCATCTTTTAAAACCAATTTTTATTAATAGAGCATTGGTCTCAGGGTTGGATGAAATGAGGTCCCAATCTTAGTTCTGCCACAGGAATCTCAAGATTACTCTCAAGACTTCAGTTTTCTCATCAGTAAAATGACATTAATGCCCTCTGTTGCCTTCCAAATAAAAAATTCTATAATTTTGAAATGATATAGAGCATCTATAATAATCCTTTTTGCTTATCAGTCTAGGGTTACATCAAAAAATGTTTCATTATATATAGTATATTCAGACACTAAATCAGAATATGAAAATGGTGATTCAGCAAATGTGTTAGACTTCCATTTTATGGTGGTGCATTTTATGGAGGTATGTGCATTAAACATCAACCACAGCATGAAGATGCCCATTTAGGTGTAAATATATGTATATGTGACATTTATAATCCTATAAATAAGCCTGTGGGTATACAAAGAAAGCAAAATATGTTTAAGTATTTATTTTCTAAATCTGGTTCTAAAATGTTTAACTTTCAAGCTCATTGAGCCTACCAAAGAAATGCTGACTTAAACTAAAAACTGAAATGTTGTCTTAGGGAATAGTAGACTCCTGAAGATGTATGGGTCAATGACAGTAGTTGTCCTTTCAGGCTTCTTGAACTCAAAGTGAAGTCTATTTTCAGGTATGATTTGATGGTGTTACCTAAGCTGAAAGAGATATGCTTCCTACAATACAGGATCAATTCAAATGCACTTGATAGTCTTCAGAAAAGAAGAGCCTACCACAGTAATCAAAGTGAAGAGCTGAGAATTCAGAAAGGCCTTCTAGCTTAAATTCATTAAAAGGTTGTTTGAGGGCAATTTTAATCATCAATAGCCTTTTGGATACTCCAGCCGAAGCAATTACTCTAGTATCCTGGCAGATGTGTTTATTTGATTTTGATGCTAATATATATATTTTCTGTTATCCACTAGTGGACAAAGGGATTGGATACCTCTTATGTAAACTATGATCAAAAATAAATACAATAAAACAAAAACAAAAAACAAACATAAGAAAAACCTATTATCCTAGAAGGTTATTCAAACTTAATATATTTTAGAGGGAAGAAAGGAGAGGCTTCCTGGAAAAATTGTCTACTGTACAGCATGGCAGGTGGAGTGTTTTCTGCCATATTTGGTGAAGAACTGTAAATATGGTCATGGGGTAGGCACGAGGAAAATTTTGATTACCTGAGGAATTAAGAGGAATAAGAGTAGAATGTAAACCAGTAAGACATTTAGAAAAGAACATTTAACAATGAACCAGGAGACCCATGATGAAGTCCCAAATCCTCCACTAATTAAATCAGAGACATTGGCCAAATCACTTAACGTCTTTGAGCTTTATCCGTAAAATGTAATCTGTTGCATTTGTCTAGCTTATCCCACATTATCATGTAACTCAAATGACATACTGTGTTAAAGTGATTTGCAAACTTTGTTAATTCAAAATTTAAACCTATATCCAGGAGGATCTAAAACACAATAGGAAATACCTAGAGTATAAGTTATCTTTCTTCAGATTCTTCCAGTCTAGCTTGAAGACCAGTTCCATATATGAATCAAGTAAAGAATGAGATACAATGAATTATTAGTCTGCTAGAATGTATATACACAGCAGCTAAAAGCATTGACTATGTCTATTGAATTTTATTTCTCCTATTCCAACAGTTTCCTCTCTGGACATTTGTTTGGCTCCACTTCCAGCAGCCTCTTCTATAAATACTCCCCAAAGCTTTCTCCCAACTTACTTTGCTCCATCTTTTCTCACTGGATGGATTCAATTATTTTCCATCCATGCAGGGTAGATCTTCCAGTGGTTTTCACCAATACCAGCTAGTTACGGCCAGCAGCAACTGTTCTGATTGCCCAATGTACACACTTTATTGCTCATGGCCCATGCCATACTAGTTATTAACTCTTACCTTTGCCTTGTATAATTCTTATCCCACATTTCCAACTTCTTTTTCAAAAATTGTATCTGGAGGGAAGCCTGGGTGGCTCAGTTGGTAAGCGTCTGCTGTCAGCTCAGGTCATGATCCCAGAATCCTGGGACTGAGTCCCACATCAGGCTACCTGCTCAGCGGGAAGCCTGCTTCTTCCTCTCCCACTGCCCCTGCTTGTGTTCCCTCTCTCGCCGCCGCGTCTTTCTCTGTTTAAATACATACATACATACATACATACGTACATACATACATACACTGAAAGTATCACCAACCTGTCAAAAACGGTCACTAAACCTGAGCTCATTGTCTGCTCTGTACAAATTGGCTTTCTTCCCTCTAGTTCTTATTTTGGTATATGGCATGATGATTTTCTTTTCATTCAGGCTTGAAAACTAAAGTTTTTTGTTTTTTTTTTTAAGTTGTCCATCTCTCTCCACTGTTCATTAATTGCTCTATCTTGTCATTTCCACTTTATAATACCTCTTGTACAAGTCTCTTTTGTTCGGTTATTACTTTCAGTTTATAAGTTGAGGACTGTTTGCTCGAATCATTGCACTTATTTCCCTGCTTTTAGTTTATCTTTTCTCCATTTCCCTTTCACAAAAAAATGGTTCCAGATCAACCTGGTTGTGCTATTTTTTTTTATTTAAAAAAGCTTCAATGTTATTCAATGTTACTACTTAATAAAATCACCGGTCACAAGGGTTTATGTTCTGGGTGCATTATATCTTCTCTTCCGTATCTCCATTCATGCAATTTATGCTTTCCTCGAATGCACAGAGATTATTCAGTTACGGAGACTCAGAACAGACATGGAAGAAGTAGTACTTGTTAAGAGATACCTTTCTGATGTCCATACAGTGGAACGTAGTTTCTCCCTATTTTGGAAACTTTAATGTGCTTTGTCTTGTCTAAAATTGGCTTACTGTGATGCCTGGGTGGCTCAGTTGGTTAAATATCTGCCTTTGGCTCAGGTCATGATCCCAGGGTGCTGGGATCGAGTCCCACGTTGGCTCCTTGCTCAGCGGGGAGCCTGTTTCTCCCTCTGCCTGCCCCTCCCCCTGCTTGTGCTCTCTCTCTTCCTTTCTCTGACAAATAAATAAAATCTTAAATAAATAAATAAATAAATAAATAAATAAATAAATAAATAAATAAATAAAATTGGCTTACCACTTTCTGACAGTCATTATGGTTTTTGGGTTTTTCTTTGTACTGGTCATTCTCCCTTATTATATTTCAATCTCCTTGAGAGTAGGGATTTTATTTTTGATTTTTTGTAGCATATTCATTCAGTATTCATTGAATTAGAAAATACCAATAGGTAAACTAATGCTTGTTTTGATTCTTATTTACAAGGCTATAACTAAAATAAAAACGTAAAATATAATTAAATGAGTAAATATTATAAATAAATAAGGTGATACATAGTACAAAAATATACTAAAATCTATCATTAATTCAGTGATCAGATGAATTTTTTTTCCTCTTTTAAATAAATTTAGAAGAAACCATTGCTACTGATTGAGCTTTTTTTTTTTCTAACATATTTTAATATAATGCCTTATTCCATTGGAAAGTAAAGTCACTGTTTCTAGGAAAATTAAAATTGACTAATCTACTTCTTTTTTGAGTCACTCTCTAGTTGGAGGAGACTTAAAAAGGGCTGTCAGTTCACAAACTTCTCATCTGAAAACAACATGGCAGTTTTCCCGGGTGATCATGTTTCTGTAGCTGTTTAAACTCAGTTAAATTTTCACATACAATAATAGATTCTATTACTCTTTTTAAAAGACAGTCACTTTAAACGACATAGCAGTTAAATGAGATTAAGAATGATGGTTCCCCATCAGTATATAGAGTGAAATTAGAAGTCTTTGGAATATATCTCCATCCACTGAGGTCACCATCATGAAGATAAACTACCTTCTTTTCCCAGAAGATGGCCCTTAGTGACATTATCTGAACCAGGATTTGATAATGGATGGACTTCGGTATAAATTATTATGAATGTACATACAATTTTAATGTCCATCCCTCCTTTCAATAAAATTTTATTAAGTGGCCACAATGTTCTGAGGATTGTGTCACCAAAACCTCTAGAGAAGAATTTTTCTGAATTATTCAGTCAGAGGGGTGCCTGGTGGCTCAGTCGGTTAAACGGCTGCCTTTGGCTCAGGGCAGGATCTCAGGGGCGTGGAATTGAGCCCCACGTCAGACTCCCTGCTCAACCGGAAGTTTGCTTCTCCCTCTCCCTCTGCTGCATCCCCCTGCTTGTGCTCTCTCAAGCTCTCTCTGTCTCAAATAAGTGAATAAAATCTTTAAAAATTAAATTACTATACCAGATATTTATTAGAATAGATAGTCTTTGGAAAAATAAGAAAAATCTTTTGGTCAATTGTATTGGGAAATGTTTCTATTCTCCTTTTAGAGCCGTACAAGCATATTAGCTAATGAAAACTCCAGATAAGTCCAACACTAAAGAAACATGCTTCACTTTATTTAATCCAGCTTCTCCCACACTTCTTTACTGGAAAAAAAAATTTATGTCCTCTCTCATCCAACTGTACCAGTTACCAATAGATAACCCTCTGGAAAATAAACCTTGTCAGACTTAGCATTGTCACAGTATAGCTTATAAATTCTTGTCCATGCCGACATACACATATTGATGGAGATAAAATGTCTCATAGAGGAATGGTGTCCTGTCTGGAAGGTAATCACGATTTCAATTTAAATTTCAGAATCTGTTTAACTGAGAAAGTCACTTGACCTTTCTGAGTCAAATTATTTCCATTTCACGAAAGTGAAATGACAATGGATTTATACTCTAAAGGAGTAGGCATTATGATTTCTTGATGTTATCCACACCAATTTTGAGAATAAGGATGTATGCTTATAATACTATTAGGATTAAACATAAACTGTAGTGTACCTAAGAAGTTATGAATATAGGACATGGAAAGAACATATTGGGTGTGATTAACATCCAGTTCGTGCAACTCACTGAAAGAGCTATGGCACTTCCAAAGGGACCTCGAGAGAATTTTAGTGATTTCTCCCATTTTCCTTAATATAGCACTGATAGGTTATTAAATATAAAATTGCATTTTTCTTTTCTTCTTTAAATGTCTATTGACTGTTTAAAGTAATAATAATATTTCTAGAGATAAAATATATGATCATAGTAGTGGAGTGGGTAGATTAAGTTATACATGTTGAAGTATAATATTAAGTTAGACAATCAGAATTTAATGATTTAAAGAAACCATTGAGAAACTAAACAAAGAAATGAAGGTAGTAGATTAAAGAGATAAAATGAAATAATTTGAAGTACTCAGTGGGAAAGGAGGAAGAAAGAAACAAAATATAAGACAGGAGTTAGATCATGACCTGAGCCGAAGGCAGAGGCTTTACACTGAGCCACCCAGGTGCCCCAATGTTTCTCTTTTGTATCTCTTAAAAGATTCACTCTTTGCATGCTGTTACATCACTTCTGCTTGTGGGGAGAAAAAATTAGGGAAACAAATGGCACTGAAAACTAAAAAAAAGGGTGTGTTATTTCTGATATGTAAATACAAAAATATTAAACAGACAAATACTACTAGCCACTATTTATTTATTCAGTACTATGTATTGTGTAATACACTGTTTTTACATGCATTTTATTTACACCCCACCCAAGAGTATGAGATAGATATTTTTAATATCTCTTATTTTACTAATAAGAAACTGAGGCTCAGAGAGGTTAGGTAAATGGCCCAGGACACAAAGACTATAATTTGGCAGAGCTCAGATTCCAACTCAGTTACTAAAGCTGGTAACACTTACTCATCTATCATCCTATCATATTGTCTCCATTTCCAAATATGGTGAATGTGGTGGACATTTATTGTTTGTGGTCATCCAGCTCTGATTTCATATTTTTGGTAGCTATAATAATAGTCACCCAAAGATTTTAAGTCCTAATCTCTAGAAATTATAAATTTTATCATATTTGGAAAGATAGGGAAAGGATCTTTGCAAGTGTATTAAATTAAGGATTTTGAGATGAGGAGATAAACCTAAATTATCCAGGTGGGCCTTAAGTAAACACACAGGTATCCTTGTAAGAAAAAGGCAAAGGGAGTTTAGAAAGAAACAAACAAGAAAAGGCAATGTTACCAGAGAAGCAGATATTTGAGTGATGTAGTCACCAGCCAAAGAACTCTTGGAGTCACCAGGAGCTAGGCAAAGCCTAGAAGAGTCTTCCTTAGAGGCCGTGAAGAGAGTATGGCCCTGCCTGATTTTAGGCTGCCTGACTCCAGAACTGTAAACGAATATTTTGTTTTGTTTTGTTTTGAGCAATTGAAGTTGTGGTAATTTGTTACAGCAATTTCAGGAAACTAATACAAGTAAGAATAATCTGATTTTCCCCTAGATCACCATCCCTTCCCTACTCTTTACTCCTGTGTTCCTGATTGAAAATGGTTACACCCTTGTCCCTGGGAGCGGTGCATTTGGCCAGTCCTAAGTCAATCACAGTACTTTCCTCTGGCCCTCATGATTGGCTCAGGAACAGATACACAATCCAAACAACCAATTAAAGTGAGTATATGAAATTGATAGCTATTGGGGATACTTTATATTTTCTGATGGATTGCAGGGAGAACATATAATTTAAGGATTACCTGACATACATCCTACAACTATGAGGGAACAGATTACTTAATAATGAAGTCAACACATGATGTAATGAGCACTAGGTGTTATATGAAACTGATGAATCACTAAATTCTACCCCTGAAAATAATAATAATAATGATAATGATAATGATAATAATAATAATAATAATATAAAGTCAACTCAGAAAAAGCCAAGCCCGAAATAGGTAAAACTGAGTTTTGACGGTATATTAGGATTCTCTGGAGAAACAGAATCAATTGGAGATAGATACATAGATATAGTATACATATAGTACAGATATGGATATATAAAAGAGATTTATTATAAGAATTGGTTCATGAGATTATGGAGGCTGAGAAGTCTCATGATCTGCCATTTGCAAGCTGGAAACCCAGGAAAATTGGTGGTATATTTGCAGTCCAAATGCAAAGGCCTAAAAACCAGGGGAACCAATGGCATAAGTCCCAGTCTGAGTCCAAAGGCCTGAGGACCAGGACCACTGATGTCCAAGGACAGGAAAAGTTAGATGTCCTATCTCAAGCAGAGAGAAAATTTACCCTTTCTCTACCTTTTTTGTTCTATTCAGGCTCTCGGTGGATTCAATGATACCCATCTGTTTTGGTGAGGGCAATCTTTACGCAGTCAACTGATTTAATGCTAATTTCTTTCAAAAACACTCTCAGAGACACACCCAGAAATCATGTTTTACTAGCTATCTGAGTATTGCTTAGCCCAGTCAAGCTGACGCATAAAGATGTTGAGTCCAAGATGGTGGAGGAGTAGGAGACCTTAGTTTCATCTGGTCCCAGAAATTCAGCTAGATAGCTATCAAATCATTCTGAACACCTGTGAACTCAACCAGAAATCTAAGAATAGCTGCAACTCTACAAATAGAAAAGCAACCACTTTCTGCAAGGTAGGAGGTGAGGAGAAGTGAATCCAAGGCAATATATCGGAAGATAAACCACAGGGGGAGGGACCTTCTATAAGCCAGCACCAGAAAGTGATAAAAATCAGAACTTTTAGGATTCTGCTCCAGTGAGGGACATTCCTGCCTGAAAGGTGCTCAGGTGGCAAAGTGGGGAGGAATCCTAGGTAGGACAGTTGTGGTCTCAGGATCTCCAGGGTCACAAGAAGACCAGGGGTGCCTAAGAGTGGCAGAGTTCCCAAGCATTAGAGCAGGGAAGCTGGCTTCAATCAACAAGCCCAAGAGTGGGCTCTCAGCTCGGGGTGGCCATATACCACAAATTGTGGCATGGTCAGGTGACTGCTCTCTGAGCAGGGGCCCAGCAAGCAGGGGGATGAATGAAAAAAGGAGCTACTCTTTGACCCAGCAATTGCACTACTAGGTATTTACCCAAAGGATACAAACATAGTGATCCGAAGGGGTACTTGCACCCCAATGTTTATAGCAGTAATCCCCACAATGGCCAAAATATGGAAAGAGACCAGATATCCACCGATAGGTGAATGGATAAAGAAGATGTAGTGTGTACACACACACACACACAAACACATATACACACAATGGAATATTACTCAGCCATCAAAAAAATTAAATCTTGCCATTTTCAATGATGTGGTTGGAACTAGAGGGTGTTTTGCTAAGCAAAATAAGTCAGTCAGAGAAAGACAATTATCATATGATCTCACACATATGTGGAATTTAAGAAACAAAATGGAAGATCATAGGGGAAAGGAGGGAAAAATAAAACAAGATGAAATCGGAGAGGGAGATTGCTTAGCATAATCCCTTCCAGTTCCATCCATGTCAATGTGGGTATTCATCCTTTCTGATATCTAAGTAATATTCCATTGTGTATATGAACCTTGGATTTCTTTAATTCTTCCTTCTTTAAATGATGGAATGGTGATTCTTACCAACTTAAAATAATTTTATGACTTTCTGTTTATTCTCTACTCACCTCTTTGCTTTCAGCACTTATGAAATTCTTATGATTTTGTCACTGTTTCTCCAATTTTTTGTTAATCTTTTCCTCATTTTTTCAGTCTTACAGATTTCAGCATTAATTCTATTTCCTTCAGAAACAGTAACCAGAGGAAGAGAATTTTCCAATTTATTTTGGAAAGTGCTTTTGTATTTGATGGGGTTTAGAGCAGGCCACCCTCAAATATGCCACTTCGGCATATTGATTATTTTGAATTAGAGTTATTAAAAAGCAGCCAGTGCAAAAAGTACACTCTGTCCCTTCTTTGAGCCCTGAAAGCAGGAAATAAATCCTTATGTGAAGGGTATCCTTCCTGTACCAGGAGGTAAAGAGACATCCTTATCACCAGAGACATGAAAGTCAGAGCTGAATCTGTATAAACAAACCTTGTTACTTCTTTATTAATTTCCTACCCCAAGCCAAAACTTCTCTGTCTCGCCAGTTCTTCATAAATTTACCGTTTCCTTGTCAAAAATGTATAAAAGTTGTCTGCCTTGGTCTGCCTTTTTTGGGGTCTCATATCTGTGGGGCCCCTATACATATGCAATTAAGTATGCTTTTCTCCTATTAATATCTCTTTTATTACAGGGGGTGTCTCAGCCAAGAATCTAGAAGGGTAGAGGGAAATTTATTTTTCCTCCCCTACACATTTTACATCAAAACAAAAGATTTCACCACAGTAATCTGCCTCCACAATGATAATGTCTATTCGGAGTTGGTATGTAACCAAAAACTTAAAACTAGCTATTCACTGTGGAAGTTTGAATTATTTTGGACAAAATCAATGTCTGTTGTATGGGATAACACATTCAAGAGGGCTTTTTCTAATTTAGTAAATGTCAATCGATAGTATATAACTAAAACATCATTGCATAATTAATTATCTATTTAAATGTTCCTAAATTTGTTTCAAAATATTCTTCTTTTGTCAACTCCTAAATAGAAAAGGGGGCTGAACACATGACACAAAATGAAATAGTATGCCAATTATTCCTCAATAAAACTGGAAAAAAATGAAATAAAACAATGCATCCATTGAATATGCAAGTATGACAATCTTTACAGCATAATGTCTTTAACTGATGGCTGTTTGAGTTGTTTGCTAAGAAAATTAGTGAGTATAGGAAGTTACTGATAGAGCAGAAAAATAATGAATATGTTAAAAACTCTTTGCAATAATTGGCATACACTTAGTGTCATGTAAAATAAAATTGCTTTTATGATATAGCTTGCACAGTTTCCCTTGCATCAAAGAAATGTCATCACAGCTATTGCTAATGCACAGACGAAATTGAAACACATGGTAACTTAACCATATGGAATATAAGAAATTGAAAACTTTGAACACATTGACCATATGAAATATGCATTTAGCTAGGTTGTGAAAGTGGTAAATAAGGTAATTGTTTAGGTAACAGTTCTTACCTCTTTATACACAGCTGAGTGAATTGATTCTGTGGTTAACCTGGGTTGGTTGTTTCTAATGGCTCAAATAACCATAATCAGAATTGTTCTGAATATCAGATTTTGTTTTTTTTTTACAATTTTCAAAATATATTTGGGAATATTATCTGTATATCATAGACACAGTGTTCTTTTGTGCAATGTGGGCAATGATCTGGACATGCAACAAGGAAGACTTGTGTTTGGCCTGTTGCTTTGGGAATAGACATCAGTGGAATTACTCTCTATGCCTGTGTCATCCTTCTGATCACTGATACCATGATCCTCTTCCCAAAGATGTATCCTTTTTTCTTTATTTCCTTATTTAGAATATGTGAATATGACAATCATTGCAATATAATGTCTTCTTTAATTTGATGTGTGTTTCAGTTGTGTGCTAAGAAAATTATCGACTACAGAAATTTGCTGATAAAGACAGTAGAAAAATAATAAGTTAAAAACTCTTCGCAATAATTGTTAAATATTGAAATTCTCCAAATTCTCCTAACATAGAAGGGAAATGTGAAGGCCATATATTCTAAACAAAAGCCTTTAGGTTAGTCTCTTTCGGTTTATTTAAGAGATGCAGAAATTAAGGATGATGGAGAGAGGACTAAAACATAGATTTGGAGCATATTAGCCAGAACAGTTGTGATACCAGGTTAATCAGGAAGTTTACAGTAGATGCTCTTTCATACTGAAGTCATTCCTAGCACATGCTAGTAGAGATAGAGGCGGATAGTATGTCAAAGGGAAAAAGTGACTATTCTTGAGTGCATACTTTTTTCCAGAGATTTTGCTTAATACTTTTCATGCCATATTTCTTGTGGTACTCATGACTTTATCGTAATTAGTAAAGTAGATTGTCTTTAATAGAAAATTTAAAAAATTATAAATCAAAAGAGAAATAGATGGATTATCCAGTATATTATTTTGGTAATGAGAAAACCAATTCAGGAAAAATAAATTATACACCAAAATAGATTTCAAATGAAATAGATGAAATAAATAAAACATTTAAAAAATGCAACCTAATGGGACAATCATAAATAAAACAATAGTTTTTTATTGAGTACCTACCAGGTACAGGACATTGTGCTAGGCTTTATGGTTAATATAAGGCATAAATAATATGTTTTTGGTCTTTCTGAATATCATGAAGTTCCTTGGAAACAAGTGGTTATCAAAGTGGTTTCCTTAGAGAAAGTAGAAATAAGATATATTAAATATCTCTTGTACACCACTTTAAAGTCTTTTGGTTTCTTTTCCCATTCCAGTACTGCCCTGTTACCAATTTATAACAAGTTTTAATCGACTTATTTCACCTAGACAGAATTTCCTAACATCTGTTTCCAACTCTAGGGATTTTTATTAGGTACTTCAAAATGCGTAACCTGGAAATTTGCTTGAATTTATGTCCTTGGGGTCGCTCCTGGATAGTGGGGGGCTAGGAGTCTATGGATAAATAATTCCTTCTTTCATCACTGGTTGGACAGTTTTAAGGAGATATCTTATAAGGCTTTTTAGAATATCCCTCAAGATGGAGAATCCATAGCACATTAGTGGTGACAAACCGTATAACACATGTTTGCACTGAAATCTACTTTCTTTCTGTTTCACTTCTTCTGTCCTGCAGTCTGACTGGTATTGGGCTCAGGAATCAGTAAGACCGGGGTTTAAATCCAGATTCCATTCATCCAACAGAGTTATGGGAAGCCAGCTAGTTAATACATCTAGACCTCAGTTTCCTTATCTGCCAAAGCAACTCATGATAGAATTTTTTATGAATTTAATGTGATAATATTTGACAAATAGTAAGTACAAAATAAAAATTAATGATAACTTTTAATGAAGAGAGCAGCTGAGAATTGGAAGGTCAGAGAAGTATTGCTCTGCCGCATACACTTAAATATTGAGTAGGATTTTGAACTTACTCAAAATCCTGTTATTAGGGGCTTTACAAACAGAAAGAAGCTCTTAAAGACCAGACATGTGCATTATCATTCATAACTGTTGGATTTGTTTGCCATATAGATAACATTGATTTGATGAAAATGCAGAAAAAATTCTACTGATTTATTTTCATTTCTTATCTACTATATATTACAACATCCTTATCAGAGAATAAAGTGAAATCAATGAACAGAAATGTTTTCTGCATTAGGAATTCTTTTTTTTTAATTCTATTAAAATTTAATTTAATTAACATATACTGTATTATTAGTTTCAGAGGTAGAATTCAGTGACTCACCCAGTGCTCATTACTTCTGGTGTCCTCCTTAATGCCCATCACCCAATTACCCCATTCCTCTCCTACCTCCCTTCCAGCTACCCTCAGTTTGTTCCCTGTAGTTAAGAGTCTCTTATGATTTTCAAAACAGAGAGGGCTCTGTTTTTGTCTTATTTGATTTTTCCTTCCCTTCCCTTACATTCATCTGTTTTGTTTCTTAAATTCCACATATGAGTGAGATCGCATGGTATTTGTCTTTCTCTGATTGACTTATTTTGCTTAGCATAATGCCCTCTAGTTCCATCCACATCTTTAAAAATGGCAAGATTTCATTTCTTTGATGGCTGAGTAATAATCCACTGTGTGTGTGTATACCACATCTTCTTTATCCATTCATCCGTCAATGGACATCTGGGCTCCTTCCATATTTTGGCTACTGTGGGCATTGCTGCTATAAACATTGGGTGGCAGGTGCCCCTTCAGATCATTGTTTGTATCCTTTGGCTAAATACCTAGTAGTGCAATTCCTGGATTGTGGGGTACCTCTATTTTTAACTTTTTGAGGAACCTCCATACTGTTTTGCAGAGTGGTTGCATCCGTTTGCATTCTCACCAATAGTGTCAGAGGGCTCCCCTTTCTCCCCATCCTCGCCAATATCTGTTGTTTCCTGACTTGTTAATTTTAGCCATTCTAACTGGTGTGAGGTGATATCTCCTTGTGGCTTTCATTTGTATTTCCCTGATGCTGAGTGATGTTGAGAATTTTTTGATGTGTCTGTTGGTCATTTGGATGTCTTCTTTGGAGAAATGTCTGTTCATGTCTTCTGCCCATTTCTTGATTTGTTTATTTGTACTTTGGGTGTTGAGTTTGATAAGTTCTTCATAGATTTTGAATGCTAGCCCTTTATCTGACAAGACATTTGCAGACATCACCTCCTATTCCATAGGTTTCCTTTAAGTTTGTCAACTGTTTCTTTTGCTGTGCAAAAGCTTTTTATCTTGATGAAGTCCCAATAGTTCATTTTTGCCCTTGCTTCCCTTGCCTTTGGAGACGTGTCTAGCAAGAAGTTGCTGCAGCCAAGGTCACAGAGGTTGCTGCCTGTGTTCTCCTCTAGGATTTTGATGGATTCCTGTCTCACATTTAGGCCTTTCATTCATTTTGAGCCTATTTTTTTATAGTGTAAGGAAATGATTCAGTTTCATTTTTCTGCATGTGGCTGCCCAATTTTCCCAACACCATTTGTTGAAGAGACTATATTTTTTCCATTGCATATTCTTTCCTACTTTGTCGAAGATTAGTTGACCATGTTCTTGAGGGTCCATTTCTGGGCTCTCTATTCTGTCCCATTGATCTATGTGTCTGTTTTTGTGCCAGTACCACACTGTCTTGATGATTACAGCATTGTAATAGAGCTTGAAGTCCAGAATTGTGATGCCACCAGCTTTGATTTTCCTTTTTTTTTTTTAGGATTGTTTATTTCAGCTCTGTGAAAAAAGTTGATGGTATTTTGATAGGGATTGTGTTGAATGTATAGATTGCTTTGGGTAGCATAGGCATATTAACAATATTTATTCTTCCATGCAGTAGGAATTCTTTAGCAAATTCTTTAGCAAATTCTTTAGCGAATTTTCTAAGATTCCTTACCCTGTCAACATTCCTAACATTTCTAAGGACAAGTCTGATCCTTGAAAATGGAAAAATGGGCAATGTTTGCGAAGTGACAGGAAATAAATATGTGATTGATACTCACTGAAATATTTGTTGTGTACTCTTTCATTTTCATATTTTAGAAGATCCGTAGCATCCTATTTTCTTAAAACTAGTGTTTGGTTACTTGTTAAGTGACTTTTGTGAAAAAAAGAAAAAAAAATCAAATCTTCATTTTTTATGTAGCATTTTCTAAGAACAGCTGAAATAAAATAATGCTTCTAGCTATTTGTCATATCTGACAAACATTTATTCCTATTTGCTGTAACATTTGTTTTCCCTATTCCCAAGGCCTGATATGATGACAGACAGTGCTAAGGCACATAAAACTCAGAAAACTCATAGTGACCCCTTTATAAATTTGGTTTCCCAAAGTTATTTCATTGTATCTATTTGTCGCAGTTTACTGTTTCAGTGAAAAATATGCAATTTCTAATTGGTCTTTATAAGATAATTGGATTTTTTGTTAATACATATTAGGTTGTGCATTCATCATTTTCTGCTATGTTTTAGTTTTTTGATTATATGGATGTTAAAAATGACTATAGCACTGTTTAGGTGGTACAGACTAATAAAAGAATTGTTGAATTTACTTCATAGTTCACGTGTGGAAACTGCAATTTAATAATGTGAGGTCTGAAGCCAAATACAGAACAATACTTTTGTGCTAATTTTATGCCAGCCTATTGGCTTTTCTTTGCATTTTTGCTTTGATACATAAAACTTTTTCATCATTCCGGTAATCAAGAGTAGGATTTACAATTTTTCACTTTTACTGTCATTTATGTTTTTGATTAGATATCTAGGTAAATTCAACAATGTAGACATATAAGCCAAGCCTTAAAGTTTGTTTACATATTAATGAAAAAAATCAATCAATTTTTCTTACATTTTTTCTATAAATACACCAACACATATTTGAATGCTTTAAAATTTGGGGTACCTGGGTGGCTCAGTCAGTTACGTGTCTGCCTTCAGCTCAGATCCCAGAGTTCTGGGATCAAGCCCTGCATTGGGCTCCCTCCTCAGCGGGGAAGCCTGCTTCTCCCCCTCCCTCTGCCTGCCGCTCCCCCCGATTGTGCTCTCTACCTCTCTCTGTGTCAAATAAATAAATAAAATCTTTAAAAATGTAAATTAAAATTCAAGCCATCATTCAAGTATTTCCAATATAAAGAAAAAAACAACTTAAACATTTTAACTAATTCATCTGTTTCACATGGGTTTTTATTTTGGTTCAATGACTTCATCGAAGTATTATTACCAATAACAATTAACACTTCGTTTTGGTTTTCCAGCTATCTTCATCAAAAATTTTACCTGAGAAATCACACACTGTGAGTGAAAAATTGAAAAATGGAAAGTTTATTTTTCTCTTTAATTCAGTAATAATCAATTCAGACAAAAGGCCATTATGTTCAAAGATACAGAAGAAAAATATAGTCATTGATTGCTGAATATTTCAGCTCCTATCTTCAAAGTCACAAAAAGTGAAAAAAAAAAAGAATAAAAGAAAAAAAAAGTCAATATAAATAAAGCAATTAATTCAATGTGGTGTTTTACAAAATATTAGGTAGAAATTAATAATATGAACACTATACCTGTAATAATATGAACACAATAGCTATAGATCTGGGTGGTGAGAGCTACATTTTAAGAAATAGCTTAGCCATAAAGTCCTCCTTTGTTTTGCCTTCCAAAGGATTTATATAAAGGAAATAATTCTTTTTTGGAACCACAATTTGCCATTTTGCTGTCAAACAATAGTCATTGACAAGCCAGAGTTGGGATCTGAGGTGTGAAAATGGAATGATGACTGTGAAGAAAAGTACTTTTAAAAATTTATGTAGGTGTTAACTCAGTAGTGTTACTAGCCTCCATTTACACTTTGGCGATGCATCCTTAGAACATATGTCCAGCATCAAAGACTATTCCCTGAGACATCATTGGATCAAACTGAATTCGGGTGACACATTTCAGGCTGAACAGACCTGTTAAGATGACATTTTCAGGAACGGGAAGAGCACTGAGACTTGAGGATCTGAGATGTGAATCTCTGTTCTCATGCTCTCAATACCGAAAGGACACAGAAGGTGCTGAAATATCCCAAGTGTCATCACTTCCTGGTGAGACTGGCACATATTTGAGTGATTTTAGAGACTCTACTAAGACACTTCTTTTGATGGAACTATGTTGGTGAAATTAACAGAGTATCTAATTTTTCTCATGTAAAAATCTTGTCTTTTTAAAACCCGTATCTTTTCTCAAGTGCAAAAGAAGGAAGTCTCCTAGCCAAAACAAATTCAAAAGTAGATTGAGGATAAACCAAGTAAAAGATTACAGAAATGCCTGCTTCCCATCCTTTTACACTCTCCCCCTCTCACATCATTTTCCTTTCCTGGGGCTCTCTTCTGAGGCAAGCAGCTTCCTTTGAGATATTGGCAAGAATCTTCCTCAAAAGTACTGTGAACTTGAAAGGAAAATGGGATTTGTAGCTATTTCAAAAGTATCACTCACCTCTATGCCAGACCAAAAGTGTTTCTTTTCTTCAAATTTGATTTCCATCCAAATAGAATGAAGAACTATAATGCCAGAATACTTCAGACTGATATACCTGCGTTACCTCATTGTAACCAACCCCTAAAAGCCTTTTCCATGTTATAGGTACAAACTATTTAATTGCTACCAAATAAAGATGTTGTACTTGGTATTATGATCAATAAGAAGAGTATTGAACAGCCCTGAAAAAATGTTACAAGGGTTTGAGAAATACATGTATTTCAATACAATTTAAAGTACATGGATACTAGGGATGCTCATCACAGAACTCTAAAAGAACACTTTGTTTTAATACATTTTGCAAATAAAACAGAGAATAAAATTATTCCATCTCTGCACCGAGTTCTCATAACTGCAGCATTGATTTGTAAGGAAGCACATGCTTCTAGTAGGGTAGGCATAGAAGCAGAAGATAATCATTTTATCCTCTCTGTTTTCTAGACCATATAACATATGGCCTGCCAGCAAATGAAGAACTATCCACAGCCTATGTTTTTTTCTTCTTTTCTTCCATCCAAACCTCAGTGGTATGACTGGAATTAAGTTCTAGAAAATCGTCAACTTAAAATACCAGATATGTTTGTTTTTCTTGTTAGCGTTTGGCTTGGGAATTCATTTATCATTATTTTTTCAGACAAAGAGCTAATACTTGTTTACATTATGAAGTATAATCGAATAGAGCAAAATCCCACGATAGTTAGGCACTATAGAGTACAGAGTAATGAATTTAGGAATGGATTTATTAGGCTTTCAAAAATTTAAGAGCCGTAGGTTGGGAAAATGTAGTAGCAAAAAAGAAGAGGAAGAGTGAAGAGGAAGACAGGAAGGGAAAAGGAAAGGAAAAGAAAAAGAAGAGATAGAAAAATGATCACTCTGCAACTGACACTCTGTAGTACTGGGTAATCACTTGCAATACTACTGGCAACACCAACATACCAGAGCACGATATACAATTGGGAGAGAAGGAGATGGGGAGAAGGTGAGCCAAGGCACAACAGACTCCCTTAATTAAAAAGGGAGCAAAAAGACTTCTGGTATAGTGAAAGAAAACATATTAATTAAAAAAAATAATGATTTGAATAGATAAGGACTCAACTACAGTTGGACATGGGACATGATCTACATAGTTCAGAGATCAGGTAAACTGCTTCCATTCTAAATATGCAACAGCAATTTTCATCTGGCCTAGATTAAATTACCTTTCCAACATGTGGATCACTAATTCACACCCAAAATGGAAATGTATTTCTTTCCTATTTTATTGTTCAACTATAGATGTTAGAAACAATAAACTTGGAGCTTTAGCTGCTCAAAATATTTGTGTCAAAGAACTGAATATTACTTCAAGCAGCTTGAGCACTTTTCATGGAATATAATATAGCTAAATGGTTTGAGGAAGTTGCTTAATTTTTTTATACCAAATATTATATCTTCAAAGTGATTATCTGATGATAAGCTGGAAGGATTCACATTTAAATTTTTCTAATTAAAAGAGCTTATAACAATGAATTTAAAAAAGTATTATCATCATAATTTTCCCCCTTGACATCCTCCATTTTCTTAAGTAGAGAGCAAAATAAATTTTTAGAAAAAGGTGAAATTAATGGTCAAAAATCAAACCACTCAATCATCAATGAATAGTCTTGTTGTTTTAAACAACTTTACAAAGTTTTAAATTTGATATTCAAATAGATGTATATCATATAGAAAAACTTTTTCATTATTTTTTGTTTTTCTATCAACTTTTACGCCAAGAATATTTTTCTTTTCATTAATTTATATAACCATAATTATTTTTTACTTATCTTTATTTTGCATCAATGCAAAAGAAAAGTCTTGATTTAGAAGCTTGATAAAATGTAACCATTGTTTAATATTTTCCTCTGTCAAGGTTCTTTTAAAATCCTATTTTAATATCCAGATAAGTTTTTTACTCTCCCTTAATGCTGTTACTATAAATGAACATACATTTTGTTGCTATGAAAAATTCAATTATAAATCCCTTGCTGAAATGAATCATAACTTTACAAACAGAGCTAAGACTAATTCATATCTTATTAACATTACTTTCCATTTTTAAAATTTTACGGTTGTAAGCTTACAAAATTAGAATGTTACCCACTAAAAGCTCTCATTTTGAAAACATAATATAAAGCAAAATGATAAAAATTTCTCAAGAATGGTAGACAATACAAGAAAGAGTTTGGCTATTTGCCTTGGTAATTGTTTTTTTTTGCCTTGGTAATTTTTATCACTTAATTCATGATATTCATGTCTGTTGTACTACAGTGCATTGCAAAGATTATATTGTTTTGCAACCTGGTGTTAAATTATTTCAGTGAAAGAAAGCATTTATGGACTATAAAGTATTAAACTCACAAAAGCAATTTTTTCCAGTGCTTTGAGTAATAAAGATATTTTTATAACCCTAGTGTATATTGTTATAGTAAGAAATAACTAATTGGTTCGATTGGAACTGACTAAAACAAAGGTTTGCTTATTTTCTCTTCAAGCCATATGGTTCTGAGTTTCTTGGTCTCTTCGGCCCTACAATTTTGCTTTCAAGTGCAGTTGTTAATTTTTTTTTAAAATATTTTATTTATTTATTTGACGGAGAAAGAGAGATCACAAGTAGGCAGAGAGGCAGGCAGAGAGAGAGGGAGAAGCAGGCTCCCCGCCAAGCAGAGAGCCCGATGTGGGGCTCAATCTCAGGACCCCGAGACCACGACCCGAGCTGAAGGCAGAGGCTTTAACCCACTGAGCCACCCAGGCGCCCCTCAAGTGCGGTTCTTAACCGTAAACCGTATACTTAAAATAAACAACAGTACTCAATATAACAATAATTTTAAAAAATGAAATAAACAATAGGAATAATTTATGAAATGTCAAAAATATAGCCCCCTACTCAATAAAACTTTCCTACACTTTAAGATGTTGGATGATAACCTGAGCATTGTTGCCAATTAACTGTGGGAGTCTAGGCAAGTCTGTTGTTACTTTTGAGTTTCAATTTACTTATCTGGGAATAGAGTACATATTATTTAGGAAGGGACAAACAATATTGCATAGCTGTAGGATATGAGCCCAAACTTTCAGACATGTAGATCTGAGAGTGAAACCTAACTTTCAGATGTATGATATGATTTTGAGGGATATGATTTTGGGCAAGTTCTGCACAGTTTATAACTGTGGCTATATTAGTAAAATGTGAATAATCATATTTGCCATACACTGTAAAGAGCTGGTACCTGGTACCTAACATGTCTGCAAAGTGATTGCTATTAGAATAACCCTCTAAGATGCCTTCTGATTCTCTAATCCTAAAATTCCTTTTACTATGAGCCATCTATATGTATGAGCCTACCACATGAATGAGGATATAACAATACAAAATGCGTCAGTAGAGTTAATATATCTGTGACAATATTAAGAATTATTAATAAATTATTATTAATTATTAATAAATTATTAATAAAAACATGAATCTATCATATCCAGAGATGAAAATGCATTATTTATTTAATATGAAGAACATGTTGAGTTCATGAATACAAGATAATAGAGGATAATATCTGGGGAGGCTTTGGAAATAAATGGAAAGATAAGAAAAAAGGCTGAATAACATTTACATTCTTGCAGACAGATTGTAAACTTTCTACATTCTTGCAGACATTATGATTGTTCTATGGACAAAGAGTAAATTCACAGGGATGTTATTGATGGTCTTGGGAGTAAGCAGGTAAGTTGGGAACTTCTGCTACCCTCTATATGACTTGGTTTTATTGAGTATGAAGAAACCTATGCTTCTGCTTCTGTTGCCTCACTTGATCAACCAGTTGTACATTTCTGATGGAAGGAACATGTAGCATTAGGATTTGGTAGGTGTATTCCTCATGATATAGTAGTTCTTTGAATTGACTTTGTTTACAAGCAATTTTAGTAGCTTGCTTCTTTGTTTACCCTACCTGCCTCTTGCTGCCAACATTTATTTGTTTACCCTACCTACCTCTTGCTGCCAACATTTCAATCTCTCTTTTACATTGACTCCTTACTCTTCGGGCATTCTCTCTCCATCAAACTCTCCAGGTAAATTCTTACCCCTGATTAAACCCCCCTGTAAATATTGAACTCTTACTTCTGAAGAGGTGAATGTGGCAAGAGAAAAACTACCAATTGTGCTTTAAATTTATGACCACAGATCACAAGTGGGGACTCAACACTCCCTAACAATTCCATTGAATTTCCTAGAAAATGTGTTGTCCCCTTTATGCAATGACTATTTCATATCTTTACCTTAGAGTTAAACTTTCTTTTCCTGACTCACCCCCAGCTGCTTGGCATATTTTGGTACTTCTTTCACTGAGAAAGAAGAAACAATTATACAAGTACTACTTCATCTTCCCACCACTTAATGTATGAACCCACAGAAGCTGTAACAAAATATGCTGTTTCCACTTTTGTAATTGTGATCAAACTACTTCTGCTTCTTCTAAGGCCAATCTCAACATATGGGCATGAAATCCAACATCATTTCATCTGCTCGAGGATTTTCCTTCTGAAATCATCTTTTCACCCCCATAAAAATCATCTTTTCACCAACATAAAATATGTCATAATGTCCCTAATTTATATGTCCCCATATCATTATTCAGCTCTGTTTGCATATCATTGCACCTCCTTTGGGAAAACCCTTTACATTTGCTTTTTCTAGATCTTCACATTTTGTTCTACTCCCCATCAGATTTTTGTTTCTACTACTACTCAGAAATTTCTTTGGTCTGTAGATAGGATAATGCTACACCACCCTCATTTGGTAACTGTCAACATGACCAATGTCACAAATATTTCCTCTATGTTATCTTCTAGGAATTTTACAATTTCTGGTTTTACACTTATACCTCAATCCATTTTTTAATTTAAATTCAACTAATTAATATATAGTGTATTAGTTTCAGAGGTAGAGGTCAGTGATTCATCAGTCTTATATAACACCCAGTGCTCATTACATCACATGCCTCCTTAATATCCATCACCCAGTTACCCCCTCCCCTCCAGCAACCCTCAGTCTGTTTCTTATGATTAAGAGTCTCATGATTTATCTCCCTCTCTGATTTCATCTTGTTTTATCTTTCCCTCCCTTCCCCTATAATCCTCTGTGATCCAGTTTCAACCCAGAACCTGAACATGACACCAAAAGCACTAGCAACAAAAGGAAAACATCGATAAGTGAAATTAGATAATCTATAAAGATTCTGTACAGCAAAAGAAACAATCAACAAAATGAAAAGTCAATCTATGGAATGGGAGAAAATACTTACACACCTTCTACCTGATAAGGGCTTAATATCCAAAATATATAAGGAACTCAGTAGCATAAAAACAACAAGTTCATCTCTTTAAAAGGGCAGAGTTACTAAATGGATATTTTTTCTTTTTTTTTTAATGGATATTTTTTCAAAGAAGACCTGCAAATAGCCAAGAGATACATGAAAGGTACTCCACATCACTAATCAACAGGAAAATGCAAACCAAAACCATAATCAGGTTATCACCTCACACATGTTAGACTGGCTATCATCAAAAAGACAAAAGATAATAAGAGTTGGTGAGGGTCCCTTGTGCACCTGTGGTGAGAATGTAAACTGATACAGCCACCACGGAAAGTAGTATGGAGATTCCCCCCAAAATTAACAATGGAACTACTATTGCATCTAGTAACCAACTTCTAGCTACATATCAAAAGTGAAATCAAGATATCAAAGAGATTTATGCACTCCCATATTCATTGCAGCATTAATCACAATAGCCAAGGTATGGAAACAACCTAAGTTTTCAAACAGATGAATGAATAAAGAAGATGTGGCATAAGTTTGTAAAGGAATATTACTCAGCCACAAGAAAGAAGGAAATCCTGCCATTTGTGACAACAGGGATGGACCTTGAGGATATTATGCTAAGTGAAACAAATCAGAAAATGAAGAAAAATACTCTGTGATGTCACATAACTGTGGGATCCAGAAAAGCTGAACTTGTAGATACAGAGATTAGAGTGGTCATTGCCCATGGTGGAGGAATAGGGGAAGTGGGAGATGTTGGGCAAAGAATAAAAAACTTTCAGTTATAAGTAGAATAAGTCCCGAGGAACTAATGTACAGCATAGTACATGATTCATGTAGTTAATATGATTGCATTACAGACTAAAAAAGTGCTAAGAGAGTATATCTTAAATGTTCTCACCACAAAGAAGAAAGGGTAATTATGTGATGTGATAGGGGTGTTAGCTAATGCTATGGCGGTAATAATTTTATGTATAGATACTCACATTTTCTACTCCTAAAACTTGCTCAGTGTTTTAAGTCAGTTGTATCTTAGTATATCTGGAGAAAAAAATAAATAAAAACAAAAGATATTATTTTAAAAAAAGAAATTACTTTTGTCGACATCAATAGTGGCTTTCAATCTTACCAAATTTAATTTCTGAACCTGTCTTATTCCTTATTTCCTTAGTATTTCCTTAAATCAGGTGAAGATTTTTCTCTCCTAGAGAATAAGCATTTAAAATTAACATAGTCAACACTGACCTCTTAACTTCCTACCAAGTACCCCTTTCTTCCCAACTGTGCCTCCCTAAATGCCCACTTAATTATACAGGTCAAAGAACTAAAGTTTATGGTTCCCTTTTTTCTACCCCTTGATACTCAATTAACGAGCAAGTTCTCTTGGATTTTTCTTCAAAATATATTCTGAATCTGACCACATCTCATCAACTCTTCTACTTTTGCTTTGGTCTAAGTAAGTATCTCCCTCGTTTATAAAGCAATAATCTTCTTAACCTGGCATATTGCTTTGTTTCTTACTACACACTTTCGCTGGTATATTCCTATCATAATAGTTAGATTTACCATTTAGTACTATAAAAAATTCATGTAACTTCCCTGAATAAAC
>CM052895.1:88032602-88045102 GCA_028534135.1 Potos flavus | reverse complement strand
TCCCTGTGGTATATTACACCAAAGGATTTTCAAATTTTGACACAGTCATGCATGCTTGGATAAATTACACTTTATGGTCACATATAATTCTTCTTATACAGTTTCAGATTCAAGTTTTTAATATCTAGTTGAAGATTTTTATATCTACATTAATGAGAAGTATTGATCTGCAATTTACTTTTCTTATAATCTATTTGATTTGGGTGTAAGGCAATGCTGACCTCATGAAATGAGGAAGTGTTAGTCATTGCTTCCAAAGAACACATCATTAGTATAACATGATAAACCAATCTTTTTCTTCTTTTACATAGAAATTTTACTTTTTAGAATAGTTTAAGTTGACTTCAAAATTGAGCAGAAGGTCAGAAAAGTTCCATAAACCCTTGTTTCTCCCCAGTCTCCCCAAGTTTCAAAATATTGCACCACAGTGTTACTTTTGTTGCAATTCAAACTCATTTTAAAAATTATTTGACTTATCAATTTCTACCATGAATTATGCAGAGTTATATTGGAGGCAGTACTTCTTTATTTATGATTTATGTTATATTTCAAGGAGGTAAATTCATGATCATAGTAAAAATTTGTTGAAATCACAGAGTAGAATCTCTTTATAACCTTCATTCAATTACTTTATAAAATCCTTGAGAGCAAGAACCATGACCATATATTTTTCATATCTCTCTGGTATATATGACATTGCATAGTGCTAAGCATGATGTAGAGATTCAATAAATATTAATTGTCTGGAAGTGAATTTATATATTTTAACTATAGTATTAAGCAGCAAAAAAAGCACCTAAGCAGTTTAAAATTATGTATATTTTCCCAACTAGTCTGTAAGCCAATTAAAGACAAAAAAATTACACTTCCTCATTACCTTAACCTAGCATTCACTTATAGGATGCACCTAATAATTAACATGTGATGACTTGAGGAATGAATGAAGAATGAAATACATTTTTATCCATATATTTTTGAGATAGTAGGTATTGTCTCCGGGTCTTGCAAGGTTAATATTGCATATTATATTAATTATGTATATTATATCAATATTAATATAATATTGATAAAATATATTCTACATAATATATTTCCTCATTACATTCTAGTCTATAATGTGACTGGACTGAGGAGGTACAAGAACTCTCCAGGAATGGTTTACAGTGTAATAATTTATTTATAGGATTTATAGGTCATGGATGGAGGAATACATGGTTGGAATAATGATTAGTGTCTGATCTCATTTACTTTTCCTGTAATCTAGTTTGTCCTTATCAGGAAATAGGCTCAGTTAGCTTATGTTATTTTTAAGAAACTTTACTGATTCACCTTTTTCATGTAGATATATGTTCTATCTGGAATTTATTGAGGTGCGGACCAAAGTTTATTTTTTTAATTAACTTCCAATTTATTTAGCATCATTTATCAGAAAGGTAATCTTTTCAAAATTGCAATTCATGAAAGATAAATCAGGTATCCATATGTCATAGGTCTAAATTTGAGCTTACTATTCTGTTCTAGTAGTATGTTTGTATATCCCTATGCCATTTCACATCTTGTAAGTTATGGTAGATTTGAAATAAGTTTGATATATGATAATATAAGTTCTCTAGCTTTGCTCTTCAAGATTCTTTTGGCTTTTCTGCTTGTGTTTTCACATAAATTTTCAAGTCAGCTTTCAGCTTATGAAAAATGCTTGGAATTTAAATAGCATTGCATAAATCTATAGATCAAGTTAGAGATTTGATGTCTTTATCATACTAAGTTTTATAATCACTAAACTTAATATAATCCTTCATTGTTTAGATCTCCTTAGATTGTCACCTAAATGTTTTATTAAATTTCTGTGTAGAGATCTTTCACATAATTTTTAGGTTTACTCCTAGCTATTTGATCATGATACTTTGATAGATACATTGCTTTGTAAAATTTCACTATATTCTGATCACTGCAGTATTAAGGTATATAGTTTTTTTTACATATTTAACTTGTATTCAGCAACCCCCTTTAAATCATTAATTATAGTTTATTAGTGATCTTTTTAGATTTTTCAATATACACTTCATGTTTTGTGAATAATGACAATTTTATTTCTTACTTTCCCACCCTTACATCTTTACCTTTTGGGGGTGGAGTAGGGCTTATCTACTAATTTGATTTTCCACTACATCAGTAAATAGAGTTGGTGCTAGTAAACATCATTGTCTTATTTTTTATATCAAGAGAAATTTTTCAGTATTTTACAACTTATATGGTATCATGTTTCATAAAAATTTTATAGATTAAGAAAGTTTTATTTTTTTTCCTGCTTAGCTGACAGGGTTTTTCTTTTAATCATTAAATGGGTAATGATTATTATCAGGTGCTTTTTTCAGATAACATTGTGATTTTCTTACTTTATTTTGTTAATGTGGTGATTGACATAATTTTAAAAAAATTTTTGGATAACCTTGCATTGCTGAAATAAATTCCAACTTTTCATGATGTGTTATCCTTTTTACATAGTGCTGGAATTGATTTGCTGATATTTTATTTCAAATTTTTGCACTTAGATTCATGAGAAGTTTGTCTTATGATTTTACTAACTTATAATCTCTTTGTCAGATTATGATATCAAAACTTGTCTCATAAATGAAGTTGAGGATTTCAGAAACATAAGTGGTGGTGGCCTTCTATATCTACAAATAAAAGCAGGAAGAGCAATTATATAACAAAACCAAAAGCCCATAGTCAATATTTATAACAAACCTTGGAGACAAACTCCATGGACACCAAAATGCCAAGTAGATACAGAAAAACCATCACAAATCCCAAGACCTGAATGGTATTGGCATCAGTGCTGGAGAAATAAGGATAAAGGAACAAAGTTGTCATCTGAGGACCTCAGAAAGGGATAATCCCCAAATCGGTTCAAGTCCCACATCAGGCTCCCTGCTCAGCTGGGAGTCTGCTTCTCCCCCTCACCCTCTCCCCTCTCATGCTCTCCCTCACTCTCTCCCTCTCGAATAAATAAATCTGAAAAAAAAAATAAGATCAAGTACAAAATTCTAAGAAAAAATCATAAGGAGTAAAATAACCTCCTTGTAGAAGGCTGTGTGTAAGAAACCGGATCAAATCAGTAACCCACCATTTTAAAATAAGCTATTAGATACTTAGAAACAATGAAGGGTCTGAAGGAATAATATAAATCACAGTTAGAAAAATTCAGAAAGGGATGAGAAGACTCAGGAGAGTTTTGATGATTTTTCTTTTACCTTTGGCTTTTAACAATTTTACAATTATGTGCCATGTTTTGCTTCTGTATTTAATTTGTTTGAGGTTCATAAGTTTTCATGAGTCTGTAGATTGATGTGTTCATCCATTTTGGAAGAATCACAGCTGTTATTTCTTCCAATATTGTTTCTTTTCTATTCTCTTTCTCCTCTTTTCCTAAGCCTCTAAATATTCATATGTTAAATTTTTTTCACTGTATACACACATACACACATTATACACACACACAAATACTCATATATACATATTTTATATTCTCTTGTGTATCTTAAAATTCTTTATTTTTATATCTGGTTATTTTTCTACTGATTTATTTTTCAGTTCGCTTATCCTTTCTTCTGCCACATCAAATCTTCTCTTAAAACTGTATATTCAATTCTGAATTTCAATTGTAATTTTCAGTTCTTGGCAATGACTCATCTTTTTAAAAAGTTCTCTGCTGAAAATTCCCATTTTTTCTGTATTTTACTGAAAATATTAATCAGAGTTATAATGTTTGTCTCTGATAACTACAATATCTGAACCAATGTAGGTCTATTTCTATTATTTATTGTTCTTGGAGTTTGCTCATTTTGGGGCATATCTGATAATTTAAGAGTGCTCCATATTAAATATGAAAAATAAATGGTTCTGGTTGATGTTCTCTTCTTTCAAAGTTAATTTAATTTTTTTTTCTGCCAAGCAGCTAAGGTAGAGCCAAAATTAGGTTTTAAGGTTGTTAAGAATGTTTTTTGTCTGGTTTGCTCTTAATCCTCCGGGGATAGTCCATGCATCTAGGCTGTAGCAAATTAGAGCCTCAGTTGAAAGCCTAGGGATTTTGCCAGATACACTTTACCTTTGTAGAATCTGAATTCCAAATTCAGTCTCCCCAGCAGTGCAAGACTGAACAGATCTTTATTTAATTTTTAGACTTCTAGCTTACTTTACTTAGACTATAGTTAGGGGCTATCTGTTCCAGATGGCATCCTGGAAGAAATGGTGCTTGTGTTGAGTCTTTTTAATTTAATTACTATAACTTAGTAAAATATTAAAAAGTTCAAAAAAGTTATAGGAAGCTAGATCTTGCTCCTCTAAAGCTGAAGTCACTAGAGAAGATTGAAGATCTGAGGGGTAAGTTTTCTTCAAAGGTAGGACAAACATGGACAAGGATGTGAAAACCGGTAGTGCTGCAGTATTTGAAATTCTTGCTGCAAGCAAAGACTGAATGTATTCCTCACCAAAAATATCAACTTAACAGATAACTCTTTCCTTGTAATGAACTCTAGCTACCTTCTCCCAACTGCAACTATCCCATGGTAGATGAATTTAATACCTATGTATATGTGAAAAGAATTCACAGACATTACACAACCCACAAACATTCCTGGGAACCTTTCACACAGGTTCTATATTTGTGTGTGCCTATATCTACATAAGAGATATATTCCTTGTTATTCTTACCTGGAAATTTTGTTTTTGCCTTTACTCTGTGTTACATTTGTATTGCCAATCCAAAATCTAGTTTCACTTATATCACCACACTCTCTTCTGGAGCAAGATCTATCAGTTTGGCTAAGAAAATCTCTATAATCTATTTCTTTGATTGATGTTTTTCTTTCTAACCTCCTAATCATTCTCTTCATGGCCCTCATTTTCTCCTTCAGTTGACACTTTTTCTATTCAACTAATTTCTTTTACATTAAGTAAACACTAGTTTTGCTTTCAAAGACCATGTCTAGTAAAATATCCACTGTTCACCACAGAAGATGAACTCTGTCCTCCAACAGATAATTCTATTCATGAAGGTACAAATTTAGATATTGATATTGGAATAGAATAAGTTATACTACATATCTATTCAAAGATGCTAAGGATTGTATGTAGAAAACTCTGTGGATTCCATGAAAAGTCTTTTGGAGCTGATAAGTTCAGTAAGGTATTAAAATATAAAATTAAAAAAAATAAAATAAAATATAAAATTAATACTCACAAATTTATTGTATTTCTATAAACTAACAATAAAATGAAACATATGTAATTGTAGTGAAGTAAATAATTCCATTTGAAATAACATCGAAAGAATAAAATACCTTGAAATAAATTTAGCAAAGAGTAAAAGACTTGTGTACTGAAAACTACAAAATATTGTTTTAAATAAATGGAAGACATTTCATGTACAAGACCAAGTCTTCCAAAGATGATAACAATCCCTAAATTTATCGTCAAATTTTGTGCAATCTCTATCAAAATCCCTGCTGGCTATTTTGCATGGTTTGATAAAGTAACTGTAAAATTCACGTGGAAATGCAAGGGACACAGAATAGCTAAAACAATGCTAAAAAAAAAGAACAAAATTGTAAGACTCATTTTTTCCAATTTCATATCAAGACAGTGTGGTACTTGTTTAAGGCTAAGCATATAAATCAATGGAATAAAATTAAGAGTCTACAAACAAGACATTGCATTTATGATCTGGTAATTTTGAAAAGAGTTCCAAGATCATTTAATGGGAAGAAATTGTCTTCTCAACAAATGGTACTGGGACACCTGAATGTCCACATGCAAAGGATATCTATTGCACACAATTTACAAAAAGTAACTCAAATTTGATCACAGACCTAAATATAAAAATGAAATCTAGGAAAGTCTTAGGAGAAACCATCAAAATAAATTTTCACTTCCTTGGATTAAGCAATTTTTAAAGATATGACACCAAAAAGTATAGGTAACATTCAAAAAATAAGTAAATTGTATTTTTGTAAAAATTAAAAAAAAAAATTGTGCCTCAAAAGACACCTTTAAGAAAGTGAAATAGCAACCCATAGAATGGGAAAAAATCATGTTCAGATAAGGGACTTGTATCCAAAGTAAATAAAGAACTCTTAACCTCAACAATAAAAAGACAAACAAGCAAATATTAGTTAAAAGATTTGAATAAACATTTCTCAAAGTAGATATATAAATGGCCAATAAACATATGACAAGATGCTCAACATCATTAATCATTACTGAAATGAAGATCAAAACGAAGGTAAATTGAAACTTTGTACCCACTGGGATGACTGACATAAACAGACAGAAAATAGTAAGTATTGGCAAGGATGTGGGAAAATTGGAACCCATATATATTTCTGGTGACAGGGGTTGTAAATGGTAACACTTAAGAAAAGAGTTTAGCAGTTCCTCAATATGTTAAACATTGATTTGCTGTATAACCCAGCAATTTCACTTTTGGATACGTACCCAAAGGAATTGAAAATACACGCAACCACACAAAAACTTCCCTAAAAAAATTCATAGCAACTTTACTTATAATAGACCACCCCCCAAAAAATAATCCAAATGTACATTTATTGAGAAATAGATTAAAAATGTAGTATATTCTGGGGCACCCGCGTGGCTCAGTTGGTTAAACGTCTGCCTTCAGCTCAGGTCATGATCCCAGGATCCTGGGATTGAGCTCCACATCTGGCTCCTTGCTTAGGGGGAGGCCTGCTTCTCCATCTTCCTCTGCCTGCTGCTTCCCCAACTTGAGCTCTCTCTCTCTGTCAAATAAATAGATAAAATCTTTTTAAAAATGTAGTATACTCATAAAATGGGATGTTATTCAGAAATAAAATGAATAAAGTTTGAATAAGTAAATAAAGGAGGGAAAAGGCTAGCCTATACAGAAAAATTACAAATAATTTATGTAGATACTCTGTCTTCAAGCACATGGATCATAATTTCTTATATTTCAAATGTGGCCTGACCATAGTGACTACCTTCTAAAGAGTACAGCATGGAAAGGCAGGGAAAAGAATAACTTTACAGTAGAAGAATCTGACAAACACTATTTCAGGCACATTTTCAAAGTTGACATCAACAATAATGAATCATGTTGATAGTAAGTACCTTTGATATAAGATGAAAATGGTACTTTATTTTTAGAGTCTTACTCCCCCAAGCCCATATCCCCTATCTAGTAATGAGAAAAGCATCATACATAAGAACAACATAGTCATTCTGCAAAATATTTGAAAAGTACTCTTTGAAATGGTACAAGTAATTGAGCACAAGAAATTCTGAACAATAGTCGCAGCCAAGAGGAGCCTAAAAATTCATGGTGACTAAATGTAATGTGATATGCTGGATGGGACTGTAAGGCAGAAAAATATCATTAGGTATTAACTAGAGAAATAGAAAGTATAGATTTTAGTTAATAATGATATATCAATATTGGTTCACTAATTGTAACAAATGTACCATACTTATGTAAGATGGCTAATAAAAAGGGAAGCTAGATGCAGGGTAAAAGGGATCATGCTTTACTATCTACTTTCACACTTTTTCTGTAAATCTAAAACTATTGCAGTTATAAAGAAGAATTAAGTACTGATACATGTTACAACATGGATGAATCTTGAAAACATTATGTTAAGTGAAAGGAGCCATTCCAGCTGGCCACATTTTGTGTGGTTCCCTCTCTATAGTATGTTCAGAGTAGGCAAATTCATAGAAGTAAAATGTAGACTAGTAGTTACCAGGTGTTTGGGAGTGGGGAAAATAGGACTGAATCCTAATGAGTACATAGTTTCTTTTCAGTGTGAAAAGTCTTCTGGAATGAGATAGTGGTGGTGATTACACAACCTTGTGATATACTAAAACTATTGAATTGTATTACTTTAAGGGTGAATTTTATGCTATGTAAGTTGAATTATATAACATTAAGTCTGTTATTGAAAAAATACGGAGGTCTAATATTAACATAAAATTGAAAATGAACTGATCAGAAAAATTTAGATTTGTTACCACTGACCCAGTCTTTTATGAATCTCTGATGTGGGGGGCTTTCAATGGAGTCTTATCTAAAAAAATTATTTTCTTTTATTCTTTTATAACCAACTGAATTAAAATATCTCTATTAAACAAACAAGATTCATTTCTTGGACACATTTACAGCCGTCTGTGAACATAAGGTAAAGCGGGAAAGGTGTAAAAAGTCCACATTGCCCACTTCTCCATCTGATAATGACCATATAAATTTGGATTTTTGAGGCATAGCATGAGGAGCTGAAGAACTATTCATGAGTTATTTACAATATTAAGGAGGGGGAAAAGACTTCCCAGTACAAAGAATTAAAGTTGTGAAATTTCTTAATGTTTTTCATTACACTCCCTTCCCTTATTGCATGCAAGTGTTTCTGGTGTTAAGTTCTGTATTACCCAATAGGTAAATTAAACATCTGCATAATATCCAGCAAAACAGAAGCATCAAAGTCATAAAAATAAATTGAAATCATTTCATATATTTTTGAAAAGCCACAAGAGCTGTCATGAATCAAAAATAATTATTATTGGTGGTCCTCACTCTTATTTTTTGAGTTATGTAATTTAAAATCTATAAAGAGAAACATGATCTTAACTCACTAAATCAAGGGATGTCCTTGGGCAAATTTTATTAGAAGGGAAGTATAAGAATTGGAAAATGATTGTGATATTGAAATTTATATAATCTCTTGAATATCTGTTTTTTTCTGTCTTGGATCGTATCACATGTTCAATAAAATCTCCTGAATCTTTACTAACCAAATACTTCCTATAGAATCATTTGAGTACAGAGAGAGGATGGGCCTAGCTCGCTAAAAAAATGAAGACTTAGAATAGGCATTAGAGAATATGAGGGCTCAGACTGACCAAGAATAAGTCAAATGAATGATGTATGTACAGAGAACCATGGTAATTTGGAAACTCTGGATTTAGCATGTTTATAATAATGGTTTAAAATTTTCTTCCAACAGTGAAGAGCAATCTGAGATGTTTGGTATTCAGAACAGAGTTGTTCTCTGGAAAAATATGTTGTTCAATAGGTGCTACTGGTGAGAAACAGTTAAGATGTCTGAGTGACTCAGTCGGTTAAGCATCTGCCTTTGGCTCAGGTCATGATCATAGGGTCCTGACATTTAGTCCCGCATCGGGCTCCTTGCTCATCAGGGAGTCTGCTTCTCCTGCTGCCTGCTGCTCCCACTGCTTGTGCGCTCGCTCTCGCTCTCTCTCTGACAAATAAATAAATAAATAAACAAACAAACAAATAAATAAAATCTTAAAAAAAAAAAATCAAGCTTATGGTTCCATTATAGTAGGGAAGCAATACCTAGAAGTGGTATATAGGTTGAGGGAATCCAACAGATCAAAAGATTGGAAATCTCTATGAGAATCAGGAGCAGAAGCAATGAGAATGAGATGATGAGAAATTTGGACTGATGAGGCTGGTGTTTAGAGAGTAAATATTGTTATATATTTCTGAGGTAGGGCTTTTCTAGGTCATGAAGTTTCCAAGATGTGTTCCTGAAAATAGATGGCTGAAGGAGACTCAATGAGAATATTATTGAAGTAAAATAGATCCAGGATGAGCCAGTTACATGAATAGCAAAATATCTCATCATTATGATAGAAGTTTTGGTCCAGGTGGAAGCTGTGCCTGTTTCTAAGTGAATAAGGCCAAATGGCTCAAAGGAGAGTGGCTGACTATATTTCCTGTCATTCTTCTATGCAACTGATATTTGACCTTCTCCACATGACTTCTTCTCCATGGCAGCCAGTCATGCTGTTTGTCTAATATTTATGACTCTCTTCCCTATAGGCCCATGATAGAATTTTACATCCTGGCTCTCTTGAAAACCAAGATAGTAGATTTCAGATGCACTCAAACTTTTATTATTTCTAGTAATGCTAACAATGGTAATAGCAGATACTACTCATTGAGTGCTTGCTGATGAGGCCTGCATTGTGCCAGGCAATTTAAATATACTATTTCACTTGAATCTTATAACAACCCTAACTATTATTATCTCTGACATGGATGAGGGAAAATGAAGGCACAGAGTATTTATAACTTGAAAGTAGTAGAGCAATTTTAAATGCAGGCATTCTGATAATGAAGGATATTAGGAATAAAAAGAAGTGTGATAGCTGATTTATATAACAACTTGAGTAGGCCATAGGATGCTCAGATATTTGGTTAACCATTACCTCTGGGTATGTCTGTGTAATTGTTTCATATGAGATCAGCATTTGCATCAGTAGATTGGGTAAAGCATATTGCCTTCCCCAATATGGGTGGCATCATCTGATTTATTAAGGATCTGAGTAGAACAAAAAGGAAGAGTAATGCGGAATTCACTCTCTACCTGACTGTCCTTGAGCTGGGAATTAACGTTTTCTTGCACTTGGACTGAGACTTCCATCACTGGCTCTCTTGGTTCTCAGGGCTTTGAACTCATAACTGAAACTTACATCCCCAGCTGTCCTGAGTCTCCAGCTTGAAAGTGCAGATTGTTGGACTACTCAGCCTCCAGAACCACGGGAGTAAATCCCTTATAATAAATCTCTTTTTATGCTGTTGTTTCTATTTCTCTAGGGAACCCTTATAAATAAAAAGGAGTAACAAAATGTGGGTAGGTCTTTTTGCCCCAGTATAAATCTCTCTCCTTTCCTATTCTCCTACTCTCCTATTCTCTTTCCACCTTCATGAAAATTCTGGGAAGATCATCATTTCTTCTACTGAGTTTCTCATCTATCATTGGATACTCAGTGGACACCAAGCAAGTAAGACAATAATTTAATAAGAATGCTTGTGATGTGATTATTTTCCAGCTTTAACGTAACATTGCCTATAGTTTTATGGGAAGTCTTCAGAGTACACAGGGGTGTCATATGGCTGACTCATCTATATACCTACCTAAAAACAAGAATCCACACTAAATAAAATAAGCATGTTTCAGGCAATGCAATATCGTAACACCCATTGTGATGTCCTTATAAATAACCCCAAGTGAAGAACATTAGAAATAGGTATACATTTATATCTACCTTTCTATTATAGAAAAAAATAAAAATAAAATACTGATAAAATATCTAGTTTTCTTAATAATATCCATATACTCTTATATTCTAATCACTCACACATTGGTATTTACTAGAATGCTTGAATAACTTGATCTGCAACCACATATACATTTGTATAGCCCATTACTTATATTTTCAACTAAATACTCAAATTATGTCCTATTATTATGCTATTTCACTGATGTAAGCAATAAATAAAAGTAAGATTTAAACAAAATATAGCAAAGCTTAAAGGCAAGATGAGTGTCTTTTAAAAGTTGTTTCCTTGTCTTGTGGATCAGAAATAGAAATAAAACAGAAATGACCAAAGTTAGCTGAATGTTTATTTTACATTTACTAGGACACATATTTAGTAATGTGTTTACTGAGTTTCTGATCCTGAGCACATTACATAGAAATGAATTGCCTGTTACTGGGTTTCACTTCTAGAATAGATATATTAGTAGCTAAAATGAAGGCACTGCTCTTAAGCAATAAGGTACTGTAGTCTAAAGTGAGATCTTCCTTCATCATTTACAAATCTTAAAGGACTTGTGTTTCCAAGTCCTTCAAATGTAACTGATTGATGTGACAAATTGCAAGTAGTGTTTAATGGGTTGTTTTGGACACTTTGGGATTGCGTTTTTCTTGTGCCATATTCATGCTGCTTCTTGACAATGCTTTCTGATATTCAGATTCTGCTACCCAGCACACTGTGAGTGTTGGAGGTATATAATTAAATTTTTTCTCAATTTTTTTTTTTTGCTTAAATAGCTAATATGAAACCCCACAAATCTCCCTCAGATGTGCAAATACATGAATACTCCAGGAGAGAAGTATAATAGAATAGCAACCTGGAATTGCTCATCACACCATGGTTCTTATCTGGTCACGTAGATCTCCTTCACATGTGTTATTGGAATATTAAGCAAGTCTGATCCAACAGCATACACTGTAGAAAGAAATGCAAAAAATCCTTCATTTAAATTGCAGTTTTTCAATCTACACTATTCTTATATGAAATGTTACTATGTAAGTTTTTTTCCTATCCATTGTAAAATGACAGTTATTAAAGTGTCATCTTGTAAGGAATATATGCATGTGTATATTCACATTCAGACATATATATTATATATTTATATATATAAATAATTGAAAAGAATGGAAACAAACTGAAGTTTATTCACTCATATGTTCAGTCAAGCAATATTTACTAAATACTTATTATGTGTCAAACATTATACTAGGTGCTATAGAAATAACTCTTTTTATTAACATATAATGTATTATTTGCTTCAGGAGTACAGGTCTGTGAATCATCGGTCTTACACAATTCACAGCACTCACCATAGCACATACCCTCCCCAATGTCCATAACTCAG
>CM052895.1:87985419-88032102 GCA_028534135.1 Potos flavus | reverse complement strand
AATTTATCCAAATGAATGAGTAGTCCCCCAAAAAATCACCAATACTGTTTTACTTACTAGTATTTATTTATATTCTTTTTCCCTAGAAGTTTTAAGGAGCCTCTCATAAAAAAGCAAATCCAAAGTATAGAATAGAAACAGAAAAGCAGGTACAAGAATAAAAGAAGATTAACATAAACGAAAGTCAGCTATCATTCAGTTCTCACTTTGAGTGTCCAGGCAGCAAGGTCAAAAGGAGAAACATGCTCATTTATATAGTTTGTGGAAAGAAGAATATTATTTTAGTTTCTCATCAAGACAAAGATTTTCCTATTAACTTTACAAGAAATCTTCCCGGTTGGACTTAATATAATGGATATTAATTGATGTGACAGGTATAACATCTTTTGATTCTTTCCTGTAGGAAACAAAAAAATATCAGTTTATGACTTAGAAATGCAACCCAGCAACCCAGTTCCTATTCTGGTAGGAGCTAAACTAATGGGCTTCAACAATTTAGGCCTTTGATGGTCTAAGTGCTTTAATTGAATGTCAGGTCTGTCATTCTATTAGCCTTTTGGACCATGGCTGTATTATCCATATTAGATAACAATGGAATTCAGCAGAGTATCTTGAAATTATTGAGAAAGATATTAAGAAAAATACCAAGAAAGGATTTTGCAAAATTCTCCCAAGCCTCTCATGAGGCTTCTGCACATATTTGTGCAGATTGTGCCTGGCCCAAAAGCTGAGTGTGCCAGTGGCAACAGAAATGTAGCCTGCACTCTGCTCCCTAAACTGTCATACCAGAGTAAGGGGTATCTTGCTGTAATTAATGTACCTGGAGGCAGATCCCTGCCCGTGACAGATGGCCCATTTAACTTCCATTCCTAATCCTCAACTTTATTGGCCACCTACGTTATAAAGGATGACAAAACTGAAAAAGAATATTTCTTACTATTGTAATCAGTTCAGTTTTCCAAATTTCTACAGTGATGTCAAAAGATCTTTGTAGGATTCATCTAAATATTTATCTGTATTTATTCATTTCCTAAATCAGAAAGCAAAGAGTATCTTGTAAATTTCTCAACTTCCCCTGTAGCTAGACAGGGCCACATGACCCTATTCTTTATTTCTCCTGTTAAATGCAGATCGGATGACTGAAATTGAGGTAGCCATATTGCAACCATGCAGGAAAGCAACATGAAATGCAGCCTAGTCCTCTCTGGCATTACTTAGCTACCAAAGCCGGGAGATGCCTACCTCCATCCTTTTCTCTACTTTTGTTTACACTACTGCGAGTTGGGTTTTCTGTTTTTATATTTAACACATTCCTTACTTATATAGTGCCATAATAGCAAAACAGGCAGCAACAGCAATAGGCTCACAGCAAGCTCACATAGCTATATAGCTCTTTTAATTCTGACATATTAGATACTCTACTTCTAGCACACTCTCTCCAAAGCCTGTTAAAAGTCTATTTTAAACTAATTTGTTTCTTCAATGGTCAGGGTTTGTAAGAGAGTACTTACCAGCATTGTGTGTGTGCATGTGTGTGTGTGTACAACATCATTCAGTCACTGCTGAGTCATTAGCTCCAAATTGTGCATCAAATACCTCTTAGCCTCTTCTCAGAAGAGCCTCCCCACCCCATCATTTCTTTTTCCTCTCAGATTAAATCACTCATATATAAATAGCAATCCGCTTATATTTTATTCTAAGAAGAAACATGAAGTCATTTAATATAACAATATGAAGGACAAAATTATTCCCATGAAGGCCTCTGAACTTTCCATGGCACTTTCAAATGTTTATTTTTATCACTTGCTTTGAGAATATCCCTTTATGTGGCGGTAGGTTTGGAATTTACATTTTATCCAAGTCCCAACAGAATCCATGTTAATAGACTTCCATTCTGCTTACTCTTCTATAACATTTCCCCAGAGCTCATCACTGGGTTTGAACCCAAAATTTTGTCCTCCCTTTCCTATACTCCAAGCACCTGATAAACAGGCAAACAGATACTGGGGCATGGGTAGCACTGCCAGAAGACGATGCTCAGTAGTCCCCTAGTGGCCTGAAAGAGTTCATGCAGTTTACTAAAATGCTTACTCTACTCCATGGAGGTGTGAGACATTCATTAAGCAGCAAGATCATTACGTATTTGCCACTTAGCACCTTCCTTTCCAGAAGGCCCGGAAGCACACTCATGATTCCACTTTGTCTAGGTTTGCTCTCCAGTGGGTTGTGCAGCCAGTCCATCCAGGTGTCATATTATCATATCACCATCTGAAATTTTGCTTTCAAGTTTGGGATAGAGTCAGAGCTATAAAAGACACCTTAGGAGCTAGTGACAGTAACCCACTTACCTGGAGCAAAAATAAATAAATAAAAATAAAAATAAATAAATAAATAAATAAATAAATAATAAATAAATAAATAAAAATGAGCTTTGTCAGGATAGAAACGACACCTAGATTATGAAGGAATAGAATAAGAAAGGCCATCAGAAATCTAGGCAGCTGCTCTCTCAGATTTTTGGGTTGCAGTGAGTTGTCTCTGTTTTTTCTGCAGGACTGCTGCATTTCTTGTTCCTCTCTGTCCATAGATATTTCTCTGATGTAGCATGAATTTGGCCAAACATGCCTTCCTCTAACACTGGAAGCCTTAGTAAATGACATAGACCAATCTCTAATTTTTTTTTACTTCATTTCTAAATGCTGAAGAAGAAAAAAATTGGTTTGGCCCAAAATGATAACAACAATGATGATTATGGGTGATAATATTAGTAGTGATGTTGATGGGTGTTTTTGCTTCTTGTTTACTATGGGCAATTTCCTGTGATAAAGGCATTAGTGCATTTTTAATTTAATCCTCACCAAGACCCTGTAATTCCATTTTATAGGTGATGAAGATGATACCTAGAGGTAATAAATAATTTGCCTGAGTAACTTGCCTGCTGATGAGCCCAAGTCAGCTTATAGCAAAGTGGTATAATCAACAGAGGCTTGATACAGGATCATGCAGCACAACCATGACAAATTAAGTCCCTTCCCCTATGAAATAGTAAGGCAATTCTCAGAGAAAAAGTGCTGTTATGAATTCCTTAGACAACTCCATTATAGTCTGCTACATATGGCCATGGGTTTTTTCAAATCCTCCAGTGAGAAGCATGAAATCTCTCTCTATTGGACTATGTTTATCTTCCAGTCTTTTTTATCCATTATATTCTTTGTTTACTATTTTCTAGTTTCTCAGACTTTTTTGCTGTTGATGAACATATCATGAATTGCCACACCTCTGAGTTCATAATGCAGCCTGGAATGGCCTTCTGTAATCTACTCAAAGTTTATTCAACGTCTCAAGCTCAGTCCAAATGTTGGGTTTTTCATGAAATAATCACTGACCACCCCCCCACACACATACCTTTTTTACTTTGTTCCCATTGCACATGGCTAATAATAAACCATATATGTTTAGCAATCAGTATCTTATCAGTTCTATTATGTTAATATTAGTATCTAGAATATGAGCTTCCTGAGGGTAAGCATTATTTTTTAAAATTTCTATATCTTCAGCATCAAGTGCTTGTCATTACGCACTTAATAAATAAACATTAAATTGAAGTGATACTGGTTGAACAGGCACAAATCATGAATTTATAGACCTGTGATCTTTTGGACATGACTATTGGTCCCTCCACATTTATACTTTAAGATTTGAAATTGATATTGCTTGCCTATACTTCCATGCCATGTAATGTGTTCAACATTCTATCGGTAACCAAGTCAGAACAATTTAAAGCTGGTGACCAGAGGACTCTCTTTTTATTATCCTTTGTTTCCCAGTGCAATTTTATTCTTATTGCACTGGATTCCCAAACAATATTGCATGGGAATTTTCTACAGTGTCCACAGAGAGGTCAGGTATCCCTTAACAATATAAAAAATATTGTTGGTCCAGAGGATTTAACAGCTCCAACTTTAGAAAACAGAGTCAGATTTATCATATGTAAAGCATCAAGTATAAAAGTATATTAAGAATTAGAGATAATAACTAGCTCTGGGACATTAGGATAGGTACATTTATCTTTTGTGAGCCTTATTTTACCCTTTGTAAATAAAAGATGAAAATTGCTACCTTGCAAGGCAGTTTCACAGATTAGAGATAATATCAATGTACATGATTGACATATAGCAAGCATTCAATAAATATTAATTATTATTATATATTCTACAACTTTTTCTTCTTCTTTTAGTACAGCGTAGTAGTATCTCTCCATTTTCTCCTCCAGTGTACCTCCAAGATATATTTTACCACTAGGAACCTTTTTAAATCCCTCATTTCATATCACTTTAGAGAGACTCCATCATAGAATCTTTGAATCCAAATACTCACTCGAGTTCTCTACCAAACAACTCTTCCTTACAGTGACCCCATATAGCTTCAATCTCCTACTCAATGTTCTTAGGGATTATGTCATTTCCTCCTGAAACAAACATCCATGAAATCTACCCATGGTGTTCTTGAATGGAAACAGTAAGTGGTAGTAAAAATGAACAGGGAATTATTTCATTGCATCATATATACCAGACAGTTAAGTTTTAGATTGTAACTGTACAATCAATGGGAGTTGAAAATGTGTTGTGGTCATCAGGTATCAGTTTAGAGTGAAAAGAATAAGGAGAGATATGGAAACCAGGTCCTGTAATGAATAAGAGAAGATTTTAAGAATGTTAACTTAAATTTGAGAGTATATGATAGATATATTTGTTTAAATGGCTGCCATGTGGTCTTTCCCTGACAAATTATTGTTTACGGTTTCAAGGGTGAGAGCTAGGACCAGTGCACAGGTTTCAGCTTAGCATAAGTAAAACAATGTAAGAAAACAGATGCTGTATATCACTTACCAGGAATACTGGAGGGTATTGAGGATTTTGATGAATAACCAAAAAGTTTCATATAACAGTGAGATTCAGTAATCTTAAAAAAAAATTCACAGAAATCTTTCAATCGTCCCTTTTTCTATTGTTTCTTTTTAGTTAGAGCTAATTTATTGAAATGTTCTTCAAATAATTTATGTCTTCAGAAATGACTCTTAAGACTGTGCTATATGTCTGAAATAGTAACCATTATCTTTGTAAAATTTGGATTCTGAAGATACAGACTGTGAACTGGATGAATATTGAGTAGATATGGCAGAAGGATGGTCATGTGAGATACTTGCTTCTTTTTCTTATATTCCTGATATATATATATACATATATATAATATTTAATGTATATTATTAATTTAATTATATATAATTAAATATATATGGAGAGAGAGATTCATAATGCTGTTCTTTATTCTCATTTTAAAATATTTATTTAAAGATTACAATTTTAAGAATTAAAGTGACTTCTTTTTCTTCAACTTCCATCTACCAGACTAAGCAGAGAGTGCTATTTCTTGGGTTCATAAATTTTGCTTTTGACCTGTAGCAAGCCTAGTGAAATAGTGCCAGGAAATCATCATTAACCATGTGCAGGGATGCTTTATTCTTACAGTATTTCTACGTGAAGAACTTTAATCAGCTATTTTCGGGCATCCCTGAAACTGGCGAAGTTTCTAAAGATAGTGGTAGGACCCATTTATGGCTTAGCTCGAGATGCCATATCTTAAGGATCAGCAAAGTACTTAAACAAAAAACATTAACCCAATAGCAAGACAGCCAGGTGTTGTTCTAGTATATTATAAATGCTTTTCAAAGAATAATGAGGGACAATTTTTAAACGCGGAGGAAAGGTGTGTCTGATGCGATAAAGCTGATGAAATCAGAAAAAGAACTCAAAAGGATCTCAATATTGTTAGACTTTTTAAGCAGTAAGAGCTGTGTAGGAATCCTTCTGTGAACCACAGAAATAATAAATGCTGAGCCCATTGGAACATAATCTCAATCAGCAAGATGCCACTGCTTTCCAGATTTCCTCACAGGGCCCTGCTAATTCCATGCCAAAACTAGCAGTGGATTTCTTCCTTCTAATCTCCCCTAATGCCTTATTCGATTATTGTCACTGCTCTCCGAGCATTCACTGTCCCTTCAGACTCTCCTTTCCCAAGTGAGTCCACCAGAAGAGGCTGAGTGTCCTTCAGGATGTAGTCTAAGACCACAAGCCACATTGTTCCACATGAAAAGGCAGAAGAGAGAACAAGAGAACAAGGGGAACCTTCAAAGTTTTGCTGGCGACCTCTTCATCTACAGATTACTGGCTGGACGCAAATAGGGAAAAGAGATATGAGGGGTCTGCAAGGTTACTCTAGTTGATTGGCAAAGTCATGGGGGGTACTTGTTAAGAGGGAGGAGAACCCAGGAGGAGGGAGAACTGGGCATTGCAGAGCACTGCAGGATGGCTTCGCCTCTGCCCTGGCTCTACATCATTCTATGGTGAGTAAGATTTTTTTCTGATTTTTCCTTTTAGTGAAGAGGAAAGCAAAAACAAACACCCACTGGGTGAGTTCTATGCCAAATAAAGGAAGAAGCCTGGGTGGTGTGGCATGTATTTGTGGTGGGGTAGATGTGTAGATTGAACAGCCTATTTTCTCTAAGCCCGGGAGTGAGGATCATGGACTGTTTACTCACAGGGTAGAAAATACCCTAGGGAAACTTGAAGATGAAGGAAACTTCTACTCCAAAAACATCAGTCGGATCCTGGACAACTTGCTTGAAGGCTATGACAATCGGTTACGGCCGGGATTTGGAGGTGAGAGGCAGCATCCTTACTAAACCAAACATCTGTACTCTCCTTTCCCCTTCCCTTTGTTTTAAGACCCAGAGGCTTCATAAGGATTGCAGAGTGGTAAGGTGCAGGGGTACTGGGAGAGGCCACGTGTTCCATCCAGTCTCTGTCCCTTCCTCTGTTTGTGACCTTCTATGCATGTTATTTGAATCCTCTAAGCCTCAGCTTCCTCAGCTGTAGTTTGGGTGTATGAACAGTGCTTGCCTCATAGAGTTGTATGAGTGTAGAATGAGATTCTCCATCTAGAGCACTTTTCTAAGCATTTGGCCCCCCTCAAAAAAATACCAAGATGTGTTAGTAATTGTTATAATTTTTATGAGAATACTATCTTACTTCTCGTCCAGTCCTTAAATTTCCCAAACTGACCAGAAAAATTTCAAAATAATGCAACTGGTATGTTTTCAGAGTTGAAAAACCCAAAGGCTCCTGCTAGTGGATTCCTTGGATGGATTGCAGGTTCTAACCATGAGAAGGGACTTTGTGGTAGGGTCATTAAGTTCAGTGTCCTTAAAATCAGTGGTGATATTTGCCCTCATTCTTCTGGGCTAATTTCAGGTGCTGTCACTGAAGTCAAAACAGACATTTATGTGACCAGTTTTGGGCCCGTGTCAGATGTGGAGATGGTGAGTGAGCTCTGAGTAAGGAGCGTGGTTTTACTTATTGGCGAGAGGGCAGAGTCCCAGAACTAATGATCTTGGGCATTGTTACCAATCTTGGCCCCAGAGTCCTAATGTAATATGTGTGCTCATGCCGGGAGGGCATGGTCATTAGAACAGATTACTGGCTTAATCACCTTCACATTTCACTAAGGGCTCTGCTTGAACACTTTAACCTGAAGGACTTTCTAAGATTCTATTCTCTCTTCTGGCCACATATCATGCACCCATTCTTTTCTACAAAGATAAGATTTTCCCCATCTTTATAAGGTCCTGGTAAATTTTTAGAATAGAAAAAAGAAAAATCAACAAAGATGATACATCATGTAAGAGTATATTCAGAGTGTACATGGAACTTAAAATATAGCTGTTTTCTGTAGCACATTATTTTCAGTATATTTTATTAAAACAGTAAAGGGCATCACTTGGAAAAGCTAGTGCTTTGTACCTTTTGTGTTGCGAATGGACCAGTAGGTGTTCTGGGAACTCTGTTCCAGGTACAGATGGCTGTAGGATTCGTAAGAGATTATTTATAGTAAGTAGCAATGAAAATCTGAACGAGTCTTCTAGAACAAAGTGCATCATGATATTTTTTCACAGTTCTCAGTTACCATTTCCCCCTAAAAGTAAAATATAAATACTAAAATCAAAATAAACATAACTCTTTAAATAATTGAATCATTAAATTTTATTAGGGAAATGTGACTCTGGGTAAATAGTTATCGGAGACTTTTTTATCTTCTGATCTTTAATTGACAAGAAAAGAAAGAAGCAAGAGGGAAGAAAAAAAGGAAGAAGTACCAGAGGAAAGGAAAGGAGAAGGGAGGGAAAAAAGTAAGAAAGAAAATGAAGTGAAGGAGAAGGACTTTATTTAAGAGAAAAATGTCTTAAGACTAGAAAGAAAGGAGAGTCAGCATTATCCAGAATCCTCAATTATTTTACCATCATATTTTTCATTGAGTACTGACTCACCCCAACTATAAATAATCACAACCATACTGTACTATATTATTGAAGTCTAGGAAACACTTGGCACTTCATTTTATGTATGTGTCTCATTTTTTAAGTATATTTGTACAGTGGAGATTTGTTACAGCCTGGATCATTATTATATGGATATACTGTGTGTCAAATTATATTTTGAAAATCCAATCACAACTTGTAGTAATAGGTCTCATACAGGAACACATAAAGTAGGCAAAGCAATTATTGGCAATATTTTGATATATTTACAAGCTGTTATTTATCATTGACTTTTGCAATGGCTTTTACCATCATTCTTAATATTTCTAATGTTATTTCATAAAAGCCACAAATTAAAACTCAAAATTTTAATTATGCATACTTAAATGATGCTCTGAGTAATCATGTAACATTTGCTTTTATATTCTCCAAAAACAATATCAAATTATTGTGATGTGCAGCCAGAGTACACTTATCAAGCAAAGTTTACTTATCCTTGGAAATTTGCTAAATGGTACTATGGTGCTTGGAGACAATTTTGAAAGTGAAGAAGGCATTAAGGGGTATGGTTAGACTAAGTGATAGTAGGAAGGCCAGCACAAAACCTAGACTGTAAATCTTTTCATATTTTTCTTCTAAATTAATGGAGGGGAAATTGATAGGCCAATAGATAGAGAGGTGGATGACTGATAAAAAAGAGGAAGAATGCTGAAGAGGGTCAAGGTGGAGGAGAGAGGTTTGTACAACACAGTGCTATCTTTTATAATAATATTGCAAACTTTGAGTTTTAGTAAAATAATAATTTACTGAAATCACAGGTTCTCCGATAGCCTGATAGTTATTATCACAAAAAGTTGTTTTATTTCTTAAATTTTAGAATTGGGCATATAAGCTAGTGAATAAACTTTTCTTAATAAATTATCTCCCCACCTTGCATGAATCTTATTTTCTCTTAGGAGTATACAATGGACGTTTTCTTCCGCCAGACCTGGACTGATGAGAGGTTGAAGTTTGGGGGGCCAACTGAGATTCTAAGTTTGAATAACTTAATGGTCAGTAAAATCTGGACACCTGACACTTTTTTCAGGAATGGCAAAAAATCAATTGCGCACAATATGACAACCCCTAATAAACTCTTCAGAATAATGCAGAATGGAACCATTCTATATACCATGAGGTGAGGTTTCCCCAATTCAACTTCCTCTAACACAAATGATTTGTCCACATACTAACTTGGAACCATTTATTTCAATGTCCCTAGGCTTACCATCAATGCTGACTGTCCCATGAGGCTGGTTAACTTTCCTATGGATGGGCATGCTTGTCCACTCAAGTTTGGGAGTTGTAAGTTACAAAAAGCTTACGGGGGCACCTGGGTGGCTCAGTCAGTTAAGAGTCCAACTCTGGATTTCAGCTCAGGTCATGATCTCAGGGTCCTGGGATGGAGCCCCAGCTCAGGACTCTCCCTCTTCCTCTGCTCCTCTCTTCCACCCCTTTCTCTGAAATAAATAAATCTAAGTAAATAAATAAAGGCTGCAGTCTTTAAAAATACACATATATATATAATTATTTGATTGTAGTCAGAGACCAGAAAGCAAAAGAGAAATATTACTATGATATACTCAGTGTGATTCCAGGAATATACTTACTTAATCATGTCTGTCAATCTTATAAATAGTCAAAAGTTACCCAGATTAAAGAAAAACATTAAAGAAAATTTGTTTGTATTTCCTTTTTATAGGGACAAAATTTGCTTTGAAAAAAAAAAACACAACTAGTCAGATTCACTGCTATGTCTAATTTGTTTTAAAAATTCAGATGCTTACCCCAAAAGTGAAATCATATATACATGGAAAAAAGGACCACTTTACTCCGTCGAAGTCCCAGAAGAATCTTCAAGTCTCCTCCAGTATGATCTGATTGGACAAACAGTATCTAGTGAGACAATTAAATCTAACACAGGTAAGAATTAGACCAATTCATGAATGTAATCTAGCAAGGTGACTCCCGTGCACATTTTCAAAATACCTATTTTTTTCTTCTCTGCATTAGCCATCTTTGGCTACACTTGCCGTTTTGAGGTTATGAGTAGCCTTCTTTAAAATTGATCTTGCAACCATGTGCATATAAAGATTTATGTAACTTTGGAATAAGTAGTTTTCTATGTATATGACACAAAGAACCCGATTTAAAACAATGAGCTGGTATAGCTACCATCTGCTTGATCAAGTATCTTTGTCATACGGAGAAATATGCCTTTACTTGTTTTCTTCCAGCCCATGTTATAGATCTGCAAGATTTATTTCCAGCTGCATTCTTTCTGCACACTGTCAATAGCAATAATACTGATATACGTGTTTTCCAACAGGTGAATATGTAATAATGACAGTTTATTTCCACTTGCAAAGGAAGATGGGCTACTTCATGATCCAGATATACACTCCTTGCATTATGACGGTCATTCTTTCCCAGGTGTCTTTCTGGATTAATAAGGAGTCTGTCCCGGCCAGAACTGTCTTTGGTATGCTTCACTCTTTGGCTATACTTCCACTCATCCTCCAGCTCTTATTGCTTGTGTAGGTTAGGGGAATATTCACACTAGTGCACTTTTTCAACCCACAAAGGAAACAGACTCCTGTCTCATTTGGGCATATGTATGATATTCAATGACCCTTATGTTATCCCAAGCTATGTGCTGAATCCACAAAAAAATTTGTCTTGGCAAGAATTCTGGCTGGATTCCTGTGACTTTCATGTGCCCTATTTAGGAGTGTTTTTTTTTTTTTTTTCTTTTTTAAAATCTCAATTTGCTTTTTCATAACTAAGGAAAAGCAGAAAAGTAAAAACTGACATGTAAATTCATGAAAAGAAAGCTTAAGATATTGAAACCTAATACATAAATTATATCTAATATATAGATTATATCTTGCTTTTATTAGGTCAAACTATAAGGAACTGCTGTTTTTCTAGATCTAAAAATAGTTAAATATAACCAATTTCCCATGGTTTAATCTATTGAGTTCCATTTATGATATGTAGAATCACTATTAGTTTTGAGAAAAAGAGCTATAACAGAAAATATTGTCAATAACAAAATCCAATTTCCAATTTTTTCTGAGTTTTCATGATTATACATTTAGAGAGGTTCATAGGGAAGATCTGAGTTGAAATAAAATCTCAGATGAACTTTGACTTTTTCATTTACTATATTAAAATAGATCTCTTTCTACAAATTATAAAAGAATATCTATATAATGATGTTGACCATCTTTAAATTACATATATTCCCCAACTATTATACAAGACATTAAACTGCTGGTGACTAAGTGATAAAATTATTTTCTCATGAGCAAATATTTTACCTTAAAACTAAGCTAGAAATTTAAAAAAAAAAATTGAGGAACCTAATTTTATGTTTACGATTCATTCCAGACAGACTTCTTAAATATGTTGCTAGATATTATCGGCTATTCAAATTGACCAAGAATTCAAAGTTTTAGTACTTATGTGATTATTTGCTGTAAATTTTCTTAAGAAGTAAACCACTAGAATTATTTGTGAGTTAAACTTTACAATAGTTAAACTAAATCAAATCAGAAAATATTTTTTGAGCAACTACGGTGTATATGGCACCATACTAAGTATTAAAGGATACAAAAATGGTAATACCTATGATAATAATTATGAACAATTATAAAACAAGATCAAAAATTACATTTGCAGTGTTTTATCCACTGACACATTCTCACTTGATGTTGTTTTGGATTCCAAATGCTAATACTACATTTCTTATTTTTTTTTCACTTTAGGGATCACGACTGTTTTAACCATGACCACATTAAGCATCAGTGCTCGGCACTCCTTGCCAAAAGTGTCGTATGCAACTGCCATGGATTGGTTCATAGCTGTTTGCTTTGCTTTCGTCTTCTCAGCTCTTATTGAGTTCGCGGCTGTCAACTACTTTACTAACCTTCAGACACAGAAAGCCAAAAGGAGGGCACAGATTGCAGCCTCACCCCCAGTGACAATATCAAAAGCGAGGGAACCCTTGGAAGCTGAGATTGTTTTGGTAATTATTTACTTTTCTAATGTTACCCATCAGTATAGGAAAAGGCAACCTAACAGTGATCACAAACAACTAACTAGTGCAAAAGTACTACTAGTTGAGCACAAGTTACATAATTCTGAATCCAAGGCCAACTCCTTTTCCAACCTCATAGCAAAAAAACAAACAACACTCCTTTATTTATCTTTGCTCTAAACTCCTGGCATTCTTCTTTTATCATCCTCACTGGTACTAGCAGATTCCAAGCTCTCAGAGGAGATGAGAACATTCTTCTCAGCCTTTAGATGTTTCCTTGGAACAGGTTTACTTATACCAACTAGGGAGAATAAAGTGAAAAAAAAATTCCTAATGAGGCTTCAGAGTCTGAGGGAAATAAAGAGGGACTCCTACAGAATAGACAATTTTTGTTAGAAATCTGCTTGCTACTTCATTCCATGAAGGCAAGATGTGAGTATTAAGTTCTATGAATGCTGAGTCATAAGCAAAGTTTTTGATTTTCTTGAAAACACTCATGTTCACATTTGTATATTAAATACATGTATCTTAATGTGTTTTTATTCAAAGACTTATAATCAGTGATAAATACGTATAAAATTCAGTTTAGATTTGCTGTGGCTAAACTTTGGTCCTCAGAGGTTATTTTGAAAAAGAAACAAATGATGGCATTAATAATTCAAAGGTCATAAATGCGCCCCCAAATTTCAATTTCACATGTGAGTAAATTTTCACAGCAGTTCAGCTGCACACACTGTTTTAATGGATTATAGAACTGATTGGCAAATATACATTCTTATGTCAATGCAAATTCCAAATTGTAGTTATTGAAAAGAAGAAAATTTTGCTCTGTAAGATCAAGTACTGCCGACACTCTGAACTAAAAATGTCTTTATAATCAATTCTTATGAACATTTCCAAATCACAGAACCGCATATAGTTCAGCTAATTTTTGGTTAACTTTAATGATAAAAATTACAAAACTATGTGTGTTTTATTCTCAAATACTCAAGTATTTATTGGATAAAAAGATATTTTCTTATCAAAACTTGTTTGAGAATCTATATTTTCTCCAAGGAATAAAATAAGGCTGTTCCATAAGTAGAAATGCATAATTTAAAGATTTTTTTTCTTAAATTAGTTCTCATTAAAAAAAAAAAAGTTTGCCATCCAGTGATCCAGACTAATTACGTCTGCTTACAAATCAAAAACAGTGTCTCGGAGAGGGAAAATGTTAGTTACTAGTTGGTAGAAAAACTAGGAATTGATTGCAGGAGTCCAATACACACAGATTTACAGAGGCAGAGGCTATCTCCTCTCCAAAATTCCTCAAAGGCTCATATATAAAAGAGTGCACACCACAAGATAAAACATTTTCAGAATGTGAGGTCATTCCCAAAATTCTTCCCTTGACCTAATGATGTTTTCTTTATATATGTGTATTTTGAAAGGCCAGAAATATATAAATTTTATAGCAGAAGGATGCTAGTCTGAAGACTCAATCCAAAACATTTGAAAATTTTGTTTACAGAAAATATTTTTGAGAATTAGTTTATGTTTGTAAAAATAAGTGATTATGTTATAAGCTCTCTGTATTCATATTGCCTAATGGTCACATATCATCTTAACATATATCTATAAATGAAGAATTCTTATTTATCAGAATTCAGTTTAACAGTTTCCTTTTAGAAATGCAGTAAAAATGAAAAGAGAAATTCATGAGAAACAAGATAAAAAAATAAGTCCAATAATTTTGAATATGTTCATTGATCTGATATTGAGATAAAAAGAAAGACCAACTTCCTTACTTTAACTCTTTTGAAATATGTATTTCTGAGAGGATTATGATTTCAAGTCCTTGGAGAAAGCATAGAGTTAGCATTCTCTTTGTCTATTATTTTAAAGATATAATTTATTAATAAGATGGAATTTAAAATCTCAGGTAAGCTATCTTCTACAACTCTAAAATAGTAACATATAATGAGCAGGTTGTTGGGTAGCTGGATTAAAAAAATGCAGTTAAATCATCTCAAAGTACTTTTTTTCTTGCCAATTGACTTTTTTTCTTATGAAAAATTTTATTTCTAAACCTGGCTTCACTTAAAACATTTTAAGGCAATGAAAAGTAGCATTTTGTTTCTGAAAGGGTAGGTCAAAGCGTAAAAATAAAGACCAAAATAAGCAAACCTAACAATACAAATTTTGTAGGTATCAAAAATAAATATAGATGATTACATAGAGCATTTACATTTTATTTATTCATGTCAAATGTTGGCAATTTGCCTTATATAATGTAGAGGAACAAACATAAATTACACATTTGCAATTTATACAACACAATGGTATATTATGATTGCTAGGCCATTTTTTCTTTCAAATACCATGACATTTAAAAACGCCTATTCAATTGTAACCAAAATAGCGTTATTTGAGTAAGTTAGACATTGAAATAGCAAACCAATGTGGTGAGGTTGAAATAAAATTAAGTGCTTCGATGTTTCATGTGATTTTAAGTTATATTTTAATGTCTTCATTGCTTCTCACAAGAAACTACTTAGAATGAATATGGGAAAAAGTTTATGACTTTGATTTTGACCTTGAAATTTAATATAATAATGACAAAGAAATTCAGGAGTTTTAAATCTAATACTCAGACCCAAAGAGATATCTAAAACTAATACCTCAGAAGTGCTTGGTAGACTAATGATCTTTCTGGTTTTGAGGCATTTGGAACTAGATATTGGGTTTTTTTTTTGTTGTTGTTGTTGTTTTGTTTTGTTTTGTTTTGTTTTTTTTTAGATTCTGAGAAGAAATTATCCACAGCTCCTTTCCTGCTTTTATAGTACCTTTCGTTATTGCTTTTATCTGGTTTCCTATCTTGTCATTAGAGGGTTAGTCTTATCTTCATGTTTTATAAATTATTATGTATCTGGGGTATATTTATTCTGCATTTGAGACCAAGTTTGGATCTCAATCACTTTTTGGATGTTTTGCTAGTTTCCTTGTTATTTTAAAGGTCTAAGCCCTCATTACTACGTTCTTAAGAATGAATTCCCCCCACCCATCGACACATCCAATGTCACTTTGCTTTTTCACAGGAGGTCTGACTTTCTTGGTAAATTATCTACAAATAAAATTGGCCAAAATTTCATTAGTCAGGACAATACTTATATTTATACTAACTACATTGTTTATTCATTTTTTTTCCTTTTCATCTGGCACTCATTTATTGAGTACATATGTTTTCAATGAATTATTCATACTATAAGTACTTGTTAGATGGTCTTATGTTCCATATCCTTTGTAGAATGCTGGGGATACATTAGTGAGTGACATCAGTACAGCCTCTTCCTTCACCAGCTTCTTGCTGAACAGGAAGAAAGACAAACCAATGGGCCATAACGATACATTGTGATAAAGGCTGTGGTTAGAGATACATAGTGGCTAATGAAGAGCCATGCAAGAGTACCTAACACAAGCTGGAGGGATCATCATTCTGGAAGAAGTGTTGCCTCAGCTGTGAACCTAAGGATGAGCCTGGTCCTGCTCTAGAAACACTAAGTCAGTTGCTAGCAACTTGGGAATAGAGAGGAAAATAAGACATATCCTTTCCATATTCCCTTTCAAGGTTGGGATGATCTGCTGGGACATCATCATGGTTGACTTCAACCCAGGTACAGAGATAGGAAGCATAGAATACTGAAAAATTAACCTCCTGTGTTCCAAATATTGCCAAGATTTCTTTGAATACTATCATTACTCTGTAGAACTAAGGGTTGAATGAAACCCATCAGAGACTCAGTCCCTTCACCATGGTTGTGCTATTTCACAACTTTTAGAGAGGGTAGGGTGGATTAGATGGAGGTGTAGATGGTTAGTTCTTTCCCCATACCTTCTATCAAATCTTCATCCAATATTCCCTTCTTTACCATCCAAACATTCCAATATGGTTTCTAGACATATACCTAGCACCCCTGACCCACCAGATTGCTGCCAAAAAGCTGCTTCTTTGTAGAAATTCCGGAATCATCTCTGTCCCAATTCTACCAGCTATTACTTAGATGCAAGAAAATTTGATTTGAAATTACTATTTCCTCCACAATAATTAATATAATAGTCTTTTAAAAAATATCGATTACTAAATATTTTCAAATTTCTCTTATATTTGGTGCCCTTCTTTGCTGATTCTAAAAACAGATGCTTTGTTTGTCCCTTGGGCAATGCAGCCGTGATTAGAATATCTCTCCTGAGAGGTAACCCATTGCCCCCTCCTCTTTAACATATTAGACTCACTGAATATTGTATCAAAATTGCTTTAAGTACTTTCCAAATGTCTTATCTTTACATCAAATAATTGATTGTCATAAAGTCCAGTTTGACTCAAAGTACCTTTGCAATATGGCATTACTTAAAACAAAGCAATGCTCTATAAATACCCAAAGCAGGATGGCATTCAGCAGCAGGGGAGCCCTGGAAAATTCAAAACCACAGGTGTTCCACTCAAAACAGTGACAGCCCCAAGCTGAGCCCTCATCTGGACTCTGACAAAAGCCTATTTTACCATCAACTGAAGCTGCTGGACTTACAATAGAACAGGAGGGGTCTGATGCAAACCTGTATCTTGAATGGCTTGCAAAATTGGCTTTCTTTTCACTTCAGAAATTCAATGTGATTCTTCTAAATTGGAGTCCAGTTTCCTGTACTGCCAATTCCCAGTTATGCAGGAGCTGATTATCCAGCATGTGGGTTAGCCAGACCTCTTCCATTTCCTTGAGCATGTCATATTTGCTGCCTGCTAGAAACACCCCCAATCGCTGCTGGACAGTAAGATAGCTGTAACTCTAAGCCAGTGATACTCAGTGGTAGGTGACTTTTCTCCACAGAGAATATTTGGCAATGTCTGGAGATATTTTTGGTTGTCACCACTTCGGGGAGGGAGATGCTATAGGCATCTTCTGGGTAGAAGTAGAACCCACAACTGATGCTGCTCAACATCCTATGATGGACAGGACAATCCTCCACAACAAAAAAGTTGTGACCAAAATGTCAATAGTTCTGTGTTTGAGAAACTATACCCTGAACCTTAAAACTGATGGGGAGAAACAATAATAATTATTAAGAGTGTGATCTTTAGCATCTGAGAGTGATTATGTTCAGGCAGTGCCAGTTACTATGTGAGCTTCCCGCTTAAAGCTTCATTTGCTCATCTCTAAAATGAAAATAAGAATATTACATCATAGTTTTTTTTCTAGGAATTAGAAAAAATGCATGCAAAGTCTGTGTAGTGCTTGTCAATTATAAGCATTTAGATATGGTACTTGTAATATGAAACAATACACTAAAATATAATGTTAAATAATCATAAAAATTTTTGTTTTCTTCTCCTTGCCCGATTACTCTAAAAAATCCTAGAAATGTTTAGATTTTCATTCGTTTGTTGATTCAGCATATGTTTATTAAGCATATGTTTATTAAGCACTTACTATGTTCTGTGCACTAACTAGGCACTGTGGAGTGCTTATACTTGACAATAATATGCCCTCTACCAATAAGGAGACTTCATGTCAGGAAAAGAGATAAGGCACAACAGAAATAATGTTCACAAGGAAGAATGTGATAACAGCTGAACAAATTCTAACAGTTAAGTAAGCAGAAAAGTGTTCTCTTTCTAGAATATCTAGGGTACATATTATATATATCTAGCATCTATCCATTTATCTTATCTATAAATATTTTCTTTCTCAAATTCTTAAAGAAAAGAAAAACTTACAGAGAAAGAAATAATTGTCCCTAGCTTTAAAGATGGTAACTTCATATGGCAGGTAAGTAGTATATATGGAATTGATATCAAGGGCTTTCTGACTCTCTTGTTCTCTTAATAACTCTCAGGCAACCTTCCATAGAGATTGTTTGGAGAAGTAGATGAGGAAAGGGGGAATCCTGTTGTAGGGGATCTTTCATTCCAGGCTAATGCCATTAAATTTTTCATGGTGTTTTGAGTGATGTTGCTTAACTCTGGACAAGAGTCACTTGGTAATTCTTAATAAGTCATGTGTGACATTGTGACAATGCCAAAAGATTAACAATTAACTTTTTCCCCCCACAACTCTAAAGAGGGGGAGATAAAACAATGCCTTACATCTTTATGGTAGATTATGTTTTATAATTACTTTTTCGTCTAATGAACTTTTTCACGTCTGCTCTCTTTCTCCTTAAAAAAAGAAATAAACACAGGCAATGCATGCTATTAAAAATGATGAATTTAGATAGAGTATCTGCTCTAAAGGCTTGCCTTCATTTTACTCCATCATGATCCTTAGAAATTTTACTAAAGCAAAATATTTTAATATTCCATATATCTGGAAGGAGGATAACTCTTTTTGGAAAATGAAACAGTAACATATTTTGGTCTTTTAGGTGGAGAATATTTCAATAACATAGTTAATGCCTGAAAATTCAAATTCGAGCCTGAGATGCACGATAGAAATTCTGGAAAGAAGGTTCTATGTTTGTTCTCTAAGACAAGCAGCATGCACTGAGACCAAAATACCACTACAGTGGTCCTATCTACATGCTGACTGGTGACCCTGGGTACAGTAGTCCTTAGCTGTCACATGTTTTTAGTAGAAAGTGTCACTTATTTCCCAAGATCAGCAGACTGAGCCCTCACTATTTTAAAGTTTCTTCTAGCACCAAGACCTATGATTTATTTAATTATGTCAAGAGTCCCTAGCATAATACTGGGCCAATACATAACAAAAAGCTATTCTTTCCTTGCAACTCACCATGGTCACAAGAAATCAGACTTGACTACAGAGACTCATTTTTGCTTTTGGTGAAGAGAGAGATTTTCCCACGGCCTCTAAATGCACACTCGGCTTGAACTCTCAATGATGACTGTTATTATTTAGATACTCAGTAAATTCCATGACAAATCAAACAGCAAAATTCAAAAGGGGACTATAGAGAGAAGAGGTTCTTAGAATTGTTGTTTCTCGCACTCCAAATGTCACCACGTCGGCAGGTCACTCTGGTCCTGTGGCTCAACCGGCACAGGAGAGGCTGCTGCCTCATCCTGTTGCTGCGGGGTTGCTGGCTAGAGCCACAGGAGTCTGTCCACGTGAGTAACATACCCTGCCAGGCATCAAAGTGGTGATTTTGCTGCCAGGGAGAAAACAAGGTAGTTTTACAAGAGCAGAGATAATGTACAGCAAGCGTTTGAAGGCAGAAACCAGCAAGGACAACCTGGTCACAAGGAGAGTGACTAGTACAGGACATAGACAAGAAAAGATACAAATCAGAGCAAGGTCCTCTAGTCTCCAACAGTATGAAAGGAGTCTAAAGCAAACAAAATTAGAGTCTCTGCACTAGACCCAATACTTTAGAGTGAAGACAAGAAAATGTGGGGATGATGAAACAAGCATCGCAATTGACCAGTGTAGTTTATTACTAGCTGTATGACTATGGGCAAGGCATTTCCAGCTCTACTCTCTGGACTTAGCCTTTCCACCCAGCAGTTAATGTGCTAAATATCCCTTTTAAGACTAAAAATGGTTGTCTTATGATTTCTAATGATAAAAAAGAACATGTAACAATTTTGAGGTCAGTAAATGAATCATTTTTTGGTGACTTAGGATGGAGGGAGATGAGACCAGTGGAGGAGTTCTGAATGGGAAGCAGAAAGCTCTCAATATTGAACTTCTGAGCTTAAGAGGCAGTTGTATTTCAAGGGGTGAACAATCATCCCACTCAGTCTAAGGGTATTGGTACTTTGTCACTGGCTTTTCACATACGTGAGCACCTTAGTACTTTTTGTTGCTATTATCTCAGCTAGTTCACACTTACGAACGTGTGAAGATGAGGATATAGGCTAGAAGAATGATATCAACTAACTGAAATCTATATTTTCTTGTATTAATTAATTGTCCATATATTCCAAGTTGAAATCCCCTCTCATTGCCCCCACTCATTGCCCTATAGGTTTATGCATTACCAGGGAAAAGGGGGTGGATAAACCTTTGCAACCTAGTTTATCTCTTCCTAATGGCCCAGTGGTCAACACAGTTTCTGGGATGTGGAATATGCTTGGCATCAACTGCTGATGTATGAAATTATAGGATGTTGGATGGCAGCAAGTCTTTTTTTTTTTTTTTAATTTGTTTTATCACTTTCTTGGAAAAGTAGCACCATCAAATACTATTAAGAATTTGGTAATATTAAAAAAGGAATCCACTAATATTTCATCTTACATAGTAAGTAGTCAATAAATATCTGTTCATGGTGAAAAAGTGAATAACTAAGTGATTGCTAGTCTTTTACCTAGGCTGAATATTTATGTCTTTTGCCTACAGCATCCTGATTCCAAGTATCATCTGAAGAAAAGAATCACCTCTCTGACTTTGCCAATAGTTTCATCCCCTGAGGCCAGCAAAGTCCTCACTAGAGCTCCTGTTTTACAATCAACACCTGTCACACCCCCACCACTCTCTCCAGCCTTTGGAGGCACCAGTAAAATAGATCAGTATTCTCGGATTCTCTTCCCAGTTGCATTTGCAGGATTTAACCTTGTATACTGGGTAGTTTACCTTTCCAAAGACACGATGGAAGTGAGCAGCAGTGTTGAATAGCTTGCAGCCAGGACAACTTGTATTCTGTAAGTTCTCATTTTCCGAATTTTTTAAAATAGCATTAAGACTTGTATAGATGCTTTTCTGAACATTGAAAATTTGTTACACATAGCTTTGAGTAAGCATGTATGGGCCAAAAAAGTACTAATGTTGCTCCTCAACACTAGAAGTTGAATGTTGTTGAAAAATATGCCTTTTCTGTATGTTAGAGAAAAAGTTTGTAAGAGAATCAGATGGACTTAAGATAATTTGCCAATCTTTGTCCTACAATGTTCAATATTTTAATTGTCACTGTGAAGAGCATTTACCACAAAGAAGATAAAATAGGAAATGCTGACACTTCCAAAGATTGCCTTAAAGTATGTTTATTTTGGCTTAGTTGTCAAGGAGAGCAAAATATAAATAGTCTAAATATTTATCAATAGATTAATACCAGCATGTTAGAGGCCTTTATGCTAGTAAATGGTTTTCAGTGTCAAGCCTATATTGAGCTTAGCCATTTGTTTTTAACCTTGCTGTGCTATTTTACCTAAATAAATAAAGTATGCATATGTACATAGCTTTAGTTGGACTGCAATACAGTGCTGTTTTATCTCAGTAAACTCTTCTTTCAAAATAATATGCTCATTATAATTCCATGAACATGTAGAAAAAAATGAAACCATAATGAAGCCTTGTTACATTCTGACTGTGGCTATATCTCATATTTTCTACCTTTCTATGTATACCACTAAATAAAACAACAATAAACATGGTTCTCTGGATCTGTTTAATAAAGCTAGGGAGAAGACTTCTCTTAAGTATGAAGAAATGAAGACACTACCTCTACTCAATGTTAGTGTCCCTGGTGATTCTAACAAGTGGAAGGTACAGGACAGGCGGGCTCAGCCACCTCACTCTAAACATTAAAGAGTCGAGTTTGTATTCAGAGTCAATCTTTCATCTCCTTCCTGCTCACTCCACACACTTTCAGTTATAAGATAAATAGAGTCTGAGGATCTAATATATAACATGGTAATTATAATATAACACTGTATTGTATAATTGAAATTTAGTAAGAGAGAATTTAAATGTTCTCAGCAAAAAAATAATTAAAAAGGTAAGTATGTGAGGTGATGGATATGTTGACTAACTCAGTGAGGGGAATCATTTCCTAATGTATTCATATATCAAATAATGGCACTGTAAACTGTATATACCTTACAATTTTATTTGTCAATTATACCTCAGTAAAGCTGAAAAAAATGAGACTACTTTTCTTTCAACAATTCGATGAAGTACATTCGATTTATGCACATTTTACAAATGAAGAAACAGACTCACGCAAGTGATATTAATTGCATGATAGCTCAAGGTGAGACAAGACCCGCAATCTATTTTTGTCTTCTGCAAGACTTTGTACTACCTCTTCAAGTAGTACAGATAAGCTCCATATACATGCATGGGTGGTTCTGCTTTATTCCTGGGTCACAGGCAAACAGCACATTTCTGGTTTGCAAAGTTGGACATGCAACTGTTGGTTACATGGTGCTATTCTCACCACAGCTCATTGATGAGGAGCATGGCCCCTGACCCCTGCTATATACACACAGCCATAGATTCCACTATTTTACCAGGTGGCCCCAGTTTCTGCAAGAATATTCAAGTGATTAAACATGATTCCCGCTGCTGTGCCACCATATGATTTGAATACCAACTATCACTAAGGGATTGCTAATACATGGAGAGTTTTCTTTTTTGAATATAGCTAATTGTTTATTTTTTAAAACCTATTATGTCTGTGTATTTGAAGTGATCAAGTATGCACAAATATCTCCCTGTGACATCTTGATGAGATGTTATTGTCCTTTTTTTTTCCTAAGCAGATATATAAGAATAGAAATCACGCATAAGAGGCACTATGTCACAGCCGGGAACACGGACGTGAAGGCTATCTCGTACAGCTAAATACTTTAAATATGCCATCTTAGGCAAATTACTTAAACTCTCACAACCTTGGTTTTGTCATCTAAAAATTGGCGATAATAATAGTTCTAGCTTATAAGGTTGTTGCGAAGATTAAATGGGCAAAAAAGCATCTGATGTAAGTGTTAAAAAAATGTTAGTTATTAACATTTACTAACATTTAGCTGACTACAGAACTATGACTTAGGAGTCCACTGATAGTTTGAGACAACTGAAGGCTATTTGGAATCTATTTCTCTTTATTTATCTAGAGTCTAGTGCCGTATCTGATATCTTACAGATGCTCCATAAGTTTTTGAATGAATGTCATTTACTTCTCCAAGGTTGGTTGGTTGTTTTTCCCATCTCAAAGGGACCTAAACTGCCAGCCTTGCCTCAAGGAAAGGGTTATTACTGGTCATATAATATACTAAGTAGTTTGCTTTTATGAAATTTGTTTTATCCCCCCATGTTTTACCGACAAGGAAAGTCGTATAACTTGTTCACAGTCAGCAAAGAAAAGCAGAGTCAGAATTTGCATCCAGGTCTGTCCTGTGTCTGAACCAGGATACTTTGTTGCTTCTCTCTGATAGCCTACATATTATAAGCTAGTTTATGAGAAAGGGCTTAGAATACTGAGAAGCATATGCTTATATAAGACATTTGCATATGTTAGCAAGTTTGTGCCAGTAGCCTCTTAACTAGTTCTCTTCAGTGACTCATGCACTCTGTTTCCAGGTTTATGAGCTACCTAAGACACTTAGAAGCAATATTTAGGATAGAACGGAAGAGGTGGAGTGCTCTTGCCATTCCCATACAGACCATTCAAGTGGGTCAATTATCCAGTATGTGCATTATTCCTAACCTTTCATCTTTCTAGCAATTGTCCCACTGCTGGCTCTTTTCTCACTATGATTAGCAAAAATATATTTTGATCAGACCATTGTAACATTCATTAGCAGATCATCTGAAAGTCACTTGGAGAGAGAAACACCAGTATATTTACATAATCACCTATGAATTCAGTATCATCAGTTTCACTCCATGCTCCAAAGTACTCATTTATAAAATAAGGATACCAAAATTACTTCACAATAATCATGACGTTTAAAATCTTAATGTAGAGGTCCCTCTACAGTGCCTGGTACATATGTGGAGCTCAGTAAACCACAGCATACTGTGAATAGCAATTAGGATAAAGGTTGTAATTTCAAACCTAAAATATCCATAGAACAATCAATGTTAAAGTAACTGTGGCTCCTTCTTCATTTATCCTGTACATATTTAATTCATATCAAGCGTGGCCATCAGGCTTAAAAGGAGGCCCACATAAGCAGGACTATACAGAATTCACATACGTTAGTATGTATGGTGACCATAGATTATATATATCAAAGTCTCTATTCCACATGGATTGATTTCTACTTCTAACCTATATAGGGTTTTCTGTTTTTTGTCTTTTTTCTGAATTTATTTTCCAATATTAATCTAACAGATAAACTTCATTCATTCAGACCGAATGACACTTACCATATGTCAGAGCTGTGCTGAAATTAAAACAAAAAAATAATATATACCTTATGCCCTCAAGGAACTCAATCTAGTGAAAAGAAACATCGACAGATAATTAGAATCTAGGGAAAGAAGTGCTAATAGAGATATTTGTAACGCAATACGGCAGTAATGAAGAAGACATGGATGAGTGAGTGCCATGCTCTGCTAGGGGCATTAAGTAACACAGGAAGAGAAGAGTGATCTTTGCCAAATTGGCTCACTCCCCAAACTTGTTCATTTTCTCAATAGAAACTGCTGCAATGGAAGCTAAGAGATATGAAGGCAAAATGTAAATATTCAGAGGTCGATGCCTGTGCATTCTTTTTCCGTGGCCTCATCCAGAGCAGAGGGCATCAGAAAATTGAATCAAAGAGAATTCTAAATGACCAAAAGGAAGAATTTACCTAGTAGCTCATTCAACAAAGAAACATCATTTTATCTCTTCTTACCTTCTGTCCCTCCTTTTATTTTCAGCATATCAAGTGTTTTGAATACATCACCTTACTTAACTAAAAATTCAATGAATTAGAAATTAATCATTCAGTTACAAAACTGCAAAAAATTAAGGTCTAGGTTTTGGCCAAGTCCACAGAGCTATTTAGTGATAGTCAGTAGTCGAAATCCAGTGTTTGTCTCCAAATACTCTCTTCTAAATCACTCTCCTACACAGCGTGAATACATTATAGGAAATGAGGGAACAGAAGCACATTCTTTCTAGGATCATGTCCAATTCTATAATTCTGTAAATATGAAATACTTTGAGAAAATTCCTAATTTTATTTCTACCTTAACCGTGATTCACTTGTTCAATGAAAAATCAAAAGAAAGACCTAGTTAGATGTATGCTTTGTACATACCTTGTGCATACACACAAATGTCACTTTGTATACACATTTGTACAAAGTTGAAAAGTTTTAGAGCATTGGGGTTTAGAAAGCTGGTCATTATTTCCTAGCAGGTTTCATTTTAATGGATAAATATTGGTATCAGACATGACAATCATATTATTTTGAATTTCTACAACACATCTAAGAAATGTAAATATTAACAGAGCAACTAAGTTACCAGCTTCTTACAGTGGGGCACAAATATATTATAGAATTCAGACAAGAACACACGGCAAATTAATGGAAGAGCTGTAAGTTCATGAAACCTATGGATTTAATTTAGTCTTATTTGGACAATCAGAAAATCTTAGAATTCACTACGCTATGATACATAATTACTTTTTCTGAAATACCATCAAATTCATGAAATAAATCAGTAAGATAACCTATTTTTGACCACATGAAGAGAACACATATGGTATTGTTGGGGTACTTCAGCCTACTCTAGATAAAGAGGTAATCAGTTTTAAAAATAAAACCGGGGAAGATACCTCTTAAAGTAAAAATGGGCATCTTAATTCACCTAGTAATATTAGCTACTTAACTCCCTCAAGGAGATATGATAATGATTAATTGGATCACTCTGGAGAGTAATTTAACGAAAAAAACCTGAGTACTCAAAATTATTAGCATGATTTCACCACAATTATCTCCAATTTTACTCTTTCTTGACTTAAATTTCAATTTTATTGGTTCTTTGAGGAAAACAGAAAAGCCACTCAACGCTTGAGGTGCACTCTTTTCAGAAGCTACGGAAAGGATTAAAAGAGGCAAATTTTAGTGAATACATGGTGTGACTCTACTCCTCAGAGCAACTCTTGAGGAATCAAATTTCCACTGTTTGGCAGCTGCATCTCAAAGGATTCAGCAAAATTTCCGACACATATTATGGAACGACAAGGCAGGAGGGAATCATAGACAACAATTAATCCAAAATCTATTTTATTAAAAAAAAAATGAAAGCCAGAGTAGTAAAGTGACTCACCCCCATAACACTACTGCTTGGTATGCCCTCGACTTGAACTCCTTCACTTTCTATTCTATTGTTCAGTGGTTCTCTCTGGGCATTTGGGGTTTGGGCACTCACAGAAGCATCAGGATATATCAGCCTTTCAATACAGAAGAGGGATGGCTCCTGAAGCAGACAATCTTTCTGACATCTGGAAATAAACACCAATTGTATTAATAGTGAGATAGGTGTGCCAACCTGAGTGCTTATTTATGGCATGCAATTGCTCAAGTGATCACTCCCGACCAGAATTATGTCCAAAATGAGAATTACAAGAGGCTGTCAATCATGAATCTATGCACAGTGATGTAAAACCATCCTGGGCTTTGGTAGGAAAGCAGAGAATATACTTATGGTAAAATTAAAAGGCTTCAGGTTATAATTAATGTAGCTAACCAGCTGCTGTGAGCTCAACAAATCAGTGATATCAATTACTTCTTCTCCAGATGATGTAAGAAACCAAAGTCCACATTTCATATTTACTATGATGCCACCTCTAGGAAATAAATGTTTGAACTGCTTTTAGGAGTATAAATCAGTAGATGAAAATGTTCCTCCATTTGTTAAGTGCCAAAATTATTTCCTTTTTCATTTTAGCATAAATTCCAGACTCATGAAACTGCAGCAGTGCTTACCCTATTTCCTTTGGTGAGCATGGTGGTGGGTATTAAAGGAGGGCATGTATTGCATGGAGTACTAGGTGTGGTGCATAATCAATGAATCTTGGAACACTGAAAAAATAAAATTTAATAAATAAGTAAATAAATAAATCGACCAAGTGACCAAGATAAGCTTAGTAAATTCAAATAATTTTAAAATAATTAATTTTAAAGACTAACATTTTAAATTAATGAACACAGCAAACAAACGTAAATAATGCTGTGCAGAATATTTCTTTTAAGCAGTCAGGTCTATAAGCTTCCTTTTACCTGATTCAACTTACTTACTTCCATAGCAATATGGATTAATAATAAAACAACTTTCTTGCAAGCTTTGTTAAAAGTTTCTTTTCAATTTATTTTACTCTTCTTTCTGTTTTAAAATCAGTTTTAAAATAAAATTTTCGTATTATTTAAAAGGGGTTTTGGGATGTAACATCAATAATTTGTAATAGTGGGTTATTTATTTATTTTTGCATAATTCAACATAACCATTGTATGTCCTCTAGTGTATTAGTGTGTTTGTGTGTCTGTGTGTTTGTGTGTCTGTGTGTTTGTGTCTATGTCTATGTGTCTGTGTGTGTACTCTAGTTTTATTTAAAAATTTTTTTGCAACTGTATTGAGGTATAATTTTTATACAAAAAACTGTGCACATTTAATATGTACAGTTTTATGAGTTTGGACATTACATACAGCTGGGATATCATTACCACAATCAAGGTTATAAATATATCCATCGCTTCCAAAAGTTTCCACGTATCCCTTTTCCCCTTCCTTCCTATTACTGTTGTAAGAACACTTAATATGAGGCCTACACTTACCCTTCTTAAGTACACAATACTGTACTGCTAACTATAGGTAATATGCTGTACAGCAGATCTCTGAAACTGATTCATCTTTTATAATCCTAGCTTTATGCCCGTTGAACAACTCCATATGTCCCCTCCTCCTGTACCCTGGAAACCACTATTCTATGTTCTGTTTCTGTAAGTGTGACTATTTCAGATACCACATAAAAGTAGAATCATGCAGTTTGTCCTCCTGTGATTGACTTATTTATTTTACTTGGAACTATGTCTTCCAAGTCCACTCCTGTTGTTGCAAATGGCAGGATTTCCTTCTTCTCTTAAAGCTGAATAATATTACACTGCGTGTGTATGTGTGTGTGTGTGTGTGTGTAGATACCACATTTTTTTATCCATTCATGTATTGATTGATATTTAGGTTGTAAAGCTGCAGGATACAAAATCAACATACAAAAATCAGTTGCATTTCTATATACTAACAATGAAATATGTGAAAAGGAAATTAAGAAAACAATCCCATTTATAATAGTGTCAAAAGGAATAAAATACTTAAGAACATACTTAACCAAGGAGATGAAAGAGCTATCTGAAAAGTACAATACATTGATAAAAGAAATTAAAGAAGACATAAATATATGGAAAGACATTCATGTTCATGGGTTGGAAAACTTATATTAAAATGTACATATTTCAAACAAATTTAAAGGCCTTCCTTTTGAAATAAATCTCAATGTGAAAAAATGACAAATTTTCCCAAATTTGATCACAGAAGCAAAATAACATCAATCTCTATGTGTCGGTCTATTCATTCTATAAAATTTCACTTATTCTCATCATTTTATTGATAATATTTTACTGCTGTCTTCATGTTTTATACATTTCAAAGCCCTTGAAATCTACTTTCTGAGCTGAGTCTCTTGGGAATCTCAGTAAAATCCACATGAGCAAGTACAATTATTCTCTTTTTGTGGATAAGAAAATAGAAGGCACAAGCGGTCAAGGGATTTTTTTTGGTTTCCTTAGTGAGTCAGTTACCATGCTTTGTATAGAATTGAACTCTGTGGGTCTCAGCATTTAGTTAATTTTATAGCATTCCACCTCGTGACATAATTGATACCAAATCTGGACAAAATTCATATAAAAATCAAATACATAAAATATAATGCTATGGTTCAGACAAACTATAATAGCTGAAGGCAGTATTTCACAGCTCTTTCTTTTAGACATACATGGGAGGGGGTATTGTTTTTTAAAGTCAAATGGAAGATCTGTACTGGAAACTGTGTCTGAATAGGAAGAAAATCTTTACTCACATCTGCATTTCACTGCCCACAACACAAAGCATGCTGGAAAGGTAAAGAATTTAGGGATTTCATTTATACAAGTTGTTTTTCTTAGCTCACAAATATTGTAAAATTGTTTGCTCTTTGAAGAAGGTCAAGGGAATACATTATTTTCCGTAGATTTTTTTTTTGCATTTTTAAAACACTTTTCTTTTAAAAGATTTATTTATTAATTTATTAAAAAGATTTATTCTTTTAATCTTTTTTCTTTTAATCTTTATTCTTTTAATCAAGTAAGTCCCTGATTTACTTTTATACACACACACACACACACACACACACACACACACATTTGTATATTCTGATTACCCTGATGGTTTTACAGTTTGGGTTTTGGCTCCATCTTCACTGAAATAGTTGTATTGTAATTTAGATTCTGGGCATTTCCTGAGTGAACGGGATCTATATAGGAATATTTGTACCGCAGACAAACTACAGTGTCTATTCCTACCACAAAATCTCTCTACATGGAGACAATGTGAATATTTAATTTCCTCCATAAAGTATAATAAAACTGCAATTCAGGACACAAAGCTGTTCTTTCCTGCTGATAACCTTATTTTTCATTATTTGAATAAACACAACTATAGTCATAAGCATTAAAGACCACTTTTCTCAGCTGAGGATTAATTTCAGTGGAAAAGAAAAACAAAAACAAAAGCAAAAACACATGAGGCCAGAGTGATTTGGTTCCAATAGTTCAGGCATCTTTGAAAATACTATTTGACGATACTTGCAGATATGTGCTCTATACGGCCTCCATATACAATGCCTGAAGTTAAAAAGATGTGAAATTCCATTAATGCCTCTATCTTAATAATGTAATTAAATAACAGGAAGATCTGACTTTCTATTTTTACTTGTGCATATAGCTCACTCTTGCAACCCTAGGAACTACTGCTTATCATTTTGTTATAATTCTAATAAGACATCGTACCTTTCCAAAGGGTCTTTCAACCAAGGGAAGGACAAACATATTTGAAAAGCTTTTTTCTGAGGCATCATAATGTGGGGAGGACTAAATTATAGAGAACTGTCATTTCTAAAAATCAACATTTATATTACCATAGAAGAGACTACAGATAACTTAGCTACTATTCTTTTAAGAAGTACCCAGTTCTTAATGGTAATATAGTTGTCACTATGCATTCGTCCTGTATCTACGATACAAAATACTACAGATTTAACTTTTTTGAAATTAGGATTTATGCAATGGAAACATAGGAAATAGGATTTTCTTTCAAAGCCAATTGGTAAGGTAAGAATTACATGCTGTCAGAAATAGGTTGTAATTTTTTAAAATGTCCACATAAAATAAAATATACAATATGTCCACTATGTTCATTACTAAAAGGTCATGTGATAAAAATTATATATCTGTAAATCCTAGAATCCCCTATCACATGATATACTCTGAGTATCTGAGTATTTGAGAATGAATGAGAAATTAGGAAATTGACTCTGTCATTTCAAGGTTACTTGAAGAGAGGTGGCCAGTGAAATCACCTCTTCTTTTAAATTGTTCTCTATTTCTCTCTCCCTGCCTCTCTCTCCCTCTCTTCCTCCTTTTTCTTCTTCCCTCTCTCTTTCTTATGTCTCTTCTCTCCCTGTCTCCATGTCTCATTTTCCTTTATCAGTTGGGGGGAAAAAAAAGTTGGATTCATGTGACTAAAATATAGTCATCAGAAAATCCGGAAGGTATAGTGATAGGAATTGAGACAGTATAAGAGTTTCAGCAGAGCCACCCTGCTTTAAATTTCTAGCTTACCATCATCAGTAGAGATACTATGAGCCACATGCAGTTAAGGATTTATTAAGTTTTTACTGGGTACATTACAGTATTATGGAACCTGGACACTAGAAGAGGGTGACCTATGGAATAAAAGTCAGGAGTATCAGGAGTATAATTTTTAGGTTAATTCCTCAACTTTCATTAGTTACTAGATGAAATGACAAAATTGCAGAATTTGTTGAAACACATATTTGAAGCATTAAATCTAATGGAATTATTGGAGGGGTGACAGAATACATTGGAATTATTAAGACATTGAGGATCCTGAAATCCTTAGTGCCTAATTCTCAAACATTTTGAGCCTATGGATGGCATGCTTTTAAATGACATATTCTGAGGGCACACACCTAAAGGGATTGCTATGAACTAAATTGTATCTCCCTAAATTATAGACCTTTGGGAGGTAATTAAGGTTAAATGAGATCATAAGCATAGGGCCCTAATCCTAATGGATCTTATAATATGGATCATAAAATGAGGACAATCTCTCTCTCCGTCTCTCATTCTCTCTCTCTCTGGGCATGCACATACCTAGGAAAGGCCATGTGAAGTCACAGAGAGAAGGTGGTCATCTACAAGCCAGTCAGACAGTTCTCACCAGAAACCAATCCTGCTGATTGATCTGAGACTTCTAGCCTGTGGAACTGTAAGGATATAAATTTCTGTTGATTAAGCCAGTCAGCCTGTGGTGTTCTGTTATGGCAGCCTGAGCTAGCAGACACCTGTGTATTAGTCAGGGTTCACCAGAAAAGCAGAACCAATTGGATATATAGATAAACGTAGGAGATTTATTACAGGAATTGGCTCACATGATTTTGGAAGCCTATAAGTCCCACAATCTGCTGTCTGCACAGCCAGTGATGTAATTCGGCCCAAGTCCAAAGACCTGAGAACCAGGGGAGCTGATGGTATATGTCCTGGTCTGAGTCTCAAGCCCCAAAACCAGGAGGACTGATGTCCAAGGACAGGAAAGTATGGTTGTCCCAGCTCGATGTCCAGGGGCAGGAAAGTATGGATGCTCCAGCTCAGGTAGAGAGCAAACTCACTCTTCCTCACCTTTTTGTTTTATTCAGGCCTCCCAAAGGATTGGATGACACCCACCCACATTGGTGAGGGCAACTTTCTTTATTCAGTCTACAGATTCAAATATTAATTTCTTCTGGAAACACCCTCACAAACACAAAAAGAAACAAAGTTTTACCTATTATTTGAGGAACCTTAGCCCAGTCAAGTTGACATACAAAATTAACCATCAAAATGACATTAACATGTCACCAAGAATCACTACATAACCATATATAGGATAAATCTTTATGTAACCATATATAGGATAAATAAATTTATCCACTACCATTGGTCACTTTATTAATGAGAAGAATTGTTTTCTTCCATGATGCCATTTTCTTATATACTCAGAGCAAATGTTTGAACATTGAATATCATATACAATCTTGTCTTTGGCATCAATTTCAGATAATAGCTCTCACTTTTTACTTGTACCTAGATTTTTACCCTCTTTATCCTGCTCTATAATCATCTTTACCACTTACACCAAAAATTTATGTTGCATAGTGATCAGAATCTAGTAGTGCCCTGTGGTAGACTCACAGCACGGAGGTTAAGAAAAGCTATAGAAAAGAGACTCCTAAACTCACGAAGCAAACTGAGGGTGGCTGGGGGGTAGGGGCGGGTAGTGATAGGGTGGCTGGGTTATGGACATTGGGGAGGGTATGTGCTATGCTAAGTGCTGTGAAATGTGTGCCTGATGATTCACAGACATGTACCCTGGGGCAAATAATACATTATGTGTTAATTAAAAAAATAAAAATTTAAAAAAAAAAGAAAAAAAAATTTCTACAAACAAAATTCTTCTTTTTGTTCTGCAAATAAAATTTCTAAACACTTAAAATGTAATAGGCATGTCAGCATTGAGACTGAGAACTTATCCTAAGTATTTTGAGAGAGGGCCTGGGTTGACAGAAGAGTAGTGTAATAATTCTATACTGGCACTGAGGATTGATTAAGCTTCTGTCCTTAGGAAGATTCTAGGAAAAATATGGTGGGTATTAAGGTAGAGATAATCCGAAATACTCAAAATAAAAAAGACAATGTTATATACTCTGGAAGAAATATTATATTAACACTAGTAAGTATTATTTAATATTTAATCATTATTATTATGAACAAATATATGCATTTAACTATGTGTGAAGTACTTCACACAGAATGTCTTATTTACTCCTCTAATTGATCTTTGCAGAATATATTATTGCTATCCTTATTTTACAGTATGTAATGTAGTGCTCAGAGAGATGCGGTAATCTTCCCAACGATTCACAGTGAATACGCAGGGCGGTAGAACTGAAGCCAAGCCTGGATAAGTCTAAGTCCAAAGCTTGTGCATATTACCACCTCGTAGCTCGTCAGAAACTTGAAGAGCCAATGTTTGAATCCCATCTATTTATCCTTGTTTAGTGATTATTTTGTCATTGCTTGAACATAAAGAAATTTGTGACATAAAGCTATCAATTTTTTGATACTTTAATATATTGTACTTACTGAAGTTCATCTTCCTATAGGCCCTATCAATTGGTTCTAAATTTTTCTTTGTTCATACAGATAGAATGCTTTACATGAGAAATTTTGTACAGCTCTTCCTTTATTCATTCACTCAAAAATACATTTCCCAGAAATAGGAATACAGGAGGGAACAAAACAGATACAACGCCTTCCCTTTTAGGTTTACATGATAGTGGGGAGAGGTAGGCAATAAAATAAATGAATGCAATATAGAGAAAGGAAGGAGCATAGGCCACAAGGACAGTGATGGCGATGAAAATTTTAAGCAGAGAGTTCAAGAAGTGCTTACTGAGAGCAAAACACGGAAAGAGATGAGGACATAGACCATGCTGTTATTTGAGGAAAGTGGCTTTTAAAGAGGGGGAATAGTATAAGCCTTTTGAGAAAGAAACATATTTGAAAGAGTGAAGAAGCCATTATGGTTGGAGCTCAGCAAATACACGGACAACTGGAGATGAGGAAGAAGTGACCCGAGCTCGTTAAGAGGGGCCTTGAGGTCTTTTTTAGGTCTTTCATAACCTCAGCACCTACACTTTGAGCTGGATGATTCTTTGTTGTGAGGTGCTGTCCTGTACTCTGTAGGATGTTTAGCAGCATCCGGACCTCTACCCACCAGATTCCAGGAGCACGCTCATCCCTCATGACGGCAACCAAAAACGTCTCCTGACTCTGTTAAATATACTTAGACGGGTAAAATCCACTTCTCCCACATCATCGATGACCACTGTTTTAGAGGTTCCATCTTTCTCCGAATAAGATGGGAATCCACTAGGTAGTTTTAAACAGAATAAAATGGCTTTACCTTTTATTGTTTGCTGTTTTATTTCTGACCTACCTTTTACAAGCATTAATTACTCTTTTTTAAGCTTTCTCGTCTTCAGCTAAGCACACCTGCCCCCACTTCCTTTCATCGCCCGTGTATAAAGCGCCTCTGACCTCTCTTGCCGTGTCTCACGCGGCTGTTTCCACTTAGACCAAACGCGCGGTCGCGATTCAAGATGGCGCCGTGAGGACCCCGACCTCGCCTCCTCCCGGGAACAAATGGGCGCTCCAGACGTGTGGAACAACTTCCAAGGAACAAAAACAGCTTAACAACGCCTAAGCCTGCGGGAAGAAGAGAAGGCCCACAGGAAAGCAGGTAGGAGAGGGGAGAGGCTGGGACGCGGTCCCGCCAGAAACCCCACCGGAGCAGGGCGACCTACAAGCGGGAGGGAGCTCAAACTGGGAGCTTCTTCCTGAGGAGGGAAGGGTTCAAACCTCACATCCAGCACCCCCAACTTTTAAGACCTGCCCCTGAGACACAAGCCCTCAAAACATCTAACTTTGAAAACAGGCTCGTGTCCAGGAGAACCACGTGGCTATAGCAACGTGAGAAAAGAGCTCCTCTGTTTGGATTCGCCCGGGCAGAGCCCAACGCAGAAGCGGCTGCGGGAGGGGCTCCCTGACTTTGCTTCGGAGGCGCCCAGTCGCTCCTCTTGAAGCATCAGCCTAAAAACCTGGCATCTGGTTATCTAATTTGACACACGATGGGGAGTCAGCTGGGGTGCTGTCTAGGGTTGGGTATCTTTGCACTGTTTTGCTCGGCTGGCGGCACCTTTTTTTTTTTTTTTTTTTTTTTAACGTGAGATCAGACCTGAAAACAATTGGTCAACAAGTTTTAATCCAATATAAAGGTGCACTATCTCATCTCCTATTAAGCCTAAAATGACATGCTGGCCACGGGATTTGTTGGACTTGTATATTTGTATATTTGTTGTCTTGTATACTTATTTTCAACCAACCAGTGAGACATATTTATAAATTGTACACATACTTTGGCTAAGTGACATCCATTTCCTTCAGTGCAGTGCAGTACTTGACTGCAGTGAGGAGATGTGGTGAGGAGGGAAAAGTAGTATCCCTCTACATAAAAAGTTTCTATTCAAAAGAAAGGATTTAATTGAATTTTCTATGAATAGTTTCCTAAGAATAGTGCATTAAAGTAGTAGCCAGTGGATAATCTATAATAAATAGATGCTTTTTTAATAGCTTGGCTATATAGCAGATATATCTATCAATCCACAAGCATGAATCACACATCTATAATATACAAAGTACTGTGCAAGATATAATGATAAATAGTACTTATTGCTTTGCTTTTAAACAAAGAACAGGTTTTCTATTATGTAGAGGTGTTTACCGTTTTTATTATCAGCATTTCTTTTGTAACTTGAATTAAGAATTCTGCAGAATCTAGGGGTACCTGGGTAGCCCAGTGTGTTAAACTTCAGACTCTTGGTTTCACCCAGGTTGTGATCTCCGGGTCTTGAAGTGGAGCCCTATGTCGGGCTCCTCAGTCAGTCCCTCTCTGTCTGCCCCTGCACCTCCCATGCTCCTCTCTCTCCCTCTCAAATAAATAAATAAATCTTAAAAAAAAAAACAAACCAAAAAAAAAACAACTGCAGGATCTGGATCACTGCTATAGTCACCAGCATTCATAATCACTAAAATGTAATTTTCCCAATATATTCACTTATCTAATGAGTGTGTAAGTGTGGCTGTGTGTGAATAATACTTAATGGCAGGTGCTGGAGTTAGAACACAGTCCAGCAAATACAGCTATGTTTTACTGTCATAGAAGACTAACAGCAATTCTATTCCTGAACTTAAGATACATTTTATCACTTGCTGTGTTGCATTATGTATTCTGGATTTATCTGTGAAATCTTTAACATAGAAAATTATCTGCAGGCAGGATAAAACTTATAAATTTAACAAGTCTACTTAGGAGGTCAAACTTTAAGTGTAGTTATAAACTTTTGCACTGGTAAGAAAACCTCAATGCCATCATCTTCATCTATAAAGAATCTTGTTTATTCCTCTCAATGGGATAAGTAGCACTTTTCCTACTGTTTTGACTCTTACTGGGTTGTTTTGTATATATATATATAGATTAGGAAAGAAAACATTAGTATATCGTAAGAATCTTAAGAATCAGGAACAAAGGTTATTAAGTGCTTAGCACAGTTTGGTTTCCCTTCCTTTAAAATATTTAATACAGACTATCAATAAAATATTCATGTATTTATGGAACAATACACAAAAATTCTTGTAAATTGCCACATCGATTTCTGTAAAGAGGCTGTAAAGATCAATCCTTTCTGGGTTAATCCATCCTGTTCCATGGACTTCAGATTAAACTTCTAAACTGTGATGGCTATCTTCAACTTTTTATTTATGCTTACAAAGAAGAGCTTGGTTGAAAAAAAATTTGGGTGTCTTTTTTTTTTTTTAAACATCTTATTTATTTATTTGTCAGAGAAAGAGAGACAGAGAGAGAACACAAGCAGGGGAAGAGGCAAGCAGAGGGAGAAGCAGGCTCCTCGCCCAGCAAGGAGCCCAATGGCGGGACTCGATCCCAGGACCCTGGGATCATGACCTGAGGCGAAGGCAGACACTTAACCAATTGAGCCACCCAGACATCCCAAAATGTGGGTGTCTTAAGACAAAATTATTCCTAATGCTATATAAAAAAATCATTGGCAGTTCATGCTCTGAGATCAATATCCTTATGCAAAATTATTGTACAAAAAAAATCTTTGTACAAAAAAAAAATCTCTGTACAAAAAAAATCTCTGTACAGAAAAAATCTTTGTACAAATACCATCTTTGTGCCCTACGAATAAGGGTAGTTCCTTGTTTTCCACCCCATTCAGAGAAGTGGGACACCCAATGATTTTTAAGGATCCCATTTTAATAGATTTAAGATCTCTATGTCATGAATCTTTAAGAAACAAAGAGTTATAGAAACAAAAGTCAGGGCATAAAATCAATAAGAAAAGTAAAGAAACATTTATAGAAATGAAATAATAGTGTGACTAACCTTTTTCAGTCCATTATATTTCAAATTGCCCCAGAAATAAGAAAAAAAATAATAAGCTAGTTAAGGTGAACATAATAGATATGAGAATAGAGAATATATTTTCAAGGAACTATGGACCATTCACAAAAAGTGACCACATATTAGCCCTCAAAATAAAGTTCTGTGGATGCCAGAAAGTGAATGTTTCATAGAAATCATTCACTGCTCAAAGTGCAATCTAGCCAAAAGTTAATTAAAAAACAGAAAAAAGTATATCTGAGTAGAGAAAGACAATTACTTTCTATTTAACTACCCTTAGCCCAAAGAGACAACTTAGAATATAACTTTAGATTACCTATAAAATATATATAATAAAAACACTAATTCAGCATCACCACTGTCAAAACTCCAGGGACATTTCTATTAAAAACACAAAGATAATAAAGGACCCACTGTCAGTGTTATTGCACAATATTGTCTTGGAAGCATCAGTCAGCATTATCAAGTGAAGAGAAGATACTAAGTATAGAGTACAAAAATACATAATATGATTGTATGGATATAAAACTCTCCCCCAGATATCTTAGAAGCTATTAGAACTATATAACTACTAGAAGCAAACATAGAAGAAAATCTAGATGATGTAGTGTTCAGTCATGATTCTTAAAATACAACACCAAAGACCCAATCATGAAAGAAGGAATTGATAAGCTATACATTAAAATTGAAATGTTTTGCTCTATGAATACACTGTCAAAGGAATAAAAAGTCAAGCCACAGTTTGGAGAAAATATTGACAAAAGGCATACCTGATAAAGGATTATCATCTAAAATATACAAAGACCTCTAAAAACTCAAAAATCCAATAATAACCTGATTAAAAATTTTTTTTTAACAGACAAGTCACCAAAGAATATGCAGATGAAAAATAAGCATAAGCATATGAAACAATGTTCCTCATCATATGTTATCAGGGAAATGCAAATTAAAAAAAAAAAGTGAAGTACCACTGTATACAATAACCAAAATCCAGAGCACTGACAGACAACCCCAAATCCTGGCAAGGATGTAAGGCAGTAGAAACGCTCATCCATTCCTGGTGAGAATGCAAAATGGTATAGCCACTTTAGAAGACAATTTGGTGTTTTATTACAAAACTAACCATACTTTTGCCATATAATCCAGCACTTGTGCTTCTTGGTATTTACCCAAAGTAGTTGAAAACTTATATTTACACAAAAATCCACACACACATGTTTATAGCAACTTTATTCATAATTGCCAAAACTTGAAAACAATCAGGATGTCCTCCAGTAGTGAATGGATAATGTGGTATATCCAGACAATGAAATATTATTCAGTGCTGAAAGAAAATGAGTTATCAAGCTGTAAAAAATCATGGAGGAAGCTTAAATGCATATGACTAAGTGAAACAAACCAACTTGAAAAGCCTGTGTACTGTTTGATTTCAACTATGTGACATTGAATCACCATGAAAAGGTCAGTGGTTGCCAGGGTGTAGAGATGATGAATAGGTGAAGTACAGAGGGTTTTTAGGGCAAACTGCTGAATTCTTGTATCCTTACTTCGTGGAAAGAAAGCTAGCTAGCTAGCTTTCTAGCCTCTTTTAAGGGCATTAATCCCATTCGTGAAGGCCATACCCTCAAGATCTAATTACTTCCTAAAGGCCACACTTCCAAATATCATCACATTGGCATTAGGATTTCAGCATGCAATTTTATGGGGACACAAACATGCAGTCCATTGGAAACTCATTTGAATAAATATCGTGGCATGTAATTGCTAGATTTTATGGTAAAATTATGTTCAACAGTTTTGTTAAGAAACCACCAAAATGTCTTCCAAAGTGGCTTCACCATTTTGCATTCCCATCAGTAATGAATAAGAGTTCCTGTTGCTCCACATTCTCACCAATATTGTGTTGTCAATATTCTAGATTTTGGCCATTCTGATAGGTATTAATCATAGTATTTCATTTTTATTTTTATTATACTTCGCAAATGACGATGTGGAACATCTTTTTACATATGCTTAAATTAAGCATTTGTATATCTTCTTTGGTAAAATGTCTGTTCAGATCTTTTGCCCTTTTTTTTATTGAATAGTGAGTAAACTCAATAGTGAGTAGTGAGTAAACTCAATAAACTCCGTATTATTGAGTTTAATGATTATTGAGTTTAATGATTTTTTTAAATGAGAATAATATCTTTTTATATGCTGATGAAGATGATCCACTAGAGGGAAAAATAATGTAGGTGAGAGGAGACTTCCTGGAGCATACCTTTAGGATGCAAGAAAGACTGGGTATAGTGCTCAAATTTCTTAATTACATAATTACTGCATTTTCAATAAATGAAAACTGAATGATGTCTTTTAAGTATACGTGTGTATATATGTAGTACAAAGTATATATATATGAAATGCACAAATGTATATTTAAATATATATTTTATAGTAAGTATAATTTTGTATTTTATATAAATATATAAAAATATATTGAAGATGTGTTTATATATTAAGTATATATTTGAGTATATGTATATATATACACTGAAAGTATATATACAGTGTATAGTAAAATATGTATATTATATGTAGTATATTTACTTAAGGTGTATCTACTGAAATATGAGAAACCTAGAAATTTAGCTGTGGGTAAATAACAAGGTTCCTAGAGAAATGCTGTAATAGAATACTTTATTTCCCTGAAATTTGGACATTATAAAGTTGTATTATGTTTTAAAAACTGCAAGAGCCACTAGTGTCTTCATTTCTTAAACATACTGTTAGAGGTTATCTTTCCTCTATATTCCCTTTCACTACATTCCCTCTGACCTAACATACAGGCTTGTATTCCTTACAAGTTTTAGACAGATTACCCTTCTGCTATAAAGAGAATAAAGAAGGCGGCACCAACTAAGAATGAGTAAAACAGTTTGGCTCCAGTGGGCTTGTGGGACCTGCTGGGATGCGAGGGCTTTTAAGGCCATGAAATAAGGGTCCTCCGCATAAGGAGCCATTTGGCCTCTAGTTAAAAACACATTAACTTGTTACAGGAGAATTTGCTTTCCTAGAGAAAAGAAGAGAATTGGCCAGTAAAAATGAGACCTCATGTTAAAAAAAAAAAATCATCAAAATGCCTTTAAAATGATCATGTTAATCCATAGGTGTTCAAAATAAAGAAATCTTGTTCATCTGGGGGCCAAACATTTTGAGAATAAAAAATAGTTCCAACTAAAGCATTCTTTTTTTTTTTCAACTAAAGCATTCTTAAGAAAATTTAGCACTATCTATAGTGCTAAAAAAATAAAAATTCTCAAGATATTAATAAGAGCTATTTCTAGGTATGGGATTAAGAGTGATTATTCTTTCATTCTCCTTTTATTATTTTGCTTACCTGAGTTTGTTTTTTAATGTGCATCTATTCTTTGCATAAAAGTAACATTAAAAACTAAAACCAGTACTGTATTCCATGGGGTGCCTGTGCGACTCGGTTAAGCATTCAGCTCTTGGTTTTAGCTCAAGTCGTGATCTAAGGGTCATAATCTCAGGGTTGTGAGATCGAGGCCACACTCAGCAGGGAGTCTGTTTGAGATTCTCTCTCCCTCTGCCCCTCCCACTTGTGCTCGCTGGCGCGGTCTCTCTCAAAATAAATAAATCTTTAAAAAATAACATAAATAAAAATAAAACCAGTACAACCTCCATAGAATTATCCTATTTGAGGACTGCTGGTGGCATAAGAGGCCAAAGAGATCTGGCCAAAGCATGGTAAATCTGTTTTATTTTTTGTTCTAGCTCTGATTTACAGTTGCCTAGGGTATTGTGCTAAGAATGATTCTGAAGCCGCACTTGGCTTCAGTAGGGAGGGGTGCTGTGGTTTAGTAATTGTGCCTACTATGGGTGGGAATATGGAAATTGCAATGTTTCTCAGGTGTTTTCCCTTTGTAATCTAAATCAGCTCCCACATTTTATAGATGACAAAACAGAAGCCCTTTGAAAGGAAGGGATTTACAGCCCAAGATCCTACAAAGTTCTAATTACAGATCAATTATATCCACGTCAAATTCAGTGTAGAAATAGATGTGTGTTATGAAGTCTCATATACTAAACACTTCTTGTAGTGAATTTACAAATAATATGAGAATCTTTTAAAAATGCAAAATTAAAGAATGGATAAAAATAGTCCCCTAAATCATCCTAATCACTGAATCATTTTCCCTATTCAGAATTCCACACAGCACGAGCTAAGTCCACCTGACTTTGAGATCGCACATTTATTTTTAAATCCACAAACTAGCATGCCCAAACACGAGGTATCATTTTCTCTAAATTAAATAACAATCAAGACTCTGTCACTTTCCTAATGAAGACTCGTGCATAGCAGCAAACCTTCTGAAGTATATTCAGGTGAGGATGTGTGATTTTTAGCATCTAGACTTGTTAAGGGACTCATTTAAAGAAAAAATGTCCTAAAAGGAGCTCTTGAGATTTAACACATGATTAAACAGGGAAAAGCTGGCAGAGCTCTGCATTTTTCTCAAAGGAGAGCAGGAGTACAAGGTTGACCCTTTATGATGAGACCTGCTACTAACTCATTTAACAATGAGTACAGCAATTTCCAGTAAAGGTGGAAAGGAGTGATATTTGTTAGGAACAATTATGACTGTTTTGGTACTTTGTGGAACACATGGTCTGAATTGCTTTTCTTTCCAGAATTCAGAGCTGATCTTATACATAAGCATCTTGCATCACTTAGGCAGGGAGCTTCCTCCTCTGTTACTTAACTCTCAGTTGAGTTGTCATCCTGATCAAGAAGTTTTTCCTATTCCCCAAACTGGATTTCCTGTCCTTACTATACATTCGCTGAATGTTCTTTATTTCTTGGATCATAGCACGTACTGCTCTTACTTAGTCTGTTTATGTACCTTTGTCCCATACCACACTGTAAGCACTGTGAAGGCAGAGAGCATGCCTTTCTCTCTATTGAGAATCCTTCCATGTCTATAATGGTGACTACTATATAAGAAATGATTACTAAGGGGCACCTGGGTGGCTCAGTGGGTTAAGCCTCTGCCTTCAGCGCAGGTCATGATCTCAGGGTCCTGGGATCGAGCCCCGCATCGGGCTCTCTGCTCAGCAAGGAGCCTGCTTCCCCTCTCTCTCTGCCTGCCTCTCTGCCTACTTGTGATCTCTCTCTCTCTCTCTCTCTCTCTGTCAAATAAATAAATGAATAAAATCTTTAAAAAAAAAGAAATGATTACTAAATACATGTAAATGAAAGAACAAGTGAATGAATTAAAGACTTATCATTACTAGGAATGTAAATATCCTGGGCTAGTCTCACCATTGGTTGTAAGTCTGCTATTCCATTCACCTGGGGCTGTTGGGGAAGTGGAAATAGGGAGGGCATTACTGCTGAGCAATCATAAAAGACACTGGGGAATAAAACTCTTCCATCTTGACTTGTCCTCATGATCTAGAGTACCACCTATATGAAAAAATATAAGAGAATAAAACCAAACCTATTTGTCTGTTGACTATCAGATCAAAGGAATAATATATTGATTTGAGATGCTAACATTCACAACAGAGCAAGTAAAACAATAAAAATTGTCAATGTATAAATCTCATTAACTTGCATGTTTTGAAGTTGATAAAAACAAGTAAAATTGGCTTTGCTTCATTTCAGGGTAATTACTGTACTCAAACTTAGAAAGTCAATAAATGCATTTCAATGTATATGATACAATAATCATGCATTATGGTCCATTTTCAAACAAATCATAATTGCTGTCTGAATATGACTCAAATCACCAAGGAACTTTCAGAAATGCTAAATTACTTGCAATTTGAACATGCTAAAAATGCCATGCCTTTTACCACACAGAACAGATGAGTGATGGGCCAAACTTAGAAAATGCAATTCACTCTCAGTAATGTTACTAAAATGCTTAACAGATGGTGTGGTCACTGAGGTTATGCAAGGACTGTTTATTAAAAAAAAACAAAAAAAATTGATTTTAGATATTTTCAGGAACTTTTAATTAAGATGCTTTTAAATAGTCTAAATCTTTTCTGTTCTGGGAATATTTACTCAGTCCAGTCCAAAATCTAGTTTTTTTTTGGCACAAAATGCAGAAAATGCAGAATTTGCTCCTCTGACCATTTAAGCAATTTGAGCTTTTCTTTTTTTTTTTTTTTTTTAAGATATACTTATTTATTTTAGAGAGAAAGAAAGCATGAGCGGGAGGGGGAGAGGGAGAGAGATTCTTAAGCAGACTCTGTGCTGAGTGTACACCCTGATGCAGGGCTCCATCTCATGACCCTGAGATCAAGACCTGAGCCAAAACCAATAGTTGGATGCTTAATTGACTATGCCACCCAGGTGCCCCAGCAATTAGAGTTTTTTAAATCTCACCTTTGGGTACCAGTGTTCCCCCCCCCACATACACACACCATTTGGTTAACATATTCTAATTGAGAATCCACTGAACACCAGGCCATGTGCTAGTAACTAATTAAAAAGAGTTCAGACCCTGTCCCTGGTCTCCAGGATTCATGATTTATCACAAGATGACCATTGGTTACTGAAGGGTGAAAACATTAGTTCTTTATCTCAATGGTTGTAGGAGAAATTTCCTCAGCTAAAGGCTTGAAGAGTGAGTAATTTCAATCAGGATGGTGTGGGTGAGAGAAAACACAGAATGTCTAGTATATCCCTGGATGACTGGCAATGGACAACTCAAGAGAAATAGGTGGAAAGATGCTTGATCACAGTGGACATTGAGTGTCATGCTAGTGTGGATTTTATCCTAATGGTAGAAGAATCTATTGAAGGGTTTAAACCAGGGCAGTGAGCTTTTGGATTTATGCACTAGAAGGACTTCTTAGGCAGCATTGTTGAAAACTGATTAAAAGAGAAGCAAGGCCAGGCAAGTTCCAGAGAGTAGGCTAATGTAATAATCCAGATGACAAATGAAGATCTTTAGGAATATGGGAAGGTGTTCCCTCCTCAGTGAGAATACCCTTGTCTGAATGACTAGTGATAGGGTACTTACTTTTCTTGTGGGCTAGGTGGAGTAAAGTAAATCTATCCTGTAGCTAAATTTAAACTGGTCCAATGTATTTTATAAACCCTGCCGACAATGATACCTCATAACATTTTAAAATATATTTTATAAATAATAGTTTTATGCATCTAATTTTACTATTTAGCTATGAAAACATTTATTGAGCATTCACTGTGTGTTTTATTTATTACATTTACTATGTGTGTGGCACAATGGGAGCCATATAGGGAATTACACATATAGGCATAATACCAATCCTGAAATATCTAGAATTCTTGTTGGCAAAATACAAATTTACAAAAGATATTTATTTAAAAATAGTTGAAGGCAATATTTAATAAAACACCAAGATATTTAAGAAAACATATGTTTTAAGAGTAAGGAAACCAGAGTAATTTATCTAGACTAAGAGCATAGGGAGATTTTCTATATATAGATGAGGCACAAATTGGGCTTTAAAGATGTGGGTAGAAAAGAACTAGAGGCCAAACCACTCTACATTATATAACACAAATAAATGTGGAGCAAAGAGAATAAGTCTGGTGCATATGGGATGGGAAAGCAATATGATATAATGAATATCAGATTGTGCTTGGAAGATTGTCCATTCTGCCCTTCCCCCCACTTATCTGTATTTGTAAGGGAAGATACACTCATGGCCTGAGAGGCCAAGAGGATTAGTTAGAAAAGAATATAGCAGAAATGTGGAGATTGCTAGTGGAGTCCTATCAACTCTTCCATATTATATTCTAGGTTCTTCTTGGAGCTGTTAAAATCTTGCCTTTGGCTTTTCTGGTACACCCTTTTAATGTATGATCGATTCCTCTTTTCTGAGTAGCTTGAATTTGGTTGTATTATTATAATTTTTAAAAGGTCACATAGGTGATCAACATTACTAAGGACAGAAATTTTAAAATCTTAATGTGGCCTTCAGGGTGCCTGGGTGGCTCAGTCAGTTAAGCATCTGCCTGTGGCTCAGGTCATGATGTCAGGGTCCTGGGATCAAGTCCCACAGTAGGCTCCCTGCTCAGTGGGGAATTTCTCTCTTTCTCTCTGCCAACTTGTGCTCTCTCTCTCTTTCTCCCTCACTGTCCCTCAAATAAACAAAATCTTTCAAAAAAAAAATCTTACAATGACACTAAATTGTTATATATATATTTCAATAGTTAGCCTGATGTAAATGGGCTAAATGCCCCAATCAAAAGACAGAGGATATCAGAATGGATTAAAAAACAAGACCCATTGATATGCTGTCTGTGAGAGACTCATTTTAGACCCAAAGACATCTCCAGATTTAAAGTGTGGGGTGGAAAACAATTTACCATGCTAATGGACAACAAAAGAAAGCTGGGGTGGCAATCCTTATATCAGACAAATTAGCTTTTAAGCCAAAGACTATAATAAGAGATGAGGGAGGACACTTTATCATACTTAAAGGGTCTGTACAACAAGAAGATCTAACAATTGTAAATATCTATGCCCCTAACATGGGAGCAGCCAATTATATAAACCAATTAATAACGAAATTAAACATATCAACAATAATACAATAATAGTAGGGGACTTTAATACCCTCCTCACTGAAATGAACAGATCATCTGAGTAAAAGATCAACAAGGAAATAAAGGCTTTAAATGACACACCGGACCAGATGGACATCACAGATATATTCAGAACATTCCATCCCAAAGCAACAGAATACACATTCTTCTCTGGTGCACATGGAACATTCTCCAGAATAGATCACATCCTGGGTCACAAATCAGGTCTCAACTGGTACCAAAAGATTGGGATCATTTCTTGCATATTTTCAGACCACAATGTGTTTGAAACTAGAACTCAACCACAAGAGGAAAGTTGGAAAGAACTCAAATACACGGAGGTTAAAGAGCATCCTACTAAAGAATGAATGGGTCAACCAGGAAATTAAAGAAGAATTAAAAAAAATTTATGGAAACAACTGAAAATGAAAATACAACTGTTCAAAATCTTTGGGACACAGCAAGGGCAGTCCTGAGAGGAAATTATATAGCAATACAAGCCTTTCTCAAGAAACAAGAAAGGTCTCAAGTACACAACCTAACCCTACACCTAAAGGAGCTGGAAAAAGAA